>SRSE01000043.1:0-30351 GCA_005024645.1 Planiliza haematocheilus
TAAATCATTAAAAGTTCTATGAACATTCATCCCATCATTCATCCCTTATCAGTAGTGGTCACTGGAACCTTGAAGTCATATTTGCCATATGATATATTTTTGATATAGCTCAGAATACAGTCACACTGAAACAGAGTAAAAATTAACAGTAAAACATTATAGTAGGCAGATGGGTAGAGAAGCAAGAGTTGGCAGTGTATGTTGTTGTATATGAAGATGGTTAGAGCAGATTGCGAAACACTGGTGGAAAAGAACAGTGAGAACAACAAAGGTGGGGGAAAAATAATCTCAGAGGAGTAAACTAAAATACCTGCAGTAGAATATTCATCTCTGCACGATGTCTCTCTGCAGCAGCACCTTTCTTGGCTTGGAAGATGGCAAGCAGTTTCGGGGTGTAGTGGTCCAACTTGAACATGAATTTGGCCTCAAGATTTACAGTGGTAATTCGATGGAACTCAGCGTTGACCTGAAAAAAAATACAAAACAAAAGCACAAGGCCCAATTTACAGACTTCGGTTTAAACAAGCTGTCTAAGGTGCATTTGCATAAAACTGTACAGATTTTTAAATTCTCACCTGTGACATGTCAAACAAGGCAGGCCACCTTTCTTTGATCTCTCTGATGCTCAGTTGAAGACTGACAACATCCTGTCTTCTATGAGCAAAAGTGTTGGACATCAATTGACTGACGGTCGCCCTCTCTCTCTTCTTTAATTCGGACAGGATTGTTAGCCGCTGTGCCTCTTGTTGTTCAGTGCTTTCTCCTGAAGGATAATGTGGGAGATACATCACTTCCCCTTTGCGTGCCTTTTTTACATTTTGGGCTGGTTTTCTCTCACCAGGACGTTTGTTTTTAAGAGAATTGCACGTGACTTCAGGAAATCCAAGATTTCTTAACTTGGACCTGTAATTGCCCATTTTGTATTTGAGGCTGTACATCCATCCAATCCATCCGTTGCGACTTCCGGGTTCTGTTAGACATGGATGTTTTTGGACTAAGGCTTCTGCAACCTGTCCAACCTGAAGGCCTGTGGGATAGGCAGTGTAGTTGTACATGTAATCTGCCAGCTTTTCCATTATTTCAGACTTGACCCGGGTGTTGTTGAGGACAGTGCCATCTTTCAAAAACAGTTCATTTGCATTCCTGAGTACTGCCTCTGTTGCAACTGAAAAAAGTGGAATGTCAACTTCACTTGGCCACAATGCCCGTTCAGGGCTCAACAATATAGTATTGTGTGATGACACTGATGATGTCCCATCTGACTGGTAGTCTACAGAACTACAGGATGACTGTGAAGGCAACGTTTTTGAAGTAAAGCTGGAAGTGTCACTCACATCACTTACATCTGCCACATTTTCAGTCTCTGGTGTTGCTATTGTGAGCACTATGGAAGGAATTACAACCACTTTGATTGTCCCCTTATGTTTAACGTCCTTAGTAGAATGAATTGTGAAGAAATCTCCAAAGTCCTCGTCAAGGTAATGAAGAGTGAATTCTTCATGAATCTGAAATGTGTCCTTCACAGTCTTATGCAATTGCTCCACTGTATCTGGAATCCCTGGTGACAGTGTGAGCTTCTCACTATGATGATCAATAATCACCTTCACAACAACAGGGTCCATCTGTACAAAAACAAATACAGTTAAGGCTTTTACTGACCTAATACTGGATAATCACATGTCGTTTTAAACTGACCATGCATTTCCCTCCCACATAGTATGGTGTCAGTGGGTATGTATCACTAAGTTGCTCTATGCCCAGCAGGGTCACCTTCCCAGAGTGCTCCAAAACAAACCCCCTAAAATGTTCATAATACCAGCTGTTGAGCAACTTAACAATGAAGTTCAGATCACTGCCCACAATCACAATTTGTGAAATCTCCACAAAATTGGGCAGACCACCAGTAGATCCATGGGGTAGAATCATCCCAACTGCATATCTGGTTCCATGATATGACAGTGCACTTGTCAGCTCCACTGTGGTTTGTGTTGGATATACTTTTTTAAAAGAGTCCTGTATCTCTTCATGCAGCAATGCCAATGGAATACTAGTTACTTTACTCACACATAATGCAGGTTTCAAAGCATCAGCATGTAAATGATAAGCCAGCATCATTTGGTGCTTTGTGGCGAGAGTGAGTAGAATGTTTCTGAAACTGTTGGTGTGTCTGACAGTACGCTTGAAAAAACTATGCTTTGCTTCAAAGCGCATCGTCCAGACACAAACCAAAGGCCCAAAGCATTTTATCATGTCTGGATAATGTTCTAAGAAATGGAACTTCGGAGTTAACTTAAAGTCAGGAAACACTTCTAGCAGTTTATGGCGATGTTCAGAAATCAATTTATCAAGATAACTAATACTGTCCTCGGTATGAACAGGGGATACCACAAGTTCAGTAATGTCTTTTAAGGTCATGAGAACTTGCCAAGCAGGTTCACTGAATGGCACCTTTCTACCAATTATGAATGGTAACAATCTCAGTAGTGTCCAATTCTCGTGTGCGTTTCCGCCGATAGATCTGCGAGAAGAAAGATTTAGCGGGATTGGTTGAGGGCGGTCAGTTTTGTCAGTCCAGTTATATGGAAACTCTGCAATTAAATTGTTCAGTTGTAACAGAGTGAAATACTGCTTTTTTACAAACAAGTTAAGACATAGTGCTAACTCCAATGGTATTACTCCTTCTAAGAGGTCGTGGAGCACATCTGGGGGGTACCCTGTCACAAAATGGAAATGCTTCAATTTTTCTGTTAAGGGACAAACCTTCTTTACACCATAACAATGTCCCTGATCAGGGTTTTCCTTTACAGCTTGAACATGTGATGCATAATTCTCCTTTGTTCTTGGTGGAAAAAATCCAGAATGCACCTCTTTTTGCTGGTAGTCTGAATGGTCCCCGATACAAAATCTGCATATGTAATGCCCAGTAAAACTTTCCACCAGACCACTCAAAGCATGGGCACCCAGATTATCTGCTGAAATACAAAAAACTGTTCCTCTGATATTTTTGCCAATGGCAGGGAAAAAAATGCCTTCCTCCTCTAAGATAATAAGGTCCTTCAAGAGAGGCTCCAGGACGGTTTCATAGCCAAATTTCTTAACATCATTAGCTTTGCAAAGTAGTGCCAAATTAACTGATGTTAACTGGGATCTCAATTCCGAAGGCACATCTGCAAGTACCCAATAGAAGGCTGTCACTTTATGTTTTTTCCGCGAGGTTCCAAGCGGATTACATATTTCAAAATCATCCGCGTAAAGTATGAGTGAAATTCTTAGCTCCCCATCTGAATAAAACTCATTTAACTTAAAATATTTGCCATCTTTAAAGGATGAAAATTGTGAGGCCTTGCCTGAATGACTTGTCAGTATTTTGCTTACAATATCTTTATTGTTTAACAGTTGCTGTAAGGATTTTAGGATAGGCACATATTGAAAGCTATCACTGTCCTGTGGATCAAATATATATTCAACTGGCTCGATAAAATTGAAGTTTTCTTTAAAGTATTTCCCCCTCTTATACTTAGAATGAAAGGGACCATCAGTCCCAAAGGCTTTAGTTAGAGGATTACAGAGTTGTAATTTTTCAACTAACTCACTGATAACACTTTCATCAACAGTGCAGTTATTCTGTGTCAAAATATTTCTCACTAAATTTGGAATATGTTGAGATGACGATGCACAAATAAACTGGAGCTGTTCCACCAAGTCATCTAAACATTTACCTGTGACATTATAAATGCTGTCTAGCTTCAACAAAAGAGAACCAATTATTTCCACATATGCACTTGTATGTCCTTCGCAATCTGAATCTACAGTAGTTTCCAACTCCACATCATCAGTTGATTCCAGTGATGAGAAATGGCTTTCATTCTGTTGAACACTGGTAGAAATTGGAATTCTTACAATGACATCAGCCTTCAAGTCATCGCATGAGTAAGACTGGTGCTTTCGACTTCTATGAGTAGCATAAGTGCCATATATGTTTGTTGTGAACTCACATCCATCAAACACACACTCTATTGTTTCTAGTCTTTTAAGATGAGAGTTAATGTGTTGAAAATAATCTTTAGTATTTGGAAAGCATGAGTCACAAATTTTACATTTGAAAGCTATCGCATCTTGTTGATTTTCTGTTTCCTCTGATTTGTGAGCTCTATACAAGTGTGCACGCAAGGCACTCCTAGTTTTAAAGGAACATGGACAGTTCAAATGAATACAAGGCAGATAATGTCCACGACCAAAATGTCCATGTTTCAGTCGATAGTGCGTAAGAAGTCCCCTCTTCGATGATGCCACAAATGTGCAGAGCTTGCAGTGCCATTCCATGTACTGTTACCTTACTGTGGGTCAGCACTCTATCTTTCTCCTTGATTCGTGCACTTCTCCCACGCCGATTCTGTAAGCCAAAGAAAAAATGTGACCACAATACAAATCTCTGTTACCTGCTAAAGCAAGTATATCTTCCCACAAAATTTATAATAAATATTCGTTGTGCTTTGCTACTATTAAATCCAAACAACTTACCTCTCTACTCACTCTCCCTCAGCGTTTGCTTCCCATGCTGAAAAGCAGATTTTGAAAATAATGCATGAAAAACACTTTAACTAACCACCTAACTAACCACCAAACATACAAGCCACTATGAACTGCCACTGTGAACTTTTAAAAAAGCCTACTACACACACACTGGCTACAGTGAGTGTACGACGGAGTATTAGGGCCACACATGAAGAAAAAAAATATTTTTGCCATGTCGATATTAAACTCGACATTTCGAGAATAAAGTTGAAATATCATGTCGACTTTAATCTCGACGTGTCGACTTTAAAGTCGACATGTCGAGTTTAATCTCGTCATGGCAAAAATATTTTTTTTCTTCATGTGTGGCCCTAATACTCCGTCGTATGTGTGAGACAAACAAGAGACCTGCACTGAAAATTAATATAAGACTGAGCCCAGCCTGAGACGTTAACATTTGAGACAACTATGATACACAAACACAGGCACAGCACAACTTACTTTTTCCTTAGTCATGTTTAGTCATGTTTAATATTAATAACTTATAGCTTAATTTCTATAATATCATTTACACCATAGAAACAATTTTCCCCTTCCATTTTTGACTTTTAAGCATATGAAATTAAAAACAGAGAAAAGGAGATAAGAGCGGAGACGGCATGGGAAGGAGGCGTCCACAGTTATACCACATTTCGGATAACGTAGTTTACGGCTATAAACTCAACAAAAACCCGTGCACACCGCTTCGGCCAAGACCACCTCGCCGTGGTGAACCAGGTCGACGGTTAGAGCAGCTCAAAAGACAGCCAAATCGCGGATATCTGAAGCAGACCGACACTCACTTCCAGCCGAACTCGAAAAAAATATGCAGCGCGTGCAACAACAGTGCATTCTGAGCTTGAAAACCCGCTATTTTCGGTGCTGGTTAACACGGCACGCAACCGTAGAGAGAGAGGAGGAGGTTAAAAAAAGCGGTGGTGACCGGGGGCTTGTTCTGCCATAACCCGTGGGTCGGGCTGAGTTGGTCCGGCGCCAGAATTAACGTTCACGCGGTCTGAAACCGAACTACAAAGCTAGTCTGAATATGGCTAACTTAGCACGGACAAAAGTTTTAAATTTTATTGCCAAAACTGTCTCCACCTTAAAATATGCCACAAATGCTCGACACAATGTTCACAGTGTTTCAAATAAGTCAAGCCATTAAAATAACGTTAGCTAACAAGGCCAATTAGCTTTGGTGAGGAATGGCTTCTTCGCGATAGTAATGTTTGTAACGTTAAATTGATATTTAATGCAAAGGAATGTTATCATAAAAAATAAATTCATTCAAAATCAGCTACTTACGGTCAGGTCAAGTTGAGATTCAAGCATCCGCTGTGCCCGCCAGCACGTCCATGCCTGCGTCCATCTTTCTCAGATCTGTCCCAACCGTCAGCAGCGTTGCCAGGTGGGAAATGTAGGATTATCGTATCAGAGGCATACAATTATCGTATTTTGAGGGAAGACGTCACTTAGTCGGTTCCGCTTACTTGATTTTTTTAAGTTGTTAAGTTACTGTCCAATAAAATTGAGTTGACTTGTTTGATAACTACACGTACTTAAAGCTAATTGATATTTGTAGTGCATTCTCAAAAATCTTGTTGAAAACATACATTTATTATTACAAATATTTAAATAATATAATCTGTGAGTCAAATATGAATTTATTTTAAAGACATAAACTTAATTTTAGTATGGATATTTCACACAAAGATTCCTGTTGGATTTTTACTAATGAATTTTGATGTAGTCAAATCAAATACCCATCATGATGACATTCAGCATTTTTATTAAGCATGCCTACCTATATATTAATGTTACATTTACTGGGCTCTTGAATTATTTATTACAGTGCATGGCACTGAGTGGGTGTCACATTTAAGCTGTTACTGCTGTCGTTGTTTCGTCTCCACTTACTTTTTTTGCAGATACAGCCTGACGTAAAACGTCCGTGCACACCTCACACTGTCGCAAAAAATTCCACTTCCAATTAAAAAAACATCTTGTATTAAAGAAGCACCACTCTATCACCCTGCTATTGTTATCCTGCAGAGTTCATTTGGTTGGATGAATGATATTCATTGTCAGGACTTCTCGTGCATTTAAAGGAGGCTGTGTGTCACTGAGTTGCAGCATTTCATTTCTGGTAACGCATGAGTACTCTAACGCGTTACTTTTATTCATAGATAACGCTGTAACGTAATGGATTACTTTTAATTGATGGTAACGCAGTAACCTAACTAATTACTTTTAAAAGTAACTATACCCAACACTGATTGTACAATAGTAAATCCTGATGATGAGAAGGCTACAAGACCTGTGTGTTTAATCAAATCAATAAAAAGCATCACAAACATTTCCTTCCAGCCAGTCTTCAACAGGACATCACAGAGAAATCTCCCACGGAAGCAAAGAGAGAAGAAATAACTGGAAGTTTAAACTCTGTAGTGTGATCTGAAATGTCTGGGAGAAGGAACTTGGACATTTCTAGTAATACTAGAGCATTTATTTATGTAGGAATGTGTATGTGTCCTTTCTTATTTCTCTTCTAACTCTTATTGTACATGTTCCCATTTACCAGAGACTGAAATCAATAATATATTCAATGTAACTGACTGTATTTTGGTGGAGGCTGGAAATAATAACAGAATATGTGACATTAACATGTCTGGTCTTCATCTACTGTTTATTCTGACCATTCTCTTAGCAACGGCCTCAAAATGCACCAGTTTGCAGTTTGTTTAACTAAATTGCTGAATTATTTATTGTTTCTTGAAATAATGAATGAAATAATTTTAACCTAATTAGATTAAACCTGAAACACTTTTCTTCTTTGGACAAAAACAAATCAACCAACCACTGGATCAGTCCACCTGGAGACTTCAGTCCAAAACAAAAACCTACAGTAGAAGCAGATTTTCCAGCTTGTTCTATTGGATGATGTTCTATTTTCCTGGGTTGGAAGAGGAAGTTATGACGGAGCAGTTTTAGTCCTGATTTAAATCAATGAGTATTTTCCACCTGCTTGTATTCCTCTTCCTTAAAACACAAGACTGTACAATGGAGCCAGTGTTGCATCTTTTTAAAAGTTGACATGAAGTGTTTAAATGTGTCCTTCATCCAACAGAGAAAAACAGCTAAAATAAAAGATCAGTTTGATCAAACAGAGCAAAGATGCAGTGGAGTCTGCTCATTCTGATGGGTAAGTGGATCAGATCAACATCAACCATACTGCTGGATGTGTTTTATATATCTTCATCATCACAAATCATTACAGCTTCATCTGGATTTCAGCTGACACCACTCTGTTTGACATGTCAACTTCTTGCAATTCTCAGCACAGATACATCTAAACTATACTTAACATATCCATAAACTGGGCTAATACACAGCAGATCAAATGATTTCATTTGTCTTCCAATCAGCTCTACGTCTGTGTTTTCTCTGATTTTAGGTCAGTGTTACTTCATCACATGTCAGCTCTACGAGTACCACTATATTGAAGATGGAAAGAACTGGACAGAAGCTCAGAAGTACTGCAGAGAATATTACACTGATCTGGCCACAGTGTCTAACATGACAGACATGAAGAGACTCCTGGAGAAATCTACAGGGAATCAAACTGAAGCCTGGATTGGGCTGAACAGCAGAACACATGTCAACAAGACATGGCACTGGTCTCTACCTGGAGTGGAGTTTGAAGATGATAAAACAAGATGGGCTCCACCAAATGAACCAAATGATGCAGGTGGTCAGGAGAACTGTGGACTTATAAGGAAAAATAAACTGTTGATAGATTTGCCTTGTGAACGAGAAAAACGTTTCATCTGCTATAATGGTGAGTGGATATAAATTCAGCATCTTTCAACCCTCCATAGATAACATATATCCTCAAATCTCTTAACTAGACATTTCTTAACAAGACTAACTGAGTCTAAGAAATAAAATGTCAACGTTGTGCTGATACCAGCAGAAAATAAATCAGGGGATCATCACTATTGGTTTGTGTAATCCATGTCATAGATGTTGCTGATGCCAATAATAATCTTGTTACATTTGAGCGAATCATGCTCAAAATATATACATGTCAAGTATACTGTATGTTTGTCTGTTTACTCCACAGAAAAAAAATCATCCCAACTAAAGGTCACATTGAATAAAGAAAAGAAGAATGTGGTTGATGACTACTATGACTGATGTTTGTGTGTTTACTCCACAGAAAGTAATCCATCCACACAGATCCATGTGATTAAGGAAGAGAAGAACTGGATTGATGCTCAGAAATACTGCAGAGATCATCACACAGACCTGGTCAGTGGATTCAACCAGATAGATCATGTAGTAATTGATGAAGACAGAGACTATTGGACCGGCCTGTTCAGAGACACCTGGTGGTGGTCAGATGGGAGCAGTTCCTCTTTCAGACACTGGAATCATATGCCGTCATCAGAACATGAATGTGCAGTGACCATGTTGGAAGAAGGAGGAAGATGGAAGAATGCCATGTGTAATGAGCAAAAGCCTTTCTTCTGTTATGATGGTGAGTTTTTAAAGATCCATGAAGATAAAGTAACATCTCCACATTTAGCTCCAGCACTGGAAACTGATTCCACAATTATTTATCTAATTATTCAGTCAGTAATTTTATTCACAGTTATATGGCTATGTATCAAAATATCAGAATTTGTAGACATTTAAACGAGAAGAGACTTGGTTTCATGCTTTTGAAAGTCCTTGTTGTGGCCAGTTGTTCTCTACAATAAGATGCTGTTTCATTTCTTTCAGTTACAGATAAAATGATCCTGATCAAAGAAAAGATGAGATTTGACGAAGCCTTATTTTACTGCAGACACAACTACAATGACCTGGTCTCCATCACCAACCTTGATGAACAGAGATGGGTTCAAGAGAAAGCCAAGAAGGCCTCGACTCCTTTTGTCTGGCTGGGACTGCGTAACACTTGCTCTCCAGGTTTCTGGTTGTGGGTCAGTGACGAGGTAGTCAGCTATAAGAACTGGGCCTCAGATGGAAAGAAAGACGACTGTGGCATGCGTGGAGCCATGGAAACAGGAGGACAACATCAGTGGTTCAGTCAGCTTCAACATCAAGAGTTTGATTTCATCTGTGCTGTGTAGTCAGCACTGAACTCATGGGAAACAAACTTAATATTCCAGATGTTTCAACATGTTTAACTTCTTTATCATCAGCTTGCAGCTTGTCAGTTCTCTGGGTTCAGTGAGTGACAGATTAGAGCTAGAGGACAGGACAGCAACAAACAAATCAAAATAAAAAGCTGTATCAGTAGCCCCCTGGACAATTAGATCTAAGGCAGCTTTGAAAACACCTTTATCTGTCCCTTTGTCCTTTCCTCCATCAGACAACATCAAGCAGTGACTGTTTGTCAATGAGGATGATGTGATTTGTTTTCTTTTAAAGTGTGCTTTCTTATGCATCACTCATTTAATCATTATGTTAGAGAAAAGAATAAATCTACCAATCTATAACTGTACTTATACTGCATATATACAGACCTGTGTGTGGTTATCAGCTGCTGATGGTTCAAATGTGGAAAAGCTTATTTCTTCAATTACTGCATTTTTGAATTTTCTGTAAACTAATAAGAGATCTATGTTAATATTGTTTTAAGTAACATCTAATCTGAGTGTAAAATATTCATTATGAATATATATTAAATGAAAAAGTACCTGACTCTGTACTGAGATGGATTTAAATAAAACTACAATTTAACTGATTATCTTTTTTTTTGTGACTCTATATTAATTTTCCAGATGTGTCCCTCTCAAATACATATTTATAAATGATATTTAATATACATAATAAACTCCTAAAGAGCTGTGGTGGAAAATAGTCTTTACTGAAGTAAACGTGCCAGAGCAACAAGAAACACTGTTAACAGGAGACATGTCTCCCTCTACTGGTTTACATTAGCCCATGTTCAATCTAAATAACCTGCTTTTCTTTGTTTACTCCAGGAGCAGCCCACACTCCAGCCTTTTTCACCAGCCAGCTCCTCTTGATCTTTCTGTTTCTATTTGGAACTCTGCTCCAGCTTGGTTTTCTCATTGAAGTCCTGTCCTTGAGCCTGAACTCTAGAGTCCTGCTATAGCGTAGACCTGAGACTACAGAGCAACCAATCCCTTTCCAGCTAGACAGAAAGTGAAGTGGGAAGGAAAGAGATAAATGGGACACACATGAGGAAATATCTCTCTCAATCAATCAACCAAGCTGCATGGAGGAGAACCGAGAAGTCAGAGTATCACAAAGATGGAAAATTAAGTTTAAAAGTCACATTACGACCACAAACATGAATATATTTTATTGGAATTTTATGAGAAAGACTGACACAGAGTAGCACACAATTGTGAAGTACAAAGAAAATCATACATAATTTTATTTTATTTATTTTTTATTTTTTACAAATAATAATAAAACAAATGTGGTGTGGTAGAGACATACTACCAGCCTCGCACATCTAGAGACTGCAATTTCTTCCCTTTCTTCTTTGCAAAACACCTCAGTCAGCTCATGGAGAGGGAGAGTGTCTGTGAACGGCTGTTTTCAGATTTTGCTACAGATTCTCGATTGGACTTAGGTCTGAACTTTGACTGGACCATTCCAACACATGAATATGTTTTGTTTTAAACCATTCCATTGTTGCCCTGAGGGGTATTGCACAAAACTAGGATAAATAATTGGACTACAATTAAACAGGACTAAATGAGTTACTTTTCATGTTCCTCAGGAAATGTAGAGTATGAAACAATTATACACAATGTGTGTGTTTAATCTGTTTTTCTCATGTTAGTTTTTATCTATTTTATCTTTCTATCCTTCAAAAAGAACAAACTTGTCTGGACATAAAAGGACCTGGCAGCAAGTTAAAATTAAGTATAAGAACATTTTGCAGGCTGTAAGTGACTTTAAAGTAAAGAACAAATGAGGTGAACAGATGAGGTGTCTGCTGACATGTTGAATATCTGTATGTTTGTAGCAGTCAAAAAAAAAGCCCATGGATCTGGCACAGGGGGCGGCCCACCCAGCCAGGATATGACCCCAGCAGAGGAGCTGGCGCTCTCTTTAAATAAAGGGAGGCCGGTGATGGAGGGGATCCAGGGAGGGACAGTAACTGACTCTGTCCCAGCCACAGAAGCTGTCTGCTTCATACAAGGTACATATAGTACTACTGCACATGGAACGCAATCAAATAAATATATTATACTGTCTGTCTTCTGGATTTCCTTGGTGTCTGGGAACACAGTTACACTTTTGGAGCCACCCCAAGATGATCCAGTTAGTACATTGTATTGAAATCATAGGCTTGGTATGTCCTGTGAAATCTTAATTCAAGTTCTCTCAATACATATGGCAGAGGGAAGGCACATCTGCAGCTGAAGAATATACTTTGTCCGATGAGGAGACTGTGTCACTGGACTTGAGAAGGCTTGCGGTGTGTCAAGTGTTATGTAAATATCCTGTTTATTTAGTCCATAAAGGTTATGAAGTCAGTGATGTGGTGCTAATAGAAAATGTGTGTCACAGGACCCAGATGCTGCACAGTCTCCTAAGCAGCCTGGTAACATTGTGAGTATTGGCCAAAGTAAATCTACATTATGCACAAATCCTACTATGCTAATTGGCATTTCTTTTACAGACGTCACAAACTGTCAGAACTCTCTACAGCAAGCACTTGGAGAGACAGATAGAACTGAGACATTAAAATTAGACTCAAGAAGAGAAAGCTCCAAGAGGTGGAGCTGGATCTTGAGATCAAATGCAGAACACTCAGGAAACTGGACTCAGAAATCCAGAAACTAGAAAGAGAAGTGAGTATTTCAGTGCACACAGTAACCAGAACTGCAATATAGTGTTTTAATTTTTGTTGCTTTTCCTCGATTCCAGGATCCAAGCAACCAAGACACATGAGGACTGCCAAAAAAAACAACTAGAAAACATTGTGGTGTCCTCCCTCTTTCATGAATATAAGTAGAATTTAAAAGAGAACCACCAATGCTGAACAAAATGCACACACCAAAAAGTGACATTTCAGGTCTTTTATTAACTAAAGAGACTAAATCCAAAGATTAAGTGAAAAAACTTGCAATGTATTGCTCCCTCACAAGTCTGCCATTAATATTATCTGGGAAGATGGGAGCATTGTCCCAGTCGATGTCAACAGCCACTCAGGGGGCCTCTCCTTTCTTAGGCCTGCAGTGTTATGCAGTACTGCACATGCAGCAATAACATCACAGGCCCTGTCCGGAGAAACCCTCAGGTAGTGCAGGCACTGAAACCGAGATTTCAGAAGGCCGAAGGTCATCTCGATTCGAGCCCTTGTTTTGGTGTGTGCATGGTTGTAGGCCTGCTGTGGTGGGGTTTGAGGGTCTGCAAGGGGAGTCAAGAGGAATGACTGGCAGGCACATCCTTTGTCCCCCAGCAGCACACCAGAGAATTCACCTGACAATACAAGATATCATTTAGAAAACACATCAGAGTTACATACACGATGTCCAAGGGGCTTACAGTACAAAAAAAAAAAGTGTGGCCTACCTTGTGAAAGACGCTCGTAAATTGGACTAGCCTGAAAGACTCTGGAGTCATGCACTGAGCCAGGCCACTTTGCCTCTAAATGCTCACAAAGCAGTCAGCATCACAGATCATCTGAAATGTTAAGTTGTAACATATTAAGGTCATTAAATGCACAGAATTCATTTCTGTAGGCCATAACCACAAATCACTCCTACCTGAACATTGATGCTGTGGAAGGATTTCCTGTTGATGTAATCTCCCTCATGTTCTCCTGAGGGGCGTTTGATCCTTACATGTGTGCAATCCACTGCACCAATGACGTTAGGGAAAGCTGTAACAAAGAATAGTTAGTATCCAAGTGTGACTGATCAAATTAGAAACTAATGGTTGCACATTGAAATTGAGGTTACCTGCAATCTTGTAAAACTCCTCCTTGATGTAGAGGGGTCTTTTGTGGCCGGGGAAGGTGATGAATATGTTGCAGAAGGATTTCAGCGCCAGACAAACACGTCTTACTGTGCGGCAAATGGTTCCTTTATTGAGGTTCTCTGCATCCAACAGAATAAAGGAAGCTCCTTCTTGCAAACCATCTCAGTGTAACACATGCCATCTGTGGTACAGTGAGAGCATGGCTTGTATTTTTGGACCCAGCAGCCTACATAAATACCTTAGTCCATCACCTGAGAATCTGTATCTTTCAATGAGATAGTCATCTCCAAAGGCCAACGGGTCTGATGTGTCCCTGAAGACTCTTTCACGCCTAAATGCTCGTCTGAGGATTAAGGCTTCCTCATCCAGCACATCCTCCAAATAAAGGGCAAGCCATTATGAAGAGGGAACAGGTGAATGGGGGTTGGACCTGTATATCCAGCAGGTTCTCTTCCAAGATTGCTCTGTATTTGGCTCCATCCATCTTCTCATCAACTCTGACTATCTCCCATGTCCCTGCCAAAGAGAAGCACCTCCAGAACATGATGCTGCCCCCACCGTGTTTGACGGGGGGATGGTGTGTTCAGAGTGATGTGCAGTGTAAGTTTTCCTTTATGCATTTAGGCCAAAAAGTTAAAATTTGGACTCATCTGACCAGAGCACCTTCTTCCAGATGTTTGCTGTGTCCCCCACGTAGCTTCTGGCAAACAGCAAATGGCAAAGGGCCAGATCTGTGCAGTGCACAATAGTTGTCCTGTGGACAGATTCCTCCACCTGAGCTGTGGACCTCTGCAGTTCATCTAGAGTCACCATGGGCCTCTTGGCTGCATCTCTGATCAATGCTTTCCTTGTTCAGCCTGTAAGTTTAGGTGGACAGCTGTGTCTTGGTAGGTTTGCAGTTGTGCCATAGTCCTTCCATTTCCAGATGATGGATTGAACAGTGCTCCCTGAGATGTTCAGAGCTTGGGAAAACCTTTTTCCATAGCCTAACCTTGTTTTAAACTTCTCCGCAACTTTATCCATGACCTGTCTGGTGTGTTCCTTGGACTTCATGATGCTGTTTTCTCTCCAGTATTCTCTTAACAAACCTGTGAGGCGTCACAGAACAGCTGTGTTTGTACTGAGATTAGATTACACACAGGTGGACTCTATTTAGTCATTAGGTATAATTGTCTTTGTACTTCACAACTGTGTGCTACTCTGTGTCAATCTTTCTCATAAAATTCCAATAAAATATATTCATGTGTGTGGTCGTAATGTGACAAAATGTGGAAAAGTTCAAGGGGTATGAATACTTTTGGAAGGCACTGTAATTGAAATTACATCAAGACTGAAAAAAATAAAACACGTCTAGAACAACAAAGAGAATTAGAAGAGAAAAAACAAAACCACTAAAATCTCACCAAGCAGCTGTAGACGACTGTTCAGCAGTTACTGGAAACATTTAGTTGCTGTTGATGCTGAAGTCACACCTGATACTGAAAACAAGGGTTCACTTACTGTTGGACTTTTGCTGAGGTACTGAGTCATTTATATGCAGAAATGTAGAAAATTCTGAGGGGTTCAAATACTTTTAAGCAGCAGTCTGTGATATTTACCCAAAACAAACAAATGATGTGACAAAATGAAGACAATCAAGTTATGTATGTGAAGGTGATGAACTTCAATAGAACAGTTATTTCCACATTCACCACTCTGACAGTTGGTTTCCACTGCTCTAGGTAAATTAGCTGATGTTTTCCTTCTTGTTTATCTTCATATTCAAATACAGACACTGAGAGGGCTAACAGAGACCTCTGTATCAGACAGAAAGACACATTTACTTCAGCCCAGTCTTCAACAGGACATCGCACTGAAGCAAGGGGAGAAGAAATAACTGGATGTAAGTTTAACTCTCCAATCTCTGTGTGTTTGTAATACTAGAGTATATTTATAAAGGAGGATGTATTTAAGGTACGTCATTCTTCATAATGGTCAGTAATAATGGTTTTTATTTCAAATCTGATTAATATTGAACTAAACTTTCATTTACTAGAGAATGAGACCATTTGTATTCAGTTTATTTATCACTTTATTTTGGATGAATGTTATGTGCCACACACAACAGCAGCTAGAAATAGACATAGATGGCAACACGATGGAAGTTTGGCAGTGTAAGATGAGTTCCTCCAGATAAATCTACAGAGAGTTATCAACAGAATCTGCAGCTTCCTTCAAATGTCCACATTCATGATGAGTTTCATCTTCTCTGACTGTTCTTCACATACTGTTTCATTCTCATGATAACACACTCCACCAGTGTTTTCCTGCCCATATGTCTGATATGTTCACACTCCAGTGTCAAATACAAAGACTGAATTTAGTCTGTGGGTTTTAGATGGTCTGCTGTGTTGGATGTTAATCTGTGACATGCAAACTGTCTTTTAGCAAAGTTTAAACTCAACTTCTTTGACACTGTGTCAATATGTTTGAAGTGGACTCTGAGTAAACATTCAGTAAACGTTAAATAAGTTGACCCAACAGTCTCCTTTAGGATTAATCCTTGTTCCTTGTGTAAGACTACAGATTAAACCTGAAACACTTTTCTCCTTTGGACAAGAAGGAATCAACCAACCAATGGATCAGTCCACCTGGACACTTCAGTCCTAAACAAAAACCTACAGTAGTTGCAGATTTTTCCAGGATGTTGAGGAAGTTATGACTCAGCAGTTTCGGTCCTTTTTTGAATTCATTTGTATATTTTCCACCTGCTTGTATTCCTCTCCCTTAATACAATGAATTCAGTGTAGCAAGATTTTCCAGCTTGTTCTATTGGATGATGTTCTATTTTCCTGGGTTGGAAGAGGAAGTTATGACGGAGCAGTTTTAGTCCTGATTTAAATGAATGAGTATTTTCCACCTGCTTGTATTCCTCTTCCTTAAAACACAAGACTGTACAATGGAGCCAGTGTTGCATCTTTTTAAAAGTTGACATGAAGTGTTTAAATGTGTCCTTCATCCAACAGAGACAAACAGCTGAAATAAAAGATCAGTTTGATCAAACAGAGCAAAGATGCAGTGGAGTCTGCTCATTCTGATGGGTAAGTGGATCAGATCAACATCAACCATACTGCTGGATGTGTTTTATATATCTTCATCATCACAAATCATTACAGCTTCATCTGGATTTCAGCTGACACCACTCTGTTTGACATGTCAACTTCTTGCAATTCTCAGCACAGATACATCTAAACTATACTTAACATATACATAAACTGGGCTAATACACAGCAGATCAAATGATTTCATTTGTCTTCCAATCAGCTCTACGTCTGTGTTTTCTCTGATTTTAGGTCAGTGTTACTTCATCACATGTCAGCTCTACGAGTACCACTATATTGAAGATGGAAAGAACTGGACAGAAGCTCAGAAGTACTGCAGAGAAAATTACACTGATCTGGCCACAGTGTCTAACATGACAGACATGAAGAGACTCCTTGAGAAATCTGCAGGGAATCAACCTGAAGCCTGGATTGGGCTGAACAACAGAACACATGTCACCAGGACATGGCACTGGTCTCTACCTGGAGTGGAGTTTGAAGATAATAAAACAAGATGGTTACCAGGTGAACCAAATGATGCAGGTGGTCGGGAGAACTGTGGAGTTATAAGGAAAGATAAACGGTTGGGAGATTTCCCTTGTGAAGAACAAAAACGTTTCATCTGCTATAATGGTGAGTGGATATAAATGCAGCATCTTTCAACCCTCCATAGATAACATATATCCTCAAATCTCTTAACTAGACATTTCTTAACAAGACTAACTGAGTCTAAGAAATAAAATGTCAACGTTGTGCTGATACCAGCAGAAAATAAATCAGGGGATCATCACTATTGGTTTGTGTAATCCATGTCATAGATGTTGCTGATGCCAATAATAATCTTGTTACATTTGAGTGAATCATGCTCAAAAGATATACATGTCAAGTATACTGTATGTTTGTCTGTTTACTCCACAGAAGAAAAAAAAATCATCCCAACTAAAGGTCACATTGAATAAAGAAAAGAAGAATGTGGTTGATGACTACTATGACTGATGTTTGTGTGTTTACTCCACAGAAAGTAATCCACCCACAAAGACCCATGTGATTAATGAAGAGAAGAACTGGATTGATGCTCAGAAATACTGCAGAGATCATCACACAGACCTGGTCAGTGGATTCAACCAGATAGATCATGTAGTAATTGATGAAGACAGATCCTATTGGACCGGCCTGTTCAGAGACACCTGGTGGTGGTCAGATGGGAGCAGTTCCTCTTTCAGACACTGGAATCATATGCCGTCATCAGAACATGAATGTGCAGTGACCATGTTGAAAGAAGGAGGAAGATGGAAGAATGCCATGTGTAATGAGCAAAAGCCTTTCTTCTGTTATGATGGTGAGTTTTTAAAGATCCATGAAGATAAAGTAACATCTCCACATTTAGCTCCAGCACTGGAAACTGACTCTTCGATTATTTATCTAATTATTCAGTCAGTAATTTTATTCACAGTTATATGGCTATGTATCAAAATATCAGAATTTGTAGACATTTAAACGAGAAGAGACTTGGTTTCATGCTTTTAAAAGTCCTTGTTGTGGCCAGTTGTTCTCTACAATAAGATGCTGTTTCATTTCTTTCATTTACAGATAAAATGATCCTGATCAAAGAAAAGATGAGATTTGACGAAGCCTTATTTTACTGCAGACATAACTACAATGACCTGGTCTCCATCACCAACCTTGATGAACAGAGATGGGTTCAAGAAAAAGCCAAGAAGGCCTCGACTCCTTTTGTCTGGCTGGGACTGCGTAACACTTGCTCTCCAGGTTTCTGGTTCTGGGTCAGTGACGAGGTAGTCACCTATAAGAACTGGGCCTCAGATGGAAAGAATGACGACTGTGGCATGCGTGGAGCCATGGAAACAGGAGGACAACATCAGTGGTTCAGTCAGCTTCAACATCAAGAGTTTGATTTCATCTGTGCTGTGTAGTCAGCACTGAACTCATGGGAAACAAACTTAATATTCCAGATGTTTCAACATGTTTAACTTCTTTATCATCAGCTTGCAGCTTGTCAGTTCTCTGGGTTCAGTGAGTGACAGATTAGAGCTTGAGGACAGGACAGCAACAAACAAATCAAACATAAAAAGCTGTATCAGTAGCCCCCTGGACAATTAGATCTAAGGCAGCTTTGAAAACACCTTTATCTGTCCCTTTGTCCTTTCCTCCATCAGACAACATCAAGCAGTGACTGTTTGTCAATGAGGATGATGTGATTTGTTTTCTTTTAAAGTGTGCTTTCTTATGCATCACTCATTTAATCATTATGTTAGAGAAAAGAATAAATCTACCAATCTATAACTGTACTTATACTGCATATATACAGACCTGTGTGTGGTTATCAGCTGCTGATGGTTCAAATGTGGAAAAGCTTATTTCTTCAATTACTGCATTTTTGAATTTTCTGTAAACTAATAAGAGATCTATCTTAATATTGTTTTAAGTAACATCTAATCTGAGTGTAATAATAATTTAAGCATCATTTACAGAAAAGACAGAACATTTAATTTAAACATATTTTTTTAATTAAAGTGTGCAGTATTTTTGTTATTTAAAATCTGAAGTAAATGATTGATTCGTTTATTTTTCTAAAACCGTGTCTTGTGATATTTCTTGATGTTAGGGTCATAAGGTGAGTTAATTTAGGTTTAACAGCTAATGTGCATGTAAACTGCAATCCAAATTGACTTGGGTAAAGTTATTAGAGACTGGGCTTAAATTACAATATAGGAACCCAGAAGCCTGCCCTTAGTATAAGGTCTATTGAGGGTAGTGCTACATAAATGGAGGCACTGCTGGGATAGATTGATAGATTGATAGATTAGATTAGATTAGGTTTGGATTTCTATTATAAATAAAACAAAATAAGGATAAACAAAACGACATACAGTAAGTATAGCGTCTTAAGTAAGTACATCAAGGGTTATCACAATGTACCAGAACAAGCTGAAGAACTGGTGTCGAAGTGAGAACTTGGCAGAGAGTCAAGCCTTGCTGACCATTGTCCCTGAGAAGACAGAGATTGCCAAAATAGAGGAGACATTACAAACTATAAAGTGTTTGGGACGTGTACGAGTAAGAGGAAGAATGTTAAGTGAAACTGGAAATGAAGTACTAGTGCTTTGTGAGTGCAGAGAAAAAGTCACCCATGCAAATGTCCCAACTGCAGTGTTGAGCCCAGATGAAGGAAAAGAATGGCCAGTATTCATTGTTGGTGTAAGTTCAGGTTCTGATGGAGATTTTAACATGAAACTCAATGCCCTGCTGGAGGCAGAAGGAAAATCTATGGAAGATGTGCAGGCTTTACTGACCCCACAGCCAGTTTCGCCTACTGAAGCCATTCTTCGTGCCGTTGGAGACCTGTTCGATAAATCAGCTAAGCCATCAGCAGAGAGTGGAGGATACCGCCGTTTGTGGATCTTCTCAGGTACTGTGCCTACTCCATCTGGAGAGGAGCAATTTGATCACTGGTTGGAGCAAGCTTACCTGATGGTGGAAGAGAGTGAGGGTTCTGCAAAGGACAAGAGGAGGAGAATAATGGAAAGTTTAAAGGGGCCAGCCTTAGAGGTGATAAAAGCAGTACGCCTCTCCGATCCTGATGTTTCCCCTGACAAGTGCTTAGAGGCTCTTGAAAATGCCTTTGGACTAGCAGAGTCAGGAGATGACCTGTATTTTGCATTCAGAATGCAGCAACAGCAGCCTGGCGAAAAATTATCTGATTTCCTAAGAAGATTGGAGCGTTGCCTGTCTAAAGTGGTACAAAGAGGAGGTCTCCCTCCTATGGCCATGGATAGTGCACGGCTTGAGCAGCTTCTTAGAGGCGCAGTTAATGCTGACCTGATGTTAATTCAGCTCCGATTGAGAGAGAGAAGGGCCAACCCCCCAACCTTCCTCGAGCTCCTGAAAGAAATTCGAACAGAAGAAGAATATGTAGCTTCCAGAGCAAAGCTAAATAGCTCAGTGTATGCAGTTCAATCAAAGCTTCAAGATGAAAGTAAGCACTCAGAAATACAGAGTTTGAGAGCTGAAATTAAAGAAGTGAAATCAATGTTTGCAGCCCTTTCGACAGCAGACAAAACGACTCAAAATAAAAACCAGCAGACTAACTGGGAAAAAGCACCAGAGATTAATGTCGATCCAGAGGTGGTAGCTCTGAAGAAACAAGTAAAACAGTTACAGCAGAAAGTAGACTCAAGATTGCCCCGTCCAGCTACAGCCTCACCCACAGTAATGGCTGTAAACACTCCAAACAGACAAGAGGCAGAAGCAGAGGAACGTTTCTGCTACCGCTGTGGTGAAACTGGACACATGGCAGGAAAGTGCAAAAACCCTGAGAACCAACACAAAGTGATCCAGAAGCTCATTCAAGCTCTCAAAAGGGCCAAAACCAACAGCCCTCCACCTACTGCTGGTGCCACCTCACAAGAAACTAATTGCACTGTGAGAAGGAGTGCAGTGGACAGGCTTGATCCAATAGGCATACCAGAGGGTTTAATAGGGCCATCATCCGTGGAGCCCCTGAAAGTGAATGGACATTTGTGTGATGCTTTACTTGACAGTGGGTCTCGGGTTAGCATCATCTTTGAATCCTGGTACCGAAACTATCTGGCTGATTCCACTATTCACCCCGTGAGTAAACTCAACATTTGGGGATTAAGTGACACCAACTACCCCTATCTTGGCTATGTGGTGGTGGACATAGAGTTCCCCAAGAAAGTAGCAGGAACGCCTACTGCTCTATCAGTCCTGGCGCTCGTCTGTCCTGATCCACCTGGTCCCGATCAGACGCCTGTGATAATAGGGACAAATGCGAAGGCTAATCTGTCCAAACGACTAGCTCAGCTACGCGAAGATGAGACTGGAGTGACTGTAGCCCACACCTTCGGAATACAGAACACTTGCACTGCAAGAGACGAGGACAAAATTATGGACTGGTCAAAAGAAGATGATGATGTAGGTTCTGTACAGTTGGAGGGTCCAAACTCACTTACCTTACCTGCAGGAGCTAGTGGTAAAGTAGTCTGCAAAGTTGTGCTTGGAAAGCCTCTACCAGATGGCATCTTGATGGTTGAATCCTGCACTACATCCTCGCTGCCATCAGGCATCTTGTTGCAACCTATGGTGATACCAAGTAATGCTGTGGACATCAATCGACTAACAGTTCTGGTTCAAAATGAATCACAGAAAGAAGTGACAATTCCAGGTGGCGCTGTCTTGGGTCATTTGTGTGTCACTGACGTAGTTACCACGATCTCAAAACAGAAGTCCGAGACGGAGGAATTTGATGCCAGTCTGATCAACTTTGGTGAGTCACCTGTTCCTGAAGCATGGAAAGCAAGGCTCCGACAAAAGCTGCTGGAGAGAACAGACGTATTCTCCCTTCATGAGCTGGATGTGGGACTTGCCAAAGAAGTGAAACATTCAATCCGCCTATCTGATTCACAACCCTTTCGTGAGCGCTCCAGACGCATTGCACCAGCTGATATCGACGATGTGCGACGTCATATCCAGAAGCTATTATCAGCAGGCATCATCAAAGAGTCCAGGAGTCCATATGCATCACCCATAGTTGTTGTCAGAAAGAAGAACGGTGAAATAAGGATGTGCATCGACTATCGTACGCTTAATAGCCGCACTGTTCCCGATCAGTATACCACCCCACGCATCGACGAGGCTCTTGACTGCCTCTCAGGAAGTAAATGGTTTTCTGTCCTCGACTTGAGGAGTGGCTACTATCAAATAGAAATGAAAGAGGAGGACAAGGAAAAGACCGCCTTCATCTGCCCTCTAGGCTTTTATCAGTTTGAAAGGATGCCTCAGGGCCTAACAGGAGCACCAGCAACCTTTCAGAGGCTTATGGAGAAAGCTGTTGGTGATATGAACATGCTCCAGGTGTTAGTCTACCTCGATGACTTGATCGTCTTCGGAAAGACTCTGGAAGAACATGAGGAGAGACTTGTGAAAGTCCTCGACAGACTCAGAGAAGTAGGGCTCAAGATTTCACTTGACAAATGTCAGTTTTGTCAAACAAAAGTCAAGTATGTGGGTCATATTGTGAGCGCTGAGGGTGTCGCTGCTGACCCTGCAAAAGTTGAAGCTGTGACCACCTGGCCCAAGCCTTCGAACCTCAAGACCCTACGTTCCTTCTTAGGGTTTTGTGGATACTACAGACGATTTATCCATAACTACTCGTCCATCGTTCGACCCTTGACCGACCTCACCAAAGGTTATGGTCCCACCCAGCGTGGGAAAAAGCCCGCCAAAAAAGACAATGTCTATCTGGATGAAAGAGAACCATTTGGTCACAGGTGGGATGCGTCATGCAATGAAGCCTTTGAGAAAATAAAGCACTGTCTGACAAACGCTCCAGTTTTAGCCTTTGCCGATCCTAGCAAACCATATACACTGCACGTGGATGCTAGCCTCTCAGGGCTTGGAGCTGTTTTATATCAAGAACACCCAGAAGGGCTCAGGCCAGTCGCCTTCGCGAGCAGGAAACTGAACTCTGCAGAAAAGAACTATGCCATTCACCAGTTAGAATTCCTGTCCCTCAAGTGGGCAGTTGTCGAAAAATTCCACGATTATCTCTATGGAGCCCGTTTTACGGTTCGTACTGACAACAATCCTTTGACTTATGTCCTTACATCAGCGAAGCTCAATGCTACAGGGCATCGATGGCTGTCAGATTTGTCAGTCTACGATTTTGACATCATCTATAGACCTGGCAAAAATAACATTGATGCTGACTTGCTGTCACGTATGGAGCCAAGAGAAGAAGAGATGGAGTGGCAGAGCATCTCTCAGGCTGGAGTCAAGTCAATTTGCCAACGAGTCGGTGTTCTTGGCTCATCTGCAGACTCCCCTATGTATGCTGAACAGCTTGGAGCTCCCCCCGACTGCATCCCTGATGTGTATGCATTCCCCACACAGCTCCAACTGAACTCTCTGGACCAAATGTCCCGGCAGGACATAATGACAGCCCAATCTCAAGATCCTTTGATAGACTCTACCATAAAAGCTTTAAAATGTGGAAAGTGGCCAGACAACCCAGAGTTGCTGCCTATGAAAAGAGAGATGGGGAAGCTAGTTATGACTCATGGATTACTCCATCGTGTGAGCACAGGTCGTACAGGAGAGAAGACGCATCAACTAGTGCTGCCTGCTAAGTTCAAGGCTGTAGTACTAAAGTCCATGCATGATGACCTAGGCCATTTAGGAGTTGAGAGAGTAACTGATATGATCAAGAGCCGGTTCTTCTGGCCAAAGATGTCAACTGATGTTGAGCAATATGTGAGAAACTGTGGAGAGTGTGTCCTCCGGAAAACTCCATGTCAAAGAGCTGCACCTCTACACCAAATTGTAAGTTCTGGGCCTATGGACTTAGTCTGTATCGATTTTCTGTCAATGGAACCTGACTCCAGAGGAGTGAGTAATGTGCTTGTCATAACGGACCATTTCACAAGATATGCCCAGGCTTTTCCTACTCAAAACCAAAAAGCCCTCACCGTTGCAAAGGTCTTGGTAGAGAAGTTCTTTGTGCATTATGGATTGCCATCTCGGATACACTCCGATCAGGGCAGAGACTTTGAGTCTCGACTCATTAAAGAGCTACTGAAGATACTTGGTATACACAAGTCACGGACCACTCCGTATCATCCACAGGGTGATCCCCAACCTGAACGCTTTAATCGAACGCTGCTGTCCATGTTGGCCACGCTCAATCAGGAAAAGAAACGACAGTGGAGTCAGCATGTGGTACACCTGGTGCATGCATATAACAGCACTAAGTCCGATGCCACAGGGTTCTCCCCATATTTTCTGATGTTCGGGCGTGAAGCCAAACTCCCACTGGATATATGTTTTGAGACGTGCCCAAAAGGAAAGAGTGACCAATCACACTCTTCATATGTTGCCAAACTCAAAGAGAACCTACAGAAAGCCTACAAACTGGCTACAGAGGCCTCTAACAAAAGGCACCAGCGAAACAAAAGGGCCTACGACAAGAGACTCAGTTTTCAAAATCTAGAACCTGGTGACAGAGTGTTGCTGAAGAATCTTGGATTAAAGGGTAAACACAAACTGGAGATCGCTGGTATGATGTTCCTTATGTGGTGGTGGATAAGATGCCGAACTTGCCTGTTTACAGAGTAAAGCCTATGGATGGGAAAGGAAAGCTCAAAACGTTGCACAGAGATAATCTCCTCCCTATAGGAGATCTTGTGAGGATCCCAATTTTGGACACCACAGAGAACAGGCCAAAGAGACCAGTCACCCAAAGTCGTGTCCTCAGCAGACACAAAAGAAGCATGACAGATCACACTGTACAAAGGGAGTCTCATACATCAACTGACTCTTCTGATGTGGAATGTGAATGGCCGACAAGACCTTACAGGAAGTTGATGGGAAAGCTCATTCAAAGGGGAGAAGGACATCGTGCTGATGAATCAGAGCACTTGGTCATCAGTCCGCCAAATCACTCCGAGGGAAGCAACTCACCTGTAGATCATGGTCCAGATGTTGCGCTCGAGACTGATTCTGAGCCAGAACCCAACTCCAGTGAAGATGAACAACCTCAATCGAGCTGTTCTAATGTACATGTGATACCAAAGTCATCTAGGCCAAAAAGATCATTAAAACCAGTTATGAGACTTACATATGATGAGCCAGGGAAAGCTAAAGATCAGCCTATTACCATCGTACACAGAGGTGTAACTATAAAAATAGGTAAACATTGATACTGACCTATGTAAATGCATCCTCAATATGTTTGAGTAAAACAGTGAAGTTTCTGATGAGGACATCAGATATTTAAAGGGGGAAGGGTGTAGCCCTGCTAAAAATCCTTACTCATAAATAAATTAATAAATAGTTTAAGAAGTTCATGTTTGGGTAAATGTTAAAATAGCAGCTCATAATGATTAAAATATTTTGATAGAAGAGGAGGCATTTATCATTAAAAAGATACATGGTTGAATATTGTATTTTATTTTGAAGAGATTCATGAGGAAGTACTGATGAGGGAAAAGGTGTGACCCTGATCATTGATTGGTTCAGGTGTGATTGACAGGTTTGACAGGGAGTGAGTGAGAGTGAATGTGTTTTGGGAAAAAAGGATGATGCGACGAGGCACGGAGAAGACACATGGCCGCGAGTGGGTAACTCTGCAGCGAAATTAATTAAAAGTGTAGTGTTTCAGTATCTGAGAGACTGTCTGCTCGACGGTCGGAACCTGGATATTGGACTTTGGTTTTGTTCGCGCACAGCTTTAGAAGTTTCAGCTCGAAACTTCAGAAGAGCTGCATCATGTTTTTTTAGCTTAGCCAAGCTACTGAGCAAACATCAGCTAAGTGTCGGCATTCGCTAAACAAGTGAACGTGTTAGCCGCGAGGAGCTAAATCAGCTTTGGGAAAACGGCTTTGCCTCGTGGTCTCGACGCGGGAGTACGAGGACTTGGCTGCGCTGTTGCCGGTGTGTGGTACTCGTGTCGTTGGTCGTCGCTGGACGTTGTCGGTGGACTCCATCGCCGGACATCACTCATTCATCTGTTGCTTCCAGTCTTCCTGCTGGTTGTGTTCCAGAGTTGGACCTGGTGGACGGGCGTTTCGAAGGTCGGAGGTAACCTCTTTCTGTTGTTCCTGGATCTCGGAATAAAACTGTGTTTCCTCGCACTCAAAAAGTCACCATATCAGGCCTGCAACGGGGTTATTTTGTTTTGCCGGCTGTGTGTATGTGTGTGTGTGAGTGTGGGCCCACTGAGTTGAGTTAAAATTTAATGCTGAGAGTAAAATCTTAAAGAATAGTGTTATTGAAGTATAACGGTGCACACATATTTGTGTTTTTTTTTTCAGTGTTATTTGAACTGAATAGAAGTACTCTTTGGTTGAGTATTAATTTTGGTGAACCAGACAATTTCATAATTTAAGCATCATTTACAGAAAAGACAGAACATTTAATTTAAACATATTTTTTTAATTAAAGTGTGCAGTATTTTTGTTATTTAAAATCTGAAGTAAATGATTGATTCGTTTATTTTTCTAAAACCGTGTCTTGTGATATTTCTTGATGTTAGGGTCATAAGGTGAGTTAATTTAGGTTTAACAGCTAATGTGCATGTAAACTGCAATCCAAATTGACTTGGGTAAAGTTATTAGAGACTGGGCTTAAATTACAATATAGGAACCCAGAAGCCTGCCCTTAGTATAAGGACTATTGAGGGTAGTGCTACACTAATAAGAGATCTATGTTAATATTGTTTTAAGTAACATCTAATCTGAGTGTAAAATATTCATTATGAATATATATTAAATGAAAAAGTACCTGACTCTGTACTGAGATGGATTTAAATAAAACTACAATTTAACTGATTATCTTTTTTTTGTGACTCTATATTAATTTCCCAGGTGTGTCCCTCTCAAATACATATTTATAAATTATATTTAATCTACATAATAAACTCCTAAAGAGCTGTGGTGGAAAATAGTCTTTACTGAAGTAAACGTGCCAGAGCAACAAGAAACACTGTTAACAGGAGACATGTCGTCCTCTACTGGTTTACATTAGCCTATTTCTGTTGTGTTCTATCTAAATAAACTGCTTTTCTTTGTTTACTCCAGGAGCAGCCCACACTCCAGCCTTTTTCTCCAGCCAGCTCCTCTTGATCTTTCTGTTTCTATTTGGAACTCTGCTCCAGCTTGGTTTTCTCATTTAAGTCCTGTCCTTGAGCCTGAACTCTAGAGTCCTGCCATAGCATAGACCTGAGACTACAGAGCAACCAATCCCTTTCCAGCTAGACAGGAAGTGAAGTGGGAAGGAAAGAGATAAATGGGACTAGGGATGGGCATTTGAATAAATCTTTTTGATCGATCATCACGTAAATTAACGATCAATTATCGATTAATCGTTAATATTAATATTAAAAAATTTCCATGACTGAAAATACCACAGGCAGCCTGTTTTTTTCTCAATGAAATATTTATTTCAAGAAGAACCTTTAATCCAACAATCCTCTTGCACAACATAGGCTACAGTTTAATGTGTAACTGTAAACAGAGGAAATATGCGGACTTGCGGAGCAGTCGGGCTGAAACAAAATAAGAGCCAGTGTTCTAACAATAAATAAATACAATTCCGCCTGCAAAAAAAGCCAAAAGAAATACGCGGAGGCGTCGGCAGAAAATAAGAGCAGTGCCTTCTCTTAAACAATAAATAAATATCATCATTAATAAAAAACAAAAACAACATCATTTTAACTTAAAATAATTTAATAAAATAAAATAGCATATTAGCCTACTCGTGGCTGACTTTTTTTGTTGCCAAAATGTAACTTCAAACCAAAGGCACCCGGCGGAGAGAGAAGACGATCAGGAGATGTTAACTGTTACTGTATGCACAGTCATGAACTAGGCACAATAAAAACATCATAATAATCAGCAAACAAAATATTAGGCTACTCGTCGTGGCTGACTTTTTTTTTTTTAAGAGAGAAGGCCAGAGGGAGATGTTTTTCTAATGCACAATTATGAACTAGAACCTCACAAAACAATAACACATATAGGCCTAGACCTACATAAAGGCTACGGTGGTGACTGTTAACTCAACCTACTGATTTTTGTTCAGAAAAATAAGCATGTTCACATGCTCGGGGGTGAGGCGTGAACGCAGCCTAGTGACCGTCAGTCCAGCAGCCGAAAACACCCGCTCTGACGGGACCGAGGTTGCGGGGATGCAGAGATATTGTCTCGCTATCCTGGACAGCCTGGGGAACTTTCCGTCGTTTACTTTCCACCAGTCTATAGGGCTGCAATGCAGGGGTGGAGGTGTTTCTCTCAGAAAGTTATGAAGTTCTGTCTCAATACCAGTGTCGCACTGGGTGGATGCGTATTGCTCCCCGAGGAGAAGCGTCATGGCAGAAGCGTGCGTGGCAGCAGCGGCGCTCTTCTGGTTGTCGGACAGCGCAGCCTCGTCTCTCCCTGACCGTGGGATAGCCGCCTGAACCACGTCGATTCCCTCTCCAAGTTCAACCAGTTTCGCATTGGCAATCACTCTCTGTGTTGGTGGAAGAAAGCTCAAATGCTTGTGACGAGGGTCCAGCATTGATGCAATCATGGGGGCGGATGACACAAACTCGTCAGACTGAACCTGTAAAAAAATTATGCAGAAAAATAAACTGTAAAAATGTCATATCTAAAGCACATAAGCGATATTTAGCTATGCCTATTTCAGTCTCGTCATCAGTGTCTATGTCAACTAGTTAATTTTACCTTCATTCTGTTGCTGAGGGAGGACTTCACTTTGGTCTTGAATTCGGTGACTCTGGTACTGTCTCCTTCTCTCCGCATGAGATGGGTGTTGATGAGGCTGAAGGTCACTGGATAAATGTTTGAGATGGAGACGTCCTTCTCGGCAGACATGGCAGTTGTGACACACTTAAGTGCTCCTAACACAGGCTGTGTGTCCTCCATCAGCTGCCAGTGTTCCTCCTTCAGCTCCAGGACCCTGGCATCTTGAAGCTTGGTCACGGTTCTGTCCGAGAGGACGGCAACAACAGCCCACCGCTGCTCCACCAGTCTATCGAACATCTCACAGACCGAGTTCCATCGTGTTTTACACGATTGGATGAGGCGGTGGGTTGCCAGACCCATTTGCTCCTGCTTCTTCTTCAGCTCATTGCTTGCCACGGTGCTATGGTTAAAGTGGCTAACAAGTTTGCCAGCTGCAGAGATTACCCGATGCATGTATAGAGAAAACCCGTCATTTATAGCTAATTGAAGAGTGTGTGGAAAGCACGCAACGGAAACCCAGCTGACTCTGGTGGGATTGTTGGCAGCCGTGATGTTGGCCGCATTGTCGTGGACGCAGGCGATCACGCGGCCATCAAATCCCCACTGCTCTACGGCTTCATTCATTTTCTCGGCGAGATGGTCGGCTGTGTGCCTGCCTGGAAGGCTTTCGGTGAGCAGGACCACTGAATTCATTTGCCAGTTGTTGCAAATATAGTGGCAGGTGATCGTGAGGTAGCTCTCGGCTGTTAAAGCAGTCCAACAGTCTGTAGTTATAGCAACGCGGTCTGCTGTGGCTAACTCGTTTAGCAGCTCTTGCTTTCGCTCCTCGTATTGACTTTCAATGAGCCTGGTGATGGTACGTCGTGACGGAATATGATACGCTGGTTCGAGTAAATTAATCACACTTCGAAAACCTTTCCCATCGATGACACTTATGGGCAGCATATCCGTTTGAATCATTCTGCTGATCCCTTCTGTGATTTTCTCTGCCCGGTGTACGTCGCAGCTCCTCCGTGCTAATGCTGCCGTGATGGTGGGTTGAGAGCAGGATTCATTACCTGCTTTAACCAAGGTCGGATGAACGCTGTTCAAGTGGTACATCATTGGCGTTGTTGTTGTGTTGTACTTATAAACTGTATCACAGTGTCGACAATGAACGGAGTCATTTTTTAACTCGAAATGATCCCACGCCAGACTTCTCCTTGCTCTCTTCATGTCTACCCTCGTTTTGGTTACGGCAGCTCGCAGGCAGGTAGGTTTTCTCTGCTGTCTGTGTAGGCTATATCGCCCCCTGCTGGTAGGATATTTTATTACCGCCACATAGTGAAATTCACACACACAACATGAACTCTGTTTTATAACGCCGTCAAATCGATAAAACAATTACATGATCGACAAAATTCTTAATGATCAATTATCGATAATCGATTAATCGTGCCCATCCCTAAATGGGACAC
>SRSE01000431.1:0-24465 GCA_005024645.1 Planiliza haematocheilus
CACAATTTCACGGAACCTGAAGTGGTCCGCCCACATAGACTCCGTGAGGAAGAAGGCCCAGCAGAGGCTGTACTTTCTGCGCCAGCTCAGAAAGTTCAACCTGCCTCAGGAGCTGCTGATCATATTCTACACTGCAATAGTCCAGTCTGTCCTGACCACGTCCATCACTGTCTGGTTTGGATCCTCCACCAGGCATGACAGGGACAGACTGCAGAGAACAGTCAGGGCTGCAGAGAGGATCATTGGCACCGATGATCCCTCCATCCAGGACCTGTACCGGTCCCGGGTCAGGAAGCGGGCCAGGAAAATCTCCACAGACCCCTCACACCCTGGTCACAAACTGTTCAGACTCCTCCCCTCAGGCCGGCGTTACAGAGCACTGTACGCCAAAACCACCCGCCACAAGGACATTTTTCCCCCGGGCTGTCGCTCTGATGAACTCTGAGCAGTCACAGAGCGAGAGACCATCCACATGAACAATAAACAATGACTCTGCCCTGTAAATATTCACTGTACAATAACCCCGGTGTATATATTACCTATATTTTATATGTACAGATTGAGATTTATTTTATTGTGTTTTATTTTATTCTTATTTCGCTATTTAAGTTTGTACTGTACCAGAGAGTAAAAGTTACCAGAGTCAAATTCCTTGTATGTGCACATACTTGGCCAATAAAGCTGATTCTGATTCTGATTCTGTAGAGGGTGGTTGGACTACCAGGGGAGCGAAGAGAGGAGGCAGAGGGAAATATTCTAAGTGTAGAGGTTGGTTGGACTACCAGGGGTGCGAAAGAGAGGCAGAGGGAAATGTTGTAAGTGTGGAGGGTGGTTGGACTACCAGGGGCGCGAAGAGAGGAGGCAGAGGGAAATAGTCTAAGTGTAGAGTGTGGTTGGACTACCAGGGGCGCGAAGAGAGGAGGCAAAGGGAAATGTTCTAAGTGTAGAGTGTGGTTGGACTACCAGGGGCGCGAAGAGAGGAGGCAGAGGGAAATGTTCTAAGTGTAGAGGGTGGATGGACTACCAGGGGCGCGAAGAGAGGAGGCAGAGGGAAATATTCTATGTCTAGAGGGTGGTTGGACTACCAGGGGCGCAAAGATAGGAGCTAGAGGCTTGTGCCCTTCTCCCGGTGCGGTTAAAATTTCAAAGTGTTTTCAGACCGGGAGAAGGGACGGAGCTGGGGACCTTTGGGGCTTGTGCCCTTGCTCAGAGTCGAGCCGAGCCAGAGGAAAATATTCTAAGTGTAGAGGGTGGTTGGACTACCAGGGGCGCGAAGAGAGGAGGCAGAGGGAAATATTCTAAGTGTAGAGGGTGGTTGGACTACCAGGGGCGCGAAGAGAGGAGGCAGAGGGAAATATTTTAAGTGTGGAGGGTGGTTGGACTACCAGGGGCGCGGAGAGGAGGCAGAGGGAAATATTCTAAGTGTAGAGGGTGGTTGGACTACCAGGGGCGCGAAGAGTGGAGGCAGAGGGAAATGTTCTAAGTCTAGAGGGTGGTTGGACTACCAGGGGCGCGAGAGAGGAGGCAGAGGGAAATATTCTAAGTGTAGAGGTGGTTGGACTACCAGGGGCGGGAAGAGAGGAGGCAGAAATATTCTAAGTGTAGAGTGTGGTTGGACTACCAGGGCGCGAGAAGAGAGGAGGCAGAGGGAAATGCACTAAGTGTAGAGGTGGTTGGACTACCAGGGGCGCGAAGAGAGGAGGCAGAGGGAAATATTCTAAGTGTAGAGTGTGGTTGGACTACCAGGGGCCGTTAAAATTTCAAAGTGTTTTCAGACCGGGAGAAGGGACAGAGCTGGGGACCTTTGGGGCTTGTGCCCTTCCTCCGGTGTCAAGCAGTGGTATCCATAAACTTCGACCACCTCCAGCAGATTTACAGGCAAGGCAATTTTCAAAAACTGTTGACCTCCAGGCAGTGCGAGGCTCGCTTTTCCACTGACCGAACGGCATTCGTGGCATGCCATCGGAGGGCCTCCGCGGGCCCCTGGACCTCCAGGGCGCATTCTGCGGTCGGTTCCCCCGGCCAGCATGCTCGCCTCCCCCGGCCCGGGGCTGCGACTCTTGCGGTCCTCCGCATCCCGCATCCCGGTGCCTGACACCCATTGGTAGCGAGACCGAGACGCCCCGTCTCTCTCCTCAGCGGTCCTTCCACGGAGTCCGTCGCAGGGTGTCCCGGACCCCCCATCCCGTCGGGAGGGGGGCAGCTCCTGCAGACTGCGGCGCCGTCTCCAGAAGCAACTCGGTGTTCTCAAAGCGAACAGGACATAAGCGTGTATGTTGTGTATATATACATCCATCCCGGAGGGAGGGATGAAGCAGCCGAGCCGAGCCGCGGGCCCCGGTTCCTCCGAGACCCCCGGTGAGGCCAACCCAGACCAGACCGCCTCCGGCTCGCGGTGGGTGGGTCAGGCTAGCCCCGCTCGCCCGGGGCCTGCCTCCACCCGCCCGACTGGGGAGGTTTAGACGGTTGGGCTACCTGGTTGATCCTGCCAGTAGCATATGCTTGTCTCAAAGATTAAGCCATGCAAATCTAAGTACACACGGCCGGTACAGTGACACTGCGAATGGCTCATTTAATCAGTTATGGTTCCTTTGATCGCTCTCACGTTACTTGGATAACTGTGGCAATTTTTGAGCTTATACATGCAAACGAGCGCTGAGCTCCGGGGATGCGTGCATTTATCAGACCCAAAACACTCACATCCCATTCGAGCTGATTGTAATAAAAACTGATCAAAATGATGTATTGGGAGCCAGGGTGGAGCTCAGCCCGGCTGTTCTGAGCAGAAATGACCAAATCGCTTTATCTCGCCAGCAGAGACGCATTTGTGCACACAACACATTTACCTGCAAAACTGGCAAAATTACACCAGCTCTGCCTCTCATTATGCTATATGTGACACAACAGGCAGTCTGGAGTCTGATCAGGACCTGTCTGCTTGAGCTGCAGTGCGCTGAGCCAGCTGGGGGGGACCGTGAAAAATCAGCGGCATGTCTGACCACCACAAGCCGAGGAAGGCGCACTGTGTTCGGCTGCGCGCTCGGCCTCCACTCACCCCCGTGGAAGGCGAAGACAGGCACCTCCGCCTCATCCCACACCCCATTCGGACTGATTGTAATAAAAACTGATCAAAATGATGCATTGGGAGCCAGGGTGGAGGTCAGCACGGCCGTTTTAAACAGAAATGACCAAATCGCTTCATCTCGCCGAGAGAAGCGATATTTGCACACACAGCATGTGTACCTGCAAAACTGGAGAAATTACACCAATTCTGCCTCTCATTAGGCTATATGAGAGGCAACTGATTAAAATGATGTATTATGAGCCAGGGTGGAGCTCAGCCCGGCTGTTCTGAGCAGAAATGACCAAATCGCTTTATCTCGCCAGCAGAGACGCATTCGTGCACACAAGACATTTACCTGCAAAACTGGCAAAATTACACCAGCTCTGCCTCTCATTATGCTATTTGTGACACAACAGGCAGTCTGGAGTCTGATCAGGACCTGTCTGCTTGAGCTGCAGTGCGCTGAGCCAGCTGGGGGGACCGTGAAAAATCAGCGGCATGTCTGACCAGCACAAGCCGAGGAAGGCGCCCCGTGGTCGGCTGCGTGTAAAAAATGGTTGGACTAGCAGGGGCGCGAAGAGAGGAGGCAGAGGGAAATTTTCTAAGTGTATTTTCACCGGTTTTCAGCCAGCCAGACTGTTTTTGGAGATTTTGGTTGGAGGAGCAGCAGCGCTCTGTGGATTTAGACGGAGACGCCGGCGCGGAAAACGAGCTGGAGCGCTCGTCAAGCTGCGACAGCGGGGATTGCGCACCGCTCTCCCGTCCATACACTTGGGAAACGTCCGCTCTCTGGCTAACAAATGGTGGAACTGCTTCTCGTAACCAAGAACTCAGACTTTTGCCGTTCAGCCGCCCTGTGCTTCACTGAAACCTGGCTCAGCGAACACATCCCGGACAGCGCACTTCGGCTGCCGGGCTTCCAGCTGTTCCGTGCGGACCGCTGCACGGAACTGTCTGGGAAGTCAAAGGGTGGAGGAACGTGCTTCTACATTAACGAAGGTTGGTGTACAGATGTCACAGTGCTAAAGAAGTTATGCAGCCCTCACTTGGAATCACTCTTCATAAACTGTAGACCATTTTATTCACCGCGGGAGTTCGCATCGTTTGTGCTGGTCGGTGTGTACATTCCACCGCAGGCGTGCGTAACGGAGGCGTTACATCACCTCGCCGACCAGATTACAGACGTGGAGAAAACACACCCGGCTCTGCTAATCATTCTCGGGATTTTAACAGAGCAAATCTAAAGGTCGAAATGCCAAATATAGACAGCATGTGACGTGTCCCACCAGGGACATGAACACTGGACCATGCTACACCACAATAAAGGACGCATATCGCTCTGTCCCCCGTGCTGCTTTGGGACTTTCTGACCACTGCCTGGTCCACCTCATCCCATCCTACAGGCAAAAGCTGAAATCTGCTAGCCTGCAGTGAAAACTGTGAAGAGATGGACAGATGAGTCAAAGATGCAGTTACAGGCCTGCTTTGACTGCACTGATTGGAGCGTCTTTGAAGCAGCAGCTCAGACCTGGATGAACTAACCGACACTGTGACATCTTACATCGGCTTTTGTGAGGACATGTGCGTGCAGACCAAAACCTTCTGTCAACAACAACAAACCATGGTTCACTGCAGAACTGAGACGGCTACGCCAGGACAAGGAGGAGGCCTACAGGAGTGGGGATCGAGACCTGTACAAGCAGGCCAGGAACAAGCTGACAAAGGAGATCAAGGCAGCAAAGAGGAAGTACAGTGAGAAGCTGAAGGACCGCTTTTCTGCCAACGACACCTCTACAGTTTGGAAAGGCCTGCAGACCATCACCAACTACAGGAGACATCCCCCCACCCTGTGGGGAGCCCCCGCCTGGCAGAGGACCTCAGCGACTTCTACTCCAGGTTTGAAAGGACTTTCACACCTTTCACTTCCCCCACCATCTCCATCACAAAAGCCTTGCAGCTCACACAAACCACCCGACCCCCTGCCTGCGCTGAGGATCTGCGAACAGGATGTGCGTCAGCTCTTTCAGAGACAGAGGATTAGGAAGGCCCCAGGACCCGATGGAGTGTCTCCGTCCTGCCTGAAAGTCTGTGCTGACCAGCTGGCTCCCATCTTCACTCAGATCTTCAACAACTCCCTGGAGCTGTGCGTGGTCCCCTCCTGCCTCAAATGCTCCACCATCATCCCGGTTCCCAAGAAGTGGACTCATTCAGGTTCCTAGGGTCCACAATTTCACGGAACCTGAAGTGGTCCGCCCACATAGACTCCGTGAGGAAGAAGGCCCAGCAGAGGCTGTACTTTCTGCGCCAGCTCAGAAAGTTCAACCTGCCTCAGGAGCTGCTGATCATATTCTACACTGCAATAGTCCAGTCTGTCCTGACCACGTCCATCACTGTCTGGTTTGGATCCTCCACCAGGCATGACAGGACAGACTGCAGAGAACAGTCAGGGCTGCAGAGAGGATCATTGGCACCGATGATCCCTCCATCCAGGACCTGTACCGGTCCCGGGTCAGGAAGCGGGCCAGGAAAATCTCCACAGACCCCCACACCCTGGTCACAAACTGTTCAGACTCCTCCCCTCAGGCCGGCGTTACAGAGCACTGTACGCCAAAACCACCCGCCACAAGGACAGATTTTTCCCCCGGGCTGTCGCTCTGATGAACTCTGAGCAGTCACAGAGCGAAGACCATCCACATGAACAATAAACAATGACTCTGCCCTGTAAATATTCACTGTACAATAACCCCGGTGTATATTACCTATATTTTATATGTACAGATTGAGATTATTTTTATTGTGTTTTATTTTTTCTTATTTCGCTATTTAAGTTTGTACTGTACCAGAGAGTAAAAGTTACCAGAGTCAAATTCCTTGTATGTGCACATACTTGGCCAATAAAGCTGATTCTGATTCTGATTCTGTAGAGGGTGGTTGGACTACCAGGGGAGCGAAGAGAGGAGGCAGAGGGAAATATTCTAAGTGTAGAGGTTGGTTGGACTACCAGGGGTGCGAAAAGAGGAGGCAGAGGGAAATGTTGTAAGTGTGGAGGTGGTTGGACTACCAGGGGCGCAAGAGAGGAGGCAGAGGGAAATAGTCTAAGTGTAGAGTGTGGTTGGACTACCAGGGGCGCGAAGAGAGGAGGCAAGGGAAATGTTCTAAGTGTAGAGTGTGGTTGGACTACCAGGGGCGCGAAGAGAGGAGGCAGGGAAATTTCTAAGTGTAGAGGGTGGATGGACTACCAGGGGCGCGAAGAGAGGAGGCAGGGAAATATTCTATGTCTAGAGGGTGGTTGGACTACCAGGGGCGCAAAGATAGGAGCTAGAGGCTTGTGCCCTTCTCCCGGTGCGGTTAAAATTTCAAAGTGTTTTCAGACCGGGAGAAGGGACGGAGCTGGGGACCTTTGGGTGTGCCCTTGCTCAGGTCGAGCCGAGCCAGAGGAAAATATTCTAAGTGTAGAGGGTGGTTGGACTACCAGGGGCGCGAAGAGAGGAGGCAGAGGGAAATATTCTAAGTGTAGAGGTGGTTGGACTACCAGGGGCGCGAAGAGGAGGCAGAGGGAAATATTCTAAGTGTGAGGGTGGTTGGACTACCAGGGGCGCGAAGAGAGGAGGCAGAGGGAAATTTCTAAGTGTAGAGGGTGTTGGACTACCAGGGGCGCGAAGAGGAGGCAGAGGGAAATTTCTAAGTGTAGAGGGTGGTTGGACTACCAGGGGCGCGAAGAGAGGAGGCAGAGGGAAATACTAAGTGTAGGGGTGGTTGGACTACCAGGGGCGCGAAGAGAGGAGGCAGAGGGAAATATTCTAAGTGTAGAGTGTGGTTGGACTACCAGGGGCCGTTAAAATTTCAAAGTGTTTTCAGACCGGGAGAAGGGACAGAGCTGGGGACCTTTGGGGCTTGTGCCCTTCCTCCGGTGTCAAGCAGTGGTATCCATAAACTTCGACCACCTCCAGCAGATTTACAGGCAAGGCAATTTTCAAAAACTGTTGACCTCCAGGCAGTGCGAGGCTCGCTTTTCCACTGACCGAACGGCATTCGTGGCATGCCATCGGAGGGCCTCCGCGGGCCCCTGGACCTCCAGGGCGCATTCTGCGGTCGGTTCCCCCGGCCAGCATGCTCGCCTCCCCCGGCCCGGGGCTGCGACTCTTGCGGTCCTCCGCATCCCGCATCCCGGTGCCTGACACCCATTGGTAGCGAGACCGAGACGCCCCGTCTCTCTCCTCACAGCGGTCCTTCCACGGAGTCCGTCGCAGGGTGTCCCGGACCCCCCCATCCCGTCGGGAGGGGGGGGGCAGCTCCTGCAGACTGCGGCGCCGTCTCCAGAAGCAACTCGGTGTTCTCAAAGCGAACAGGACATAAGCGTGTATGTTGTGTATATATACATCCCCCCGGAGGGAGGGATGAAGCAGCCGAGCCGAGCCGCGGGCCCCGGTTCCTCCGAGACCCCCGGTGAGGCCAACCCAGACCAGACCGCCTCCGGCTCGCGGTGGGTGGGTCAGGCTAGCCCCGCTCGCCCGGGGCCTGCCTCCACCCGCCCGACTGGGGAGGTTTAGACGGTTGGGCTACCTGGTTGATCCTGCCAGTAGCATATGCTTGTCTCAAAGATTAAGCCATGCAAGTCTAAGTACACACGGCCGGTACAGTGAAACTGCGAATGGCTCATTTAATCAGTTATGGTTCCTTTGATCGCTCTCACGTTACTTGGATAACTGTGGCAATTTTTGAGCTTATACATGCAAACGAGCGCTGAGCTCCGGGGATGCGTGCATTTATCAGACCCAAAACACTCACATCCCATTCGAGCTGATTGTAATAAAAACTGATCAAAATGATGTATTGGGAGCCAGGGTGGAGCTCAGCCCGGCGTTCTGAGCAGAAATGACCAAATCGCTTTATCTCGCCAGCAGAGACGCATTGTGCACACAACACTTTACCTGCAAAACTGGCAAAATTACACCAGCTCTGCCTCTCATTATGCTATATGTGACACAACAGGCAGTCTGGAGTCTGATCAGGACCTGTCTGCTTGAGCTGCAGTGCGCTGAGCCAGCTGGGGGGGACCGTGAAAAATCAGCGGCATGTCTGACCACCACAAGCCGAGGAAGGCGCACTGTGTTCGGCTGCGCGCTCGGCCTCCACTCACCCCCCGTGGAAGGCGAAGACAGGCACCTCCGCCTCATCCCACACCCCATTCGGACTGATTGTAATAAAAACTGATCAAAATGATGCATTGGGAGCCAGGGTGGAGGTCAGCACGGCCGTTTTAAACAGAAATGACCAAATCGCTTATCTCGCCGAGAGAAGCGATATTTGCACACACAGCATTTACCTGCAAAACTGGAGAAATTACACCAATTCTGCCTCTCATTAGGCTATATGTGAGGCAACTGATCAAAATGATGCATTGTGAGCCAGGGTGGAGCTCAGCCCGGCTGTTCTGAGCAGAAATGACCAAATCGCTTTATCTCGCCAGCAGAGACGCATTCGTGCACACAAGACATTTACCTGCAAAACTGGCAAAATTACACCAGCTCTGCCTCTCATTATGCTATTTGTGACACAACAGGCAGTCTGGAGTCTGATCAGGACCTGTCTGCTTGAGCTGCAGTGCGCTGAGCCAGCTGGGGGGGACCGTGAAAAATCAGCGGCATGTCTGACCAGCACAAGCCGAGGAAGGCGCCCCGTGGTCGGCTGCGTGTAAAAAATGGTTGGCTAGCAGGGGCGCGAAGAGAGGAGGCAGAGGGGAAATTTCTAAGTGTAGTTTTTCACCGGTTTCAGCCAGCCAGACTGTTTTTTGGAGATTTTGGTTGGAGGAGCAGCAGCGCTCTGTGGATTTAGACGGAGACGCCGGCGCGGGAAACACGAGCTGGAGCGCTCGTCAGCTGCGACAGCGGGGATGCGCACCGCTCTCCCGTCCATACACTTGGGAAACGTCCGCTCTCTGGCTAACAAAATGGTGGAACTGCTTCTTCTCGTAACCAAGACTCAGACTTTTGCCGTTCAGCCGCCCTGTGCTTCACTGAAACCTGGCTCAGCGAACACATCCCGGACAGCGCACTCGGCTGCCGGGATTCCAGCTGTTCGTGCGGACCGCTGCACGGAACTGTCTGGGAAGTCAAAGGGTGGAGGAACGTGCTTCTACATTAACGAAGGTTGGTGTACAGATGTCACAGTGCTAAAGAAGTTATGCAGCCCTCACTTGGATCACTCTTCATAAACTGTAGACCATTTATTCACCGCGGGAGTTCGCATCGTTTGTGCTGGTCGGTGTGACATTCCACCGCAGCGTGCGTAACGAGGCGTTACATCCCTCGCCGACCAGATTACAGACGTGGAGAAAAACACACCCGGACTCTCTGCTAATCATTCTCGGGGATTTTAACAGAGCAAATCTAAAGGTCGAAATGCCAAAATATAGACAGCATGTGACGTGTCCCACCAGGGAATGAACACTCTGGACCACTGCTACACCACAATTAAAGGACGCATATCGCTCTGTCCCCCGTGCTGTTTGGACTTTCTGACCACTGCCTGGTCAACCTCATCCATCCTACAGGCAAAAGCTGAATGAAATCTGCTAAGCCTGCAGTGAAAAACTGTGAAGAGATGGACAGATGAGTCAAAGATGCAGTTACAGGCCTGCTTTGACTGCACTGATTGGAGCGTCTTGAAGCAGCAGCCTCAGACCTGGATGAACTAACCGACACTGTGACATCTTACATCGGCTTTTGTGAGGACATGTGCGTGCAGACCAAAACCTTCTGTCAACAACAACCAAACCATGGTTCACTGCAGAACTGAGACGGCTACGCCAGGACACGGAGGAGGCCTACAAGGAGTGGGGATCGAGACCTGTACAAGCAGGCCAGGAACAAGCTGACAAAGGAGATCAAGGCAGCAAAGAGGAAAAGTACAGTGAGAAGCTGAAGGACCGCTTTTCTGCCAACGACACCTCTACAGTTTGGAAAGGCCCTGCAGACCATCACCAACTACAGGAGACCATCCCCCCACCCTGTGGGGAAGCCCCCGCTGGCAGAGGACCTCAGCGACTTCTACTCCAGGTTTGAAAGGACTTTCACACCTTTCACTTCCCCACCATCTCCATCACAAAAGGCCTTGCAGCTCCACAACCACACCCGACCCCCTGCCTGCGCTGAGGATCTGCGAAACAGGATGTGCGTCAGCTCTTTCAGAGACAGAGGATTAGGAAGGCCCCAGGACCCGATGGAGTGTCTCCGTCCTGCCTGAAAGTCTGTGCTGACCAGCTGGCTCCCATCTTCACTCAGATCTTCAACAACTCCCTGGAGCTGTGCGTGGTCCCCTCCTGCCTCAAATGCTCCACCATCATCCCGGTTCCCAAGAAGTGGACTCATTCAGGTTCCTAGGGTCCACAATTTCACGGAACCTGAAGTGGTCCGCCCACATAGACTCCGTGAGGAAGAAGGCCCAGCAGAGGCTGTACTTTCTGCGCCAGCTCAGAAAGTTCAACCTGCCTCAGGAGCTGCTGATCATATTCTACACTGCAATAGTCCAGTCTGTCCGGACCACGTCCATCACTGTCTGGTTTGGATCCTCCACCAGGCATGACAGGGAAGACTGCAGAGAACAGTCAGGGCTGCAGAGAGGATCATTGCACCGATGATCCCTCCATCCAGGACCTGTACCGGTCCCGGGTCAGGAAGCGGGCCAGGAAAATCTCCACAGACCCCTCACACCCTGGTCACAAACTGTTCAGACTCCTCCCCTCAGGCCGGCGTTACAGAGCACTGTACGCCAAAACCACCCGCCACAAGGACAGATTTTTCCCCCGGGCTGTCGCTCTGATGAACTCTGAGCAGTCACAGAGCGAGAGACCATCCACATGAACAATAAACAATGACTCTGCCCTGTAAATATTCACTGTACAATAACCCCGGTGTATATATTACCTATATTTTATATGTACAGATTGAGATTTATTTTATTGTGTTTTATTTTATTCTTATTTCGCTATTTAAGTTTGTACTGTACCAGAGAGTAAAAGTTACCAGAGTCAAATTCCTTGTATGTGCACATACTTGGCCAATAAAGCTGATTCTGATTCTGATTCTGTAGAGGGTGGTTGGACTACCAGGGGAGCGAAGAGAGGAGGCAGAGGGAAATATTCTAAGTGTAGAGGTTGGTTGGACTACCAGGGGTGCGAAAAGAGGAGGCAGAGGGAAATGTTGTAAGTGTGGAGGGTGGTTGGACTACCAGGGGCGCGAAGAGAGGAGGCAGAGGGAAATAGTCTAAGTGTAGAGTGTGGTTGGACTACCAGGGGCGCGAAGAGAGGAGGCAAAGGGAAATGTTCTAAGTGTAGAGTGTGGTTGGACTACCAGGGGCGCGAAGAGAAGAGAGGAGGCAGAGGGAAATGTTCTAAGTGTAGAGGGTGGATGGACTACCAGGGGCGCGAAGAGAGGAGGCAGAGGGGAAATATTCTATGTCTAGAGGGTGGTTGGACTACCAGGGGCGCAAAGATAGGAGCTAGAGGCTTGTGCCCTTCTCCCGGTGCGGTTAAAATTTCAAAGTGTTTTCAGACCGGGAGAAGGGACGGAGCTGGGGACCTTTGGGGCTTGTGCCCTTGCTCAGAGTCGAGCCGAGCCAGAGGAAAATATTCTAAGTGTAGAGGGTGGTTGGACTACCAGGGGCGCGAAGAGAGGAGGCAGAGGGAAATATTCTAAGTGTAGAGGGGTTGGACTACCAGGGGCGCGAAGAGAGGAGGCAGAGGGAAATATTTTAAGTGTGGAGGGTGGTTGGACTACCAGGGGCGCGGAGAGAGGAGGCAGAGGGAAATATTCTAAGTGTAGAGGGTGGTTGGACTACCAGGGGCGCGAAGAGTGGAGGCAGAGGGAAATGTTCTAAGTCTAGAGGGTGGTTGGACTACCAGGGGCGCGAAGAGAGGAGGCAGAGGGAAATATTCTAAGTGTAGAGGGTGGTTGGACTACCAGGGCGGGAAGAGAGGAGGCAAGAGGGAAAATATTCTAAGTGTTAGAGTGTGGTTGGACTACCAGGGGCGCGAAGAGAGGAGGCAGAGGGAAATACTCTAAGTGTAGAGGGTGGTTGGACTACCAGGGGCGCGAAGAGAGGAGGCAGAGGGAAATATTCTAAGTGTAGAGTGTGGTTGGACTACCAGGGGCCTTAAAATTTCAAAGTGTTTTCAGACCGGAGAAGGGACGGAGCTGGGGACCTTTGGGCTGTTGCCCTTGCTTCAGAGTCGAGCCGAGCAGAGGAAAATAATCTAAGTGTAGAGGGTGGTTGGACTACCAGGGGCGCGAAGAGAGAGAGGCAGAGGGAAATATTCTAAGTGTAGAGGGTGGTTGGACTACCAGGGGCGCGAAGAGAGAGGCAGAGGGAAATATTTTAAGTGTGAGGGTGGTTGGACTACCAGGGGCGGGAGAGAGAGAGAGGAGCTAGAGGCTTGTGCCCTTCTCCCGGTGCCGTTAAAATTTCAACGTGTTTTCAGACGGGAGAAGGGACAGAGCTGGGGACCTTTGGGGCTGTGCCCTTCCTCAGAGCCGAGCCGAGCCAGAGGAAAATATTCTAAGGTAGAGGGTGGTTGGACTACCAGGGGCGCGAAGAGAGAGAGGGCAGAGGGAAATATTCTAAGTGTAGAGGGTGGTTGGACTACCAGGGGCGCGAAGAGAGGAGGCAGAGGGAAATGTTCTAAGTCTAGAGGGTGGTTGGACTACCAGGGGCGCGAAGAGAGGAGGCAGAGGGAAATATTCTAAGTGTAGAGGGTGGTTGGACTACCAGGGGCGGGAGAAGAGAGGAGGCAGAGGGAAATATTCTAAGTGTAGAGTGTGGTTGGACTACCAGGGGCGCGAAGAGAGGAGGCAGAGGGAAATTTTCTAAGTGTAGAGTGTGGTTGGACTACCAGGGGCGCGAAGAGAGGAGGCAGAGGGAAATGTTCTAAGTCTAGAGGGTGGTTGGACTACCAGGGGCGCGAAGAGAGGAGGCAGAGGGAAATATTCTAAGTGTAGAGGGTGGTTGGACTACCAGGGCGGGAAGAGAGGAGGCAGAGGGAATATTCTAAGTGTAGAGTGTGGTTGGACTACCAGGGGCGCGAAGAAGAGAGGAGGCAGAGGGAAAATTTTCTAAGTGTAGAGTGTGGTTGGACTACCAGGGGCCGTTTAAAATTTCAAAGTGTTTTCAGACCGGGAGAAGGGACAGAGCTGGGGACCTTTGGGGCTTGTGCCCTTCCTCCGGTGTCAAGCAGTGGTATCCATAACTTCGACCACCTCCAGCAGATTTACAGGCAAGGCAATTTTCAAAAACTGTTGACCTCCAGGCAGTGCGAGGGCTCGATTTTCCACTGACCGAACGGCATTCGTGGCATGCCATCGGAGGGCCTCCGCGGGCCCCTGGACCTCCAGGGCGCATTCTGCGGTCGGTTCCCCGGCCAGCATGCTCGCCTCCCCCGGCCCGGGGCTGCGACTCTTGCGGTCCTCCGCATCCCGCATCCCGGTGCCTAACACCCATTGGTAGCGAGACCGAGACGCCCGTCTCTCTCCTCACAGCGGGTCCTTCCACGGAGTCCGTCGCAGGGTGTCCCGGACCCCCCCATCCCGTCGGGAGGGGGGCAGCTCATGCAGACTGCGGCGCCGTCTCCAGAAGCAACTCGGTGTTCTCAAAGCGAACAGGACATAAGCGTGTATGTCGTGTATATACATCCCTCCCGGAGGGAGGGATGAAGCAGCCGAGCGAGCCGCGGGCCCCGGTCCTCCGAGACCCCCCGGTGAGGCCAACCCAGACCAGACCGCCTCCGGCTCGCGGTGGGTGGGTCAGGCTAGCCCCGCTCGCCCGGGGCCTGCCTCCACCCGCCCGACTGGGGAGGTTTAGACGGTGGGCTACCTGGTTGATCTGCCAGTAGCATATGCTTGTCTCAAAGATTAAGCCATGCAAATCTAAGTACACACGGCCGGGTACAGTGACACTGCGAATGGCTCATTTAATCAGTTATGGTTCCTTTGATCGCTCTCACGTTACTTGGATAACTGTGGCAATTTTGAGCTTATACATGCAAACGAGCGCTGAGCTCCGGGGATGCTGCATTTATCAGACCCAAAACACTCACATCCCATTCGAGCTGATTGTAATAAAAACTGATCAAAATGATGTATTGGAGCCAGGGTGGAGCTCAGCCCGGCCGTTCTGAGCAGAAATGACCAAATCGCTTTATCTCGCCAGCAGAGACGCATTGTGCACACAACAACATTTACCTGCAAAACTGGCAAAATTACACCAGCTCTGCCTCTCATTATGCTATATGTGACACAACGGGCAGTCTGGAGTCTGATCAGGACCTGTCTGCTTGAGCTGCAGTGCGCTGAGCCAGCTGGGGGGGGACCGTGAAAAATCAGCGGCATGTCTGACCACCACAAGCCGAGGAAGGCGCACTGTGTTCGGCTGCGCGCTCGGCCTCCACTCACCCCCGTGGAAGGCGAAGACAGGCATCTCCGCCTCATCCCACACCCCATTCGGACTGATTGTAAAAAAAACTGATCAAAATGATGCATTGGGAGCCAGGGTGGAGGTCAGCACGGCCGTTTTAAAACAGAAATGACCAAATCGCTTTATCTCGCCGAGAGAAGCGATATTTGTACACACAGCATATTTACCTGCAAAACTGGAGAAATTACACCAATTCTGCCTCTCATTAGGCTATATGTGAGGCAACTGATAAAATGATGTATTGTGAGCCAGGGTGGAGCTCAGCCCGGCTGTTCTGAGCAGAAATGACCAAATCGCTTTATCTCGCCAGCAGAGACGCATTCGTGCACACAAGACATTTACCTGCAAAACTGGCAAAAATTACACCAGCTCTGCCTCTCATTATGCTATATGTGACACAACAGGCAGTCTGGAGTCTGATCAGGACCTGTCTGCTTGAGCTGCAGTGCGCTGAGCCAGCTGGGGGGGGTACCGTGAAAAATCAGCGGCATGTCTGACCAGCACAAGCCGAGGAAGGCGCCCCGTGGTCGGCTGCGTGTAAAAAATGGTTGGACAGCAGGGGCGCGAAGAGAGGAGGCCAGAGGGAAATTTTCTAAATGTAGTTTTTCACCGGTTTTTCAGCCAGCCAGACTGTTTTTTTTTGGAGATTTTGGTTGGAGGAGCAGCAGCGCTCTGTGGATTTAGACGGAGACGCCGGCGCGGGAAGGAAACGAGCTGGAGCGCTCGTCAAGCTGCGACAGCGGGGATTGCGCACCGCTCTCCGTCCATACACTTGGGAAACGTCCGCTCTCTGGCTAACAAAAATGGATGAACTGCTTCTTCTCCTAACCAAGAACTCAGACTTTTGCCGTTCAGCCGCCTGTGCTTCACTGAAACCTGGCTCAGCGAACACATCCCGGACAGCGCACTACGGCTGCCGGGCTTCCAGCTGTTCCGTGCGGACCGCTGCACGGAACTGTCTGGGAAGTCAAAGGGTGGAGGACGTGCTTCCTACATTAACGAAGGTTGGTGTACAGATGTCACAGTGCTAAAGAAGTTATGCAGCCCTCACTTGGAATCACTCTTCATAAACTGTAGACCATTTTATTCACCGCGGGAGTTCGCATCGTTTGTGCTGGTCGGTGTGTACATTCCACCGCAGGCGTGCGTAACGGAGGCGTTACATCACCTCGCCGACCAGATTACAGACGTGGAGAAAACACACCCGGACTCTCTGCTAATCATTCTCGGGGATTTTAACAGAGCAAATCTAAAGGTCGAAATGCCAAAATATAGACAGCACGTGACGTGTCCCACCAGGGACATGAACACTCTGGACCACTGCTACACCACAATAAAGGACGCATATCGCTCTGTCCCCCGTGCTGCTTTGGGACTTTCTGACCACTGCCTGGTCCACCTCATCCCATCCTACAGGCAAAAGCTGAAATCTGCTAATCCTGCAGTGAAAACTGTGAAGAGATGGACAGACGAGTCAAAGATGCAGTTACAGGCCTGCTTTGACTGGTTGAACTTTCTGCGCCAGCTCAGAAAGTTCAACCTGCCTCAGGAGCTGCTGATCATATTCTACACTGCAATAGTCCAGTCTGTCCTGACCACGTCCATCACTGTCTGGTTTGGATCCTCCACAGGCATGACAGGGACAGACTGCAGAGAACAGTCAGGGCTGCAGAGAGGATCATTGGCACCGATTTCCCTCCATCCAGGACCTGTACCGGTCCCGGGTCAGGAAGCGGGCCAGGAAAATCTCCACAGACCCCTCACACCCTGGTCACAAACTGTTAAGACTCCTCCCCTCAGGCCGGCGTTACAGAGCACTGTACGCCAAAACCACCCGCCACAAGGACAGTTTTTTCCCCCGGGCTGTCGCTCTGATGAACTCTGAGCAGTCACAGAGCGAGAGACCATCCACATGAACAATAAACAATGACTCTGCCCTGTAAATATTCACTGTACAATAACCCCGGTGTATATATTACCTATATTTTATATGTACAGATTGAGATTTATTTTATTGTGTTTTATTTTATTCTTATTTCGCTATTTAAGTTTGTACTGTACCAGAGAGTAAAAGTTACACCAGAGTCAAATTCCTTGTATGTGCACATACTTGGCCAATAAAGCTGATTCTGATTCTGATTCTGTAGAGGGTGGTTGGACTACCAGGGGAGCGAGAGAGGAGGCAGAGGGAAATATTCTAAGTGTAGAGGGTGGTTGGACTACCAGGGGCGCGAAGAGAGGAGGAGCAGAGGGAAATATTTTAAGTGTGGAGGGTGGTTGGACTACCAGGGGCGCGGAGAGAGGAGGCAGAGGGAAATATTCTAAGTGTAGAGGGTGGTTGGACTACCAGGGGCGCGAAGAGAGGAGGCAGAGGGAAATGTCTAAGTCTAGAGGGTGGTTGGACTACCAGGGGCGCGAAGAGAGGAGGCAGAGGGAAATATTCTAAGTGTAGAGGGTGGTTGGACTACCAGGGCGGGAGGGGCGGGAAGAGAGGAGGCAGAGGGAAATATTCTAAGTGTAGAGTGTGGTTGGACTACCAGGGGCGCGAAGAGAGGAGGCAGAGGGAAATTTTCTAAGTGTAGAGTGTGGTTGGACTACCAGGGGCGCGAAGAGAGGAGGCAGAGGGAAATTTTCTAAGTGTAGTTTTTCACCGGTTTTCAGCCAGCCAGACTGTTTTTTGGAGATTTTGGTTGGAGGAGCAGCAGCGCTCTGTGGATTTAGACGAGACGCCGGCGCGGAAAACGAGCTGGAGCGCTCGTCAAGCTGCGGCAGCGGGGATTGCGCACCGCTCTCCCGTCCATACACTTGGGAAACGTCCGCTCTCTGGCTAACAAAATGGATGAACTGCTTCTTCTCCTAACCAAGAACTCAGACTTTTGCCGTTCAGCCGCCCTGTGCTTCACTGAAACCTGGCTCAGCGAACACATTCCGGACAGCTGCCAGGCGTCCAGCTGTTCCGTGCGGACCGCTGCGCGGAACTGTCTGGGAAGTCAAAGGGTGGAGGAACGTGCTTCTACATTAACGAGGTTGGTGTACAGATGTCACAGTGCTAAAGAAGTTATGCAGCCCTCACTTGGAATCACTCTTCATAAACTGTAGACCATTTTATTCACCGCGGGAGTTCGCATAGTTGTGTGCTGGTCGGTGTGTACATTCCACCGCAGGCGTGCGTAACGGAGGGGTTACATCACCTCGCCGACCAGATTACAGACGTGGAGAAAACACACCCGGACTCTCTGCTAATCATTCTCGGGGATTTTAACAGAGCAAATCTCAAAGTCGAAATGCCAAAATATAGACAGCACGTGAGTTGTCCCACCAGGGACATGAACACTCTGGACCACTGCTAACCACACAATAAAGGACGCATATCGCTCTGTCCCCCGTGCTGCTTTGGGACTTTCTGACCACTGCCTGGTCCACCTCATCCCATCCTACAGGCAAAAGCTGAAATCTGCTAAGCCTGCAGTGAAAACTGTGAAGAGAGGATGGACAGACGAGTCAAAGATGCAGTTACAGGCCTGCTTTGACTGCACTGATTGGAGCGTCTTTGAAGCAGCAGCCTCAGACCTGGATGAACTAACCGACACGTGACATTACATCGGCTTTTGTGAGGACATGTGCGTGCAGACCAAAACCTTCTGCACATTCACAACAACAACCATGGTTCACTGCAGAACTGAGACGGCTATGCCAGGACAAGGAGGAGGCCTACAGGAGTGGGGATCGAGACCTGTACAAGCAGGCCAGGAACAAGCTGACAAAGGAGATCAAGGCAGCAAAGAGGAAGTACAGTGAGAAGCTGAAGGACCGCTTTTCTGCCAACGACCCTCTACAGTTTGGAAAGGCCTGCAGACCATCACCAACTACAGGAGACCATCCCCCCACCCTGTGGGAGCCCCCGCCTGGCAGAGGTTTGAAAGGACTTTCACACCTTTCACTTCCCCCACCATCTCCATCACAAAAGGCCTTGCAGCTCCACAAACCACACCCGACCCCCTGCCTGCGCTGAGGATCTGCGAACAGGATGTGCGTCAGCTCTTTCAGAGACAGAGGATTAGGAAGGCCCCGGGACCCGATGGAGTGTCTCCGTCCTGCCTGAAAGTCTGTGCTGACCAGCTGGCTCCCATCTTCACTCAGATCGTCAACAACTCCCTGGAGCTGTGCGAGGTCCCCTCCTGCCTCAAACGCTCCACCATCATCCCGGTTCCCAAGAAGGGACTCATTCAGGTTCCTAGGGTCCACAATTCACGGAACCTGAAATGTCCGCCCACATAGACTCCGTGAGGAAGAAGGCCCGCAGAGGCTGTACTTTCTGCGCCCAGCTCAGAAAGTTCAACCTGCCTCAGGAGCTGCTGATCATATTCTACACTGCAATAGTCCAGTCTCTGACCACGTCCATCACTGTCTGGTTTGGATCCTCCACCAGGCATGACAGGGACAGACTGCAGAGAACAGTCAGGGCTGCAGAGAGGATCATTGGCACCGATCTTCCCTCCATCCAGGACCTGTACCGGTCCCGGGTCAGGAAGCGGGCCAGGAAAATCTCCACAGACCCCTCACACCCTGGTCACAAACTGTTCAGACTCCTCCCCTCAGGCCGGCGTTACAGGCACTGTACGCCAAAACCCCCGCCACAAGGACAGTTTTTTCCCCAGGGCTGTCGCTCTGATGAACTCTGAGCAGTCCAGACAGAGGAGAGATCCACATGAACAATAAACAATGACTCTGCCCTGTAAATATTCACTGTACAATAACCCCGGTGTATATATTACCTATATTTTATATGTACAGATGAGATTTATTTTATTGTGTTTTATTTTATCTTATTTCACTATTTAAGTTGTACTGTACCAGAGAGTAAAAGTTACCAGAGTCAAATTCCTTGTATGTGCACATACTTGGCCAATAAAGCTGATTCTGATTCTGATCTGTAGAGGGTGGTTGACTACCAGGGGCGCGAAGAGAGGAGGCAGAGGGAAATGTTCTAAGTGTAGAAGTGGTTGGACTACCAGGGGCGCGAAGAGGGAGCTAGAGGCTTGTGCCCTTCTCCTGGTGCCTGTTAAAATTTCAAAGTGTTTTCAGACGAGAGAAGGGACGGAGCTGGGGACCTTTGGGGCTTGTGCCCTTCCTCCGGTGTCAAGCAGTGGTATCCGTAAACTTCGACCACCACCAGCAGATTTACAGGCAAGGCAATTTTCAAAAATGTTGACCGCCAGGCAGTGCGAGGCTCGCTTTTCCACTGACCGAACGGCATTCGTGGCATGCCAACGGAGGGCCTCCGCGGGCCCCTGGACCTCCAGGGCGCATTCTGCGGTCGGTTCCCCCGGCCAGCATGCTCCGCCTCCCCTGGCCCGGGGCTGCGCGGCCATTGGTAGCGAGACCGAGACGCCCCGTCTCTCTCCTCACAGTGGTCCTTCCACGGAGTCCGTCGCTGGGTGTCCCGGACCGGGAGGGGGGAGGGGCAGCTCCCGCTGACTGCGGTGCCGTCTCCGGAAGCAACTCGGTTTTCTCAAAGCAAACAGGACATACGCATGTATGTTGTGTATATACATCCCTCCCTCCGGGGAGGGATGAGCAGCCGAGCCGAGCCGCGGGCCCCGGTTCCTCTGAGACCCCCGGTGAGGCCAACCCAGACCAGACCGCCACCGGCTCGCGGTGGGTGGGTCAGGCTAGCCCCGCTCGCTCGGGGCCTGCCTCCAACCGCCCGACTGGGGAGGTTTAGACGGTTGGGCTACCTGGTTGATCCTGCCAGTAGCATATGCTTGTCTCAAGATGAAGCCATGCAAGTCTAAGTACAGTGAAACTGCGAATGCATACCTGCCAACTTTTCAAAAAACCTTGGAGTGAGATTTTGTCGTGGGTGACCAAAATTATGCCGTGTACGCAGTCACACAAATTGGTGGCTCAGATATAAGATAATTTGAAATAGTTTGGTGTTGTACCCATGTTGTACCCTGCATTCTGCTGGTTTGTGGGGAGGTCCAAAGCTATTGATAGGGGCAGCCCCATGGAGATGGACTATATTGGTTACATTTTGTTAAGCAGACATAGCTAAAGGTCCACCCCCAGGAGATTTTGGATTAAGTAGATGTGGTTTCCAGCATTCTAGTGGATTTTGGGCGTTCTGCTAAAGATGTGCAATACCTGAACTTAGGTCTTAGTCTGTAGACTTGAGCTGAACATTCAACCAGAAAACTATTGGTCTGCCTAAATGACAATAAAGCCGTATTCATAGATCAGTGTTTAAGATTTGACCTAGGTAGGTTAATTGATATTTTGATTAAAATGGTATTAAACTAATGCTTAACTAAAACTAACCTATGTTGTGAATAAACTGTATTCTGAAGAGCACTTAATGATTTATGTTCAGCCAAAAAACGACACAGATTATTTAGGGGGGGACATTATTCTTCATTCAAAGTCTCCCACCACATGGTCCATCAGAGACAAAGTGCTTAAACAGTACAACTTTTTCAAGCATAAAACAGATGAAAGTATTACAAAAAATGAGGCATAATCAGTATCAGATGCAGATCAGAAGCTGTCCTTGTCTATGATCTGTGTCCAGCAAGCCTCTCAAATTCTTTGGCTCCTGTCACCTATGGAAAATGCGTCAAGAACACAATGGAAAAACATAACTTGATTTTTCATTGATTAATACTGTTAAGTATACTGTAGGGTGATCCATTACAAAGTTCAGAAAAAAACACTTGGATGGTTCTTTAAAAAAAAAAAAATGGTTTCACAAGAATTCAGATGATATCTTAATATCTCTACTCTCAGTTACAAAAACATGCCCATCTCTACTGCACAAATTTGCTGTATTTATGTTAAATTCTTTGAAACACATCTTACCTGTTTCCTGGTCCAACAGAAAAAGTCTTCAGTCACAGTGAGCCCTTTTCTGTGGCCTGTTAATAAAAAGATAAATGTGAGTAAATAAACAATGCTATGAGCTGATGTTTGAGAATGCAGCAGCGTAGCCTAATACTACGTTAACAAGGCGCTCTTCAGCTGCTTACGACAGCTGAGTTTACATTCACCACACTAAATCATGCTAACACGGACAAACACAAACAAATAATTTCTTTCAACATAGAGTTTAAGAGAGTGAGTAGGTTACTCAATTGAACGACATTTCATTGTTACATACCTAGTCTCAGCTCAGATTCTCTTCATTGTCAGACTTCTTCAAAGTGGTTTCTGGTTTCTCCTGGCGATCTTTATCTCTTCTTCTGTCTACTTCGGGGTGCAGGCATAGATAGTAAAGGGGTGCACTGCAGGTGTAGCGCAGCGCAAAGGTTCAGGGGCGCTCATTAGCGCCACCTACCGTCATGGAGTTGATTGTTTTGTTTTTTTGCGTGAGAAACTTGATGTGTGGCGTGAGTGCGTGTGAAAACAGGCAAAACCGTGTGTCACACGGCGCAAGCGAGAGAGTTGGCAGCTCTGCGAATGGCTCATTAAATCAGTTATGGTTCCTTTGATCGCTCTCACGTTAGTTGGATAACTGTGGCAATTCTATACATGCAAACGAGCGCTGACCTCCGGGGATGCGTGCATTTATCAGACCCAAAACACTCACATCCCACGAGCTGATTGTAATAAAAACTGATCAAAATCATGCATTGGGAGCCAGGCTGCAGCTCAGCACGGCCGTTTTCAGCAGAAATGCACAAATCGCTTTATCTCGCCAGCAGAGACGCATTTGTGCACATTACACATTTACCTGTCAAACTGGCAAAATTTGACCGATTCTGCCTCTGATTGTGCCATACGCAACAGGCGTGGTGGAGGCCTGAACGTGACCTGTAGGTGGGGCTGCAGTGCGTGGAGGCGGCTGAGGTGAACCGTGAAAAATCAGCGGCACGGGTCAGGGTTTCGTACGTAGCAGAGCAGCAACTTCGCAGCGATCTATTGAAAGTCATCCCTCGATCCAAGCTTTTGTCGGCCGAGGTCCGCCAGCAAACGCCCCCTCCTTCCCTTCGCTCGGCGTATCAGGCGAAGAGAGGAGGCAGAGGGAAATATTCTAAGTGTAGAGGGTGGTTGGACTACCAGGGGCGCGAAAAGTGGAGGCAGAGGAAAATGCACTAAGTGTAGAGGGTGGTTGGACTACGGCAGAGGGAAATATTCTAAGTGTAGAGGTTGGTTGGACTACCAGGGGCGCGAAAAGAGGAGGCAGAGGAAAATGCACTAAGTGTAGAGGTTGGTTGGACTACCAGGGGCGCGAAAAGTGGAGGCAGAGGAAAATGCACTAAGTGTAGAGGGTGGTTGGACTACCAGGGGCGCGAAGAAAGGAGGCAGAGGGAAATAGTCTAAGTGTAGAGGTTGGTTGGACTACCAGGGGCGCGACGAGAGGAGGCAGAGGGAAATATTCTAAGTGTAGAGTGTGGTTGGACTACCAGGGGTGCAAAGAGAGGAGGCAGAGGAAAATTTTCTAAGTGTAGAGGGTGGTTGGACTACCAGGGGCGCGAAGAGAGGAGGCAAGGGAAATATTCTAAGTGTAGAGTGTGGTTGGACTACCAGGGGTGCAAGAGAGAGCAGAGGGAAATTGCTAAGTGTAGAGGGTGGTTGGACTACCAGGGCGCGAAGAGAGGAGGCAGAGGGAAATAGTCTAAGTGTAGAGTTGGTTGGACTACCAGGGCGCGACGAGAGGAGGCAGAGGGAAATATTCTAAGTGTAGAGTGGTGTTTGGACTACCAGGGGTGCAAAGGAGGAGGCAGAGGGAAATTTTCTAAGTGTAGAGGGTGGTTGGACTACCAGGGGCGCGAAGAGAGGAGGCCAAAGGGAATGCACTAAGTGTCGAGTGTGGTTGGACTAAACCAAGGGCGCGAAGAGAGGGAGGCAGAGGCAAATGTTCTAAGTGTAGAGGGTGGTTGGACTACCAGGGCCGTTAAAATTTCTAAGTGTTTCAGACCGGGAAGAGGACAGAGCTGGGGACCTTTGGGGCTTGTGCCCTTCCTCCGTGTCAAGCAGTGGTATCCGTAAACTTCTACCACCACCAGCAGATTTACAGGCAAGGCAATTTTCAAAACTGTTGACTCCAGGCAGTGCGAGGCTCGCTTTTCCACTGACCGAACGGCATTCGTGGCATGCCATCGGAGGGCCTCCGCAGGCCCTGGACCTCCAGGGCGCATTCCTGCGGTCGGTTCCCCCGGCCAGCATGCTCGCCTCCCCGGCCCGGGGCTGCGACTCTTGCGGTCCTCCGCATCCCGCATCCCGGTGCCTGACACCCATTGGTAGCGAGGACCGAGACGCCCCGTCTCTATCCTCACAGCGGTCCTTCCACGGAGTCCGTCGCAGGGTGTCCCGGACGCGGCGCCGTCTCCAGAAGCAACTCGGTGTCCTCAAAGCGAACAGGACATAAGCGTGTATGTTGTGTATATATACATCCCCTCCCCGGAGGAGGGATGAAGCAGCCGAGCCGAGCCGCGGGCCCCGGTTCCTCCGAGACCCCCGGTGAGGCCAACCCAGACCAGACCGCCTCCGGCTCGCGGTGGGTGGGTCAGGCTAGCCCCGCTCGCCCGGGGCCTGCCTCCACCCGCCCGACTGGGAAGGTTTAGACGGTTGGGCTACCTGGTTGATCCTGCCAGTAGCATATGCTTGTCTCAAAGATTAAGCCATGCAAGTCTAAGTACACACGGCCGGTACAGTGAAACTGCGAATGGCTCATTTAATCAGTTATGGTTCCTTTGATCGCTCTCACGTTACTTGGATAACTGTGGCAATTTTTGAGCTTATACATGCAAACGAGCGCTGAGCTCCGGGGATGCGTGCATTTATCAGACCCAAAACACTCACATCCCATTCGAGCTGATTGTAATAAAACTGATCAAAATGATGTATTGGGAGCCAGGGTGGAGCTCAGCCCGGCCGTTCTGAGCAGAAATGACCAAATCGCATTATCTCGCCAGCAGAGACGCATTTGTGCACAC
>SRSE01000432.1:0-277295 GCA_005024645.1 Planiliza haematocheilus
ACTGTCACAGTTATTCTGTCCATCTATCACAGCAAGACAAAGTACAACCAAAGTACTGCTGCACTGCTTCTGAAAAGGTAACGCTAACGCTAGCAGAGGAACAGTCCAAATCCTCTGTATAGCAGTCAGTTAACGACTTCACCAAACGTTCTGTGGTAACAAAGAGAAGGAGGCTGAACATCAACTATTTGATAAAGTTATTAGACCTTTAGTACATGGAGAAGGCTTTAGAGATATACAAAGATATATATTTTTATATCCCAAGTACATTATCGTATCTTACAACATGCTGTGGAGTACTATTAAATGCTATTGACAGTGCTAATTTATATATGCAATACATATCTGCAGCGTGCTTTTTTTTTTTTCGCAATACACAGGACAAGATGTTACAATCCCTTGTGCCAAGATCCCAGGCAAAACACGTTTAGAGGCCCTGTTCGACTAAGAACAGGGCCTACCAAGCCTACAGTCATGTAATATGACCAATAACCTATATTCTACCTAGACTAACTAGAAGCTGCTGGCTTGTATGGCCCGCTCAGCAGCAAACTATGGCTACCAAGTAACATGAAAACAACAGGAACCTGATAGTATTGATAAGCTCATGTGTTTATGTTCAGCTCTGCTGTATTCTATTAGTTGACATTGTTGCTGTGGTTATAGAGCGTGTTATTTGTTCTTGATGGCAGTGAATGCACCATTAGAGGGATGGACGTTATGGTAGAGCTGAGAGTTTGCCGAGCGAGAGCCGCATGTTAGAAGTGTCAGATTGACAGTGTTTATGGTGTTGACGTGGTCTATGGCTGACAGCAACTCATGTTCAAGCTTAGGTAAACTTGAAGAAAAGTTTCCATAGCTTCTTTTGTGTGAGACACAACAATATGTATTCAGGTCAAGAATATAGATTTATTTGCTGCAAAGCATTCCTTTCTACTGTGTTTTTATGTGTGACATCATCAACTAGTCCACGTCAACTCGACTTTCAAATGTGAGAAATGACAAAATGTCTGAAGAAGTTTCTTCTTAAAGATGAATATAACATGTGACTTGTCTGGTTGTGCTTTTGTTTCCAGGTAAGGATAATATAACACACATTCAGTTCCATCACTATGTGATGTCTTACTGCCCTAATAAGCCTGTCTTCTCCTTTTTTTTTTTTTTTTGCAAATAACACTACTAGGGAAACACTAGAGTCATCATAATCCTCAAAGTATGTCTATGTATCCTTACCTGGAAACTGAAGCATCAGGATCAGGAATAAAGACATTTGAATCCATCTGAACTCAACCATTGTGCTTCTCTGTCTCTCTCGTCCTCTTCTCTTGTCCTCACGTTGACCAATGACACAGTCTCTAAAGAGGTTTCTTCTTAAAGATGAATATAACATGTGACTCATGTGGTTAGTGAGCTCACTTCCTTATTCTGCATTCAGTCCATGTTTTCTAACTTCTTTGACTATATTATTTCCAAAAATAAATATATAAACAAATAATTGTGTGCATATATAAAGAGATTTTAAATAGATACTCTTTTTTGTTTTAACATTTAAACTTTCATGTTTGGTGCATTTTAGTGACTCTCTTGTCTACTGTGTTTCAGTGTTAGACCAAGACGTTTTCTTGATCATCAAAGCACAAGAGGAAGTTAAATGTGTGAAGACATTCACCAGAAATAGATGTTTGCATTGATGCAGTTCTTCTATTCTGTAAATAGTGTTTATTATAATAAACAGCGTTGATGGAGATGTTTGACAGCACACATGAACAGACAGGTGAAGAGATAAACTCCTCACATCCAGAATTTAACTCTTGACGTCCATGATGATACTGTAGCAGCTGAGAAAGAACACAGATAAGATGTCTTAGTGGACTGAGAGCTGCTGGTTCCTCATTGTAACTCTGAGGTCAGTGTTTGCTGAGAAGTGAAGGGGAAGTGTTTTGGTGAGACTGTGGGTACAACAGCAGCAGAACTCTGGAGGTTTGAGCCTCTAATGATGAAACAAACATGGTTAACACTGATGATGTTTACAAAATGCTCTTCTGTATAATTTGAGGCGTTTAAGGTTTGATACTGAAGGTGGATTGTACACTCTGATAGAGGAGATAGAACAGAATTTAACACCTCTACTTCCTGGAGGGAGGAGGGAGGAGGGGCCTGTTACTATGGTAACTATGGTGATAACTGCTGATGTGTTCTCACTCTGAACTCAACCATTGTGCTTCTCTGTCTCTCTCGTCCTCTTCTCTTGTCCTCACGTTGACCAATGACACAGTCTCTAAAGAGGTTTCTTCTTAAAGATGAATATAAATTTCTCTTCCATATTCATTCAAAGTAATGTCATTTAAGTTCATGAATACGACTGATCAACTATCTTTAAAATATGAAGTCACGTGGAACATGGTGGTGTTGATTCAGTGGTCAGAGAGGTGTTAGTTTCTATTTAAAGTTTAACCTGTGTGAATGTGGGAACAGCAGCAGCAGCAGAGGTCTGGTGGTTTGATCTGGTCCATATAAACAGTAACAGTAACAACGAATGCTTCTCATTAAACAGAAAACTAAAAGAATACAGAGAATTTGATTCAACTTTCATCCCACCACTCCGTCTCCAGAAGACAACCCAAGTCAACTAATGTCAAAGAGTTAAAAACAAACATGTTTGTCTCAGTTAAAAGAAGGAGACTTAATAAAGGAACATTAGTAATGTGGTATTTAGAGCGACACTTCCTCAAAGTGACTTCAGTCTCTGTTTTCACACCTCTGGCACCTGTTAGAGTTTAAAGTCTGAACAAAGCTGTGCAAATTTTAAAATATAGAAACATTTAATGCTTAATACATTTATTTGTTTCTCTCTCTCCTATCTACAGAGTTTTACAATGAGACCAATCAAGTTCCTTGATCAGTAATAAAACAGAGGAAGATGAGCATGTGAAGATCAACACACTTCCCCCTCAGTTCTCATAAAAATAAAAATGACTTCAGAGGTTCAATGAGAGCTGACAAACGTCACCATGAAACCTGGTTGGTTTTCTCTAATAATAAAACAGAGTCAACAAAGAAGCATAGATGCATTTATCTCAACTAACCATCTTCACACGTCCAACTTCCTCTGTTCTGCTGACGATCAAGAAATGTTCTATACTTGACCTCCCTCTAAAACACTGTAGTAAAGAGAGTCAGCAAAATGCATCAAACACTAAAGTTAAAACATAAAGTTTAAAACAGTGTTCATTCTTTGTCTATGTAGAGAAAAGACAAATGGAGAGAGTTGATGTCAACAACTTCAATGAGGGACAGAGGTAAGACAACATAGACTGAAGTCTCTATGAGGAAGTGACCTCACTAAGCACATGAGTCACATGTTATATTCATCTTTAAGAAGAAACCTCTTTAGAGACTGTGTCATTGGTCAACGTGAGGACAAGAGAAGAGGACGGGAGAGACAGAGAAGCACAATGGTTGAGTTCAGATGGATTCAAATGTCTTTATTCCTGATCCTGATGCTTCAGTTTCCAGGTAAGGATACATAGAACACACATTCAGTTCATCACTGCATTAATATTACTAATGTTACTTCATTCAGTGTTCTTCCTTTAACTGAGACAGACATGTTTTGGTTGGAACTTGGTGACTTTAGTTGACTCTTGGAAACAAAGATGAGACACAAACTTGTGTTGACTCTAAAATGATCCTCACACTAACTATTGTGGATGCTCCAGGCCTGGTTTCGATGTGTCTGCGTGCACTGTACTGTTGGTGTTTCCTGTTAGGCCTATATAACCCCGCCTTCCCAGGTGCCAGCTCTGTCTCTCTCTCTCTTTCTCTCTGAGTGCATGCTGGGAGTGTGTGGAGTTTGTGGAGAGCGTGGTGAGTTCACTGAGAGTTTGTAAGTTTGTAACTTTTTCTTGCCTGTGTGTTTTTTCTCACGGTGTGATTGTGATGTGAGGGGTTTGTGGTTGTTGGTTGATTTGTTTACTGTTAATTTGTTGTGTGTTTGGTGGAGTTTTGTGGCGATCCGACACGGGGTACGGGTTCAGCCAACTGTGGGAGACCAAGTGGGACACGCTAACCTGTCCTACGCCTCCAGGATGAACAAAAGAGTGGTGGTGTCTCTGAACGGTTTGTACCTGCAGGTGTCCCCGCTCGTCGTACCTTTCACCCGGGTCACCGTCTCCGGTGTTCCCCCGTCCACCTCCTACTCCTTTCTCTGTTCCTTCCTGTCTCTCTCTCTGTTTCCTACGAACAAGCTCAGAATAGGAATTTTAAACATCAACGGAGGGAGAGATCAGCATAAGAGAGCATTAGTCAAATCAAATTAAATTTTATTTGTATGGCACATTTCATGCCTTTTAAAAGCAGCACAAAGTGCCTCACAGAGGCTAAAAACAGCACAAACAGGGAAACACACCCACAAGAGACATGGCCAGGTACCGAGACCTGGAGCAAGGAGAACGCCACATTTGGGGGCCCGACCACACCGAGAGGGTGGGGAACACTGCCATAGAGACAGACCCGACCCGGGCAGACAGGAGGCCCCGTACCAAGGTACCAAGGCCCTCCAGCCACCAGGGCCAGAGCCGCCCACACGACAGCACCCCCGTCAGTGCGGTCAGCCCCCATGAGGAAACACTGGGGTTAAAAACCAAGGACTAAAATATAAAATATGACAAAAATAACCAATATAGATAAAATGTTTTTGATAAATAAAAAAGGAAATGATAAAAGTTTGATAAAAACTACTAAAAACTAAAAACTGCTAAAAGCTGAGGGACTAAAACTGAAAGATAATTGAGACAATCAATTAAAAGCTTGGTTAAAAAGGTGGGTCTGGAGCCTCTTTTTAAAAACATCAACAGTCTCTGCAGCCCTGAGGTTCTCCGGCAGGCTGTTCTACAATTGGGGACCATAATAACTAAAAGCCGCCTCCTCGTGTGTTTTTGATTTAACTTTAGGTATGGTTAAAAGGCCAGTGCCGGAAGACCTTAGTGTCACAGATGGTCTCCTACAAAAAACTGGACATCATTTTCTTACAGGAGACCCATAGTGACACCAACAATGAGGTGGACTGGGGGCTGTGGTGGAAAGGACATTACACATTATCTCATGGCACCAACCCATCTGCAGGTGTAGCCACTCTGATCTCTCCAGGCCTGGACATTAAAGTCACCTCCACCTCTGAGATCATGGCAGGCAGAGCTGTGGCTGTTAAAGCTGAAGTTCAGAGTTTCACTTTCTGTCTGATCAACATCTATGCTCCAAATCAGGGCCCAGACAGGCTGGACCTGTGTCAGAAGATCTCTGCCTTCATCAAACAGTGCAATCAAGATGAGGTTTTAGTGATGGGGGGTGACTGGAACTGGACCACAGACTTCACTCTGGACAGGACAGGACAGGAGCCTCACCTACAGTCTGCTGCAGCCCTGGCACGGCTCTCTGCCTGTCTCTGTCTCTGTTGATTCATGTTATTTCGCAGAATAACATGCTCCACACATTGACCACCACACCCATACATTCAACTACAGCACTGATACTGATTTCCATATTCCATCTGATTTTGATCTGATTTCAGATTTCCTCTAATAAATCTTACTTTGCTGTACTTAATCTGAGTGTCCAACTCCTGTTGCGTTTCAGCCAGTGAGCCAGTTTTAACACAATAAACATAACAGTCATTTTAATGTTACACTTTATTTTTCACATTTCTGTCTCTTTGTCTCAACAGCAGCAACTGGACAATATTCACCTGTCACTGTCAGAGTTGGACATGACGTCACTTTGTCTTGTGGAAATGTGATAGATGGACAGAAGAACTGTGACAGTACTACCTGGATCTACAGTTCAAGAACATCATCAGTAGATCTGGTTAATCTTGGACAGATCAGATCTAAACCAGACAGACTGAGTGTTACAACAAACTGTTCTCTGGTTATAAAGAAGGTCACAGTTGAGGATGTTGGTCTTTACGCCTGCAGACAGTTCATATCAGGACAACGACAAGGAGCAGACTCTGATGTTGTCCTGTCTGTTGTTACCAGTGAGTATTTCCATCATAATGTTTCCAGGTCAAACTGTCTTGTTAGAACAACATAGTGAAACATTACAATAATTATGATCACAGTGATGAAGTTCATTTTACTCTTGTTGTCTTTCTCTCTCAATATCTCCATCTTCTCCAGTGACTCAACATGAGAACAATGATAAAGTCGTCTCGTTCTGCTCTGTGTTGGATTATGATCCATGTAGTCACAGAGTGGAGTGGCTGTATGAGGGTGAAGAGAAAATATCAGACATGGAGATATCACCATCTTCCTGCTCTGCCACTGTGACATTTACAACATCTCACCTTAATCAGAGGATTTATGAGTTATTGAAGTGTAAAGTGACAAATGATGACACTAATAAAGTTCAGCTGTTTACCTTCAGCCCTCAGTCCTCAGGTGAGAAAACAGGTGAGAATATGATGAACTGTTTAAAATCACATCAGACTGATGAAAGTTTAAATATCAAACCAGTTTCTATCATCTCTAACGTAAAGAGATTATACTTGTTCAGGTGAAGACATAACAACTGTAAAATCAGTTACGACATCAGAATCTCTACCACCAACGACAACAAAAGGTAAAGATAGACGGGTCTTTGCTCTAAGTCTCATCTTTGTAGTCAACATGTCACATTGATGGTTGGCTGTGGATGGAGATTCTGAGTATTATTGTACATTTGTTGAAGTTAATATTATATAATATTAATTTTCATTCTTTACAATGATTGTTTCCAGATTCTTTCCATTTGTTGAGATCCATCATTGTGTCTGTGGGTTTAGCAGCACTCTTAATATCTGTTGTTACAGTCAACATGTGGATGAAAACTAAAGGTGAGAACATTCACAGAAGCTTTTGATGAACCTGGAGTTTGGCTGTTGGAGCTAAAGTCGACTCTCTCATTTGTCTTTTCAGGGAACAAGACACAGACGGAAGAAAACACTGTGAGTTTAAACTCTGAACATTCAAACATTTCTACAGCTCCAACTTCACAGAGTCAAACCAGTGTTTGTGATGTTTGTTTGTCGTGTGGTTTTCCACAGGTGCAGAATGATGAAGATGAAGGTGAAGGTACAGTGATCTATGAAAACTCTGGAGACCCTTCTGCTTCAGTCAGACTCCACTGATCAACAACTTCAACATCAACTCACCACAGAGATGAGTCCACTGCTGTTAAACATCATCTCATCACATTTAACATGAGCAGAAAACAACAGAAGCACAAGATCATTTTAATACTGTGGATCAACAATATGACAACACATTTAGAGTGACACCTTGTTTTGTGTTTTAGTGGAAAATTCAAGTCTTGATTTTTTTTCACATTAAGAATCAAACTCTTTTTAAAGTCTTTTTTATCTGCAGCTATCACATCAACACTGCTTGATCTTAGCTTCAACTAACAACAAATATTTCTTAGAATTTTTACTATTTAAAGATTTACTGTTTTTGATATTTTTAATCTTTACAGTTTTACTTTACTGATCTTCAAAACTTAACATTATCTGGAACCGTTTCTTTTTTGCCACTCCTCATGTTACTATGACTAATAGAAAATAAAGCATCTATTGATGTGTGTGCTGTAGTTCTCTCTCTCAGACACTGAGAGTTAGTGACTTACATTTAGAAATACACAGGACAAGATGTTACAATCCCTTGTGCCAAAATCCCAGGCAAAACACGTTTAGAGGCCCTGTTCGACTAAGAGGCCCTACCGAGCCTACAGTCATGTAATATGACCAATAACCTATATTCTACCTAGACTAACTAGAAGCTGCTGGCTTGTAAGCCCACTGAGCAGCAGAGCATACTTCAAACATTGTAAAACATACCTAACTAAACGCTGCTGGCTTGTATGGCCCGCTCAGCAGCAAACCATGGCTACCAAGTAACATGAGAACATGATCTGAACAACAGCAGTATGCAACATATCATTGGGGTTTTCAAGTGGGCACCTCCCTTCACAGATGTTTCGTTAAGTTAGACCCACGACACCTCAAGAAGGCTTAATAGTGATTTCCAGCGTCCTGGAACCACCCCCCTCCACACCGCCACTACACAACCCTCTCTTCCTCACCATTCAATGTCTATCAACAACTAGTATGGAAACTAATAGCCACAAGCCAAACAAACAAATCTACCATGCTCCGCTCCGTTGATGCAAGCTGAGGCACTTAACAAACAAAAAAATCCGTAACAAACAAACAAATCTACCATGCTCCGCTCCGTTGATGCAAGCTGAAGCACCTAACAAACAAACAATTCCGTACCAAACAAACAAATCTACCATGCTCCGCTCCATTGATGCAAGCTGAAGCAACAAACAAATCAACTGTGGCCTACATGCGGCCTACATCCTTACCTTAGTTAGCTCCCCAGCTAGCATGCTTCCTGCGCACCCATAACCAGTCACAGGCTCTCTCTGCTGCCCGGGACATATTGCTAACTGCATTCCTCTGGCTTCTTCCTCGTATGCCCAGCTCACTCAACAGAGCAATGACCGACTTTGCCACAAATCCACGGCAGCCCACTTCTACCGGGCGGACATAAGCCTTCCATCCATTTTGCTCTCCATCTGCTGCTAACTCTGCATACTTAGCTCTTTTTCTCTCGTTAGCCTCCTCAACTCTATCTTGCCACGGAACAATCAGCTCTATGAAATAGACTACTTTCTCTGGCTCAGACCACAACAGCAGATGTAGCCGTGGTCGAGTGCTAGCTATCTCACCTGGGACAACCAGTTGGCTATTTAAGTCCGCCCTCATCTCCCAGGCTCCTCCTACCCTTAGCTTAGCTAAAATAAAACACAGGAAATGAACAAAACCAGATACCGTTGAACATGATCAGATTCCTCAGAGCTGGACGTGACAGTAACCCTCCCTCTAGGGCCAACACCTGAATACCCAGGTAGGTCAGGATGATGTGTTGGAAGTCACATATGAGACCAACATCTAAGATGTCCAGGTCTGTGTCAAATAAATGGTCCCATATCCCCTCATGTACTATTTGGACAACTCCTCCAGAAAGTCAAAGACGTCAAAAAGAAGAAGAAGAAAGTGTGAGAAGGCTCACCCACTGGAGGAAAGCTGCATCTACATGTTTACACTGAAAGGAAGTGTCCTTCACCTTCTTCTGTCACTTCCTCCTCCTCCACAGCAACAGCGTCCTCTGGTGGCTAAAGGCAAGCAAGTTCCACATTAAAGCATGAGCCATCGACCAATGTCATTTTGACTCAACCCACCAACTGAGCCTGATCTCAGTCAGTCAGAGCAGATAAATGAACGTTGGGGGAACCATTGACTGTAGAAGGATTTATAAACACCTTTATGTGACCCATTTATTTCTGGTAGAGCAGAAAAGAAGGTCATCAAGTTAAAATGTTAGACCTGTAGTTGTTAATGTCACCAGTTTCACCTTCTGTACGTAATAAAAGCACCTGAGTATTCTTCAACATTTAGTGGATTTGTGACTGAGGTGAAAACTGCATGAAGAAGAAAAACAGGTAAAGGAGTCATGTGTCACAGTTGTTCTCACTGGGAGACTTTTTAATTTAAATGTATTATATCACTATTTACATCAGAATATGTGACAGGTCTGAAAACACAAAATACTGTCAAATAATGTTACATAAAATGTGTTCAACCACAGAAGGAAATACATTTGCAGTATTTCGAGACAATTAGTATAAAAAGCATAGAAAACAATAAACATGTGTAATTAAATGTATAAATCCAGTCAAACAGCAGATAAACAAAGTCTAACAAAGAATATTTAATCATTTATTTTTTAACACCTTCATTGTGTCCATGTGAGGACACAGTCTAAAGAGGACAGTATACAGTCTGTCTGACCTCCTTATGAACACTCTCCACCTCTAGAGGGAGTCTATACTCTGTCAGTGAAGTCATGTCTCACAGAGCTGATGCTGTAGATAGTGATGGTCCTCTGACACCCGAGGTTCCGATTGTATCGAACCACTGTGCTGAGGCGGGTTTGGTCGCGTGACTAGTGACGTTTGAAGCAGTTCAAATGCTTCAGCGGCAAACGAATCACCTGAGTGGTTTGGTTTGTCATGTGAATGACCTGGCGGGATCGAGTGTGTTCAGGGATATCCCGGATATCCTATCCTCACCAGCTCACCGGTCTTTCGTTAGCGAAACAAGGGTGTGATTCCCATTTGTTCTTGTTAGCAGGTACACACTAACACGCAGCAGGATGACAGTTGCAGCACAACTTTATGAGCCATCAAGTTGAGAGAGAGCCATGAGAAGTTGGCAAAGAGGGAACATTCAATTATATACACTATATTACCAAAAGTATTCGCTCACCTGCCTTTACTCATTCTATGAACTGAAGTGCCATCCCATTCCTAACTCATAGAATTCAATATGATGTCGGTCCACCTTTTGCAGCTATTACAGCTTCAACTCTTCTGGGAAGACTGTCCACAAGGTTGAGGAGAGTGTTTATAGGAATTTTTGACCATTCTTCCAAAAGCGCATTGGTGAGGTCACACACTGATGTTGGTCGAGAAGGCCTGGCTCTCAGTCTCCGCTCTAATTCATCCCAAAGGTGTTCTATCGGGTTCAGGTCAGGACTCTGTGCAGGCCAGTCAAGTTCATCCACACCAGACTCTGTCATCTACGTCTTTATGGACCTTGCTTTGTGCACTGGTGCACAGTCATGTTGGAAGAGGAAGGGGCCCGCTCCAAACTGTTCCCACAAGGTTGGGAGCATGGAATTGTCCAAAATGTTTTGGTATCCTGAAGCATTCAATGTTCCTTTCACTGGAACTAAGGGGCCAAGCCCAGCTCCTGAAAAACAACCCCATACCATAATTCCTCCTCCACCAAATTTCACAGTTGGCACAATGCAATCTGAAATGTACCGTTCTCCTGGCAACCTCCAAACCCAGACTCGTCCATCAGATTGCCAGATGGAATAGCGTGATTCATCACTCCAGAGAACGCGTCTCCACTGCTCTAGAGGCCAGTGGCGGCGTGCTTTACACCATTGCATCCGACGCCTTGCATTGCACTTGGTGATGTGTGGCTTGGCTGCAGCTGCTCGGCCATGGAAACCCATTCCATGAAGCTCTCTGCGTACTGTACTTGGGCTAATCTGAAGGTCACATGAAGTTTGTAGCTCTGTAGCAATTGACTGTGCAGAAAGTCGGCGACCTCTTTGCACTATGCGCTTCAGCATCCGCTGACCCCTCTCCGTCACTTTACGTGGCCTACCACTTCGTGGCTGAGTTGCTGTTGTTCCCAAACGCTTCCATTTTGTTATAATAGAGCTGACAGTTGACTGTGGAATATTTAGGAGCGAGGAAATTTCACGACTGGATTTGTTGCACAAGTGGCATCCTATGACAGTTCCACGCTGGAATTCACTGAGCTCCTGAGAGCGGCCCATTCTTTCACAAATGTCTTGTTTCACAGTCTGCATGCCTGAGTGCTTGAATTTATACACCTGGGGCCAGGCCAAGTGATTAGAACACCTGATTCTGATCATTTGAATGGGTGAGCGAATACTTTTGGTAATATAGTGTATGTGGCATGAAGTCACCAATCATATTTTATCCCTTAGACAATCAATAGCACCCCCTTGTGGAGCGGAACCAGTATGTACAGAATACATCTCAGTCATACACATGTCAACAGTTCTATTTTATTGTTATATGTATACAATTTTCTTATAAACTTTAAACCACATGTCCATGTAATGTAGCCGAATAGGAATGTGCATGGCAAATCAAGTCCCATACAAGCATGAACCAGTAAGACACGCCTAAATTGCATTACATTTTATTGTCCACTAATAATAATAATAATAAGAATAAGAAAACCTTTATTTGTCCCGCAATGGGGAAATTGCAGTTCACAACAGCTTACAGAGCAAAATAGCAAAAAATAGCAAAAGCAGCAAAAAAGCCAGAGCAAAGAGGATAACTATAAAAGATAAATAGTGTATAAATTGTGGAAATATTGCACATGTAATTGTAATATTGCACATATTATCAAGACTGTTTATTGTGAAGCCTAACAGCAGCCGGAAGGAAAGACCTTCTGTATCTTTCCTTCACACATCGAGGGTGAAGAAGTCTGTCACTGAAGCTGCTCCTCAGTCCTGTCAGGTCTCCATACAGGGGGTGGGACTCATTGTCCAGCATGGATGACAGTTTAGCCAGAACTCTCCTGTCACCCACCTCCCCCACCGAGTCCAAGGGGCAGCCCAGGACAGAGCTGGACTTCCTGATGATCTTATCCAGCTTCTTCCTGTCCCTCTCTGTGATGCCACTGTTCCAGCAGACCACTCCGTACAGGACGGCTGATGCCACTACAGAGTCATAGAAGGTCTTCAGGAGTGCCCCTTTCACTCCAAAAGACCTCAGTCTCCTCAGAAGGTAGAGCCTGCTCTGTCCCTTCTTGTAGAGTGCGTTGGTGTGGTGAGTCCAGTCCAGTTTTGTGTTGAGGTGAACACCCAGGTACTTATAAGAGTCCACTTGCTCAATGTCCATTCCCTGGATGTTCACTGGTGAGGGGAGGAGGAAGATAACGGCGTCCTCCACTCCAACATTAGGACGGTAGGCAAACTGTAGTGGGTCCATGGAAGGGCCCACCTCAGAGCGAAGATGTCCCAGGATCAGTCTCTCCAGTGTCTTCATCAGGTGGGATGTTAAAGCCACCGGTCTGTAGCTGCTGAGGTCTTTAGGGCGTGATGTTTTAGGCACCGGTACCACGCACGAGGTCTTCCAAATGTGTGGTACCACTCTCAGCTCAAGACTCAGGTTGAAGACATGCTCCATAACTCCACACAGTTCATCTGCGCAGGACTTAAGGAGCCTGGAGCTGATACCATCCGGTCCAGCCGCTTTCCTCGCTTTTATCTTCCTGAGCTCTTTCCTCACCTGGTCTGCTGTGAAGGACAAGGGTGGGGGGTGGGGGGCTCCATCTTGATGTGAAGTGGTTGTATTGTCTGATGAGCCAGAGGTGTGAGGGGCTGAGAGAGGAGAGCATAAGCCAGGTGTCAGCAAGTGAGGGAGTGGCTGTGGCTGCATGGGAGGAGGAGTGGGTGCTTGATCAAACCTGTTGAAATGTAGATTTAGATCGTTGACCCACTGTCGATCCCCCTCAACCTGTTCATGGGGTGTTTTGTAGCCTGAGATGGTTTCCAGGCTTCTCCACACCCCTCTGATGTCCTGCCGCTGCAGCTGCTCTTCCATCTTCTTCCTGTAGCTGGCCTTTCCCTCCCTGATCTTCTTTCTCAGCTCCTTCTGCACAGTCCTCAGCTCCTCCTTATTCCCTGATCTGAAAGCTCTCTTCTTCTCCTTCAGCAGAGCTTTAATCTCAGGGTTAATCCACGGCTTGTTATTTGAGAAACGCCGTACCATCCTGGAGGGAACGGTGTTCTCAAAGCAGAAGTTTATGTAGTCCGTTATGCAGTCTGTCATGGCATTGATGTCCTCCCCATGTGGATCACAGAGTTCTGTCCACACAGTGGTGCTGAAGCAGTCCCTGAGAGCTGCCTCACTCTCTGCAGTCCACCTCTTCACCATGCGCGGGACCACAGGCTGCCTGTGTACAGTAGGCTGATACACAGATCGCAGGTGAACGATGTTGTGATCAGCTCTTCCTAGGGGAGGGAGGGGGGATGCAGAATATGCCTCCTTGGTGTTGGCATAAAACAAGTCCAGTGTCTTATTGTCTCTTGTGGGGCAGGTGACATACTGAGTGTATGTAGGTAGAACAGATGAGGGAGAAGCGTGGTTGAAGTCTCCAGAGATGAGGAAGAGGGCCTGTGGGTGCTGTGTCTGCAGCTTGCTGGTAACTGAGAGGAGGGCATCTGAAGCTGTGTCTGCCTTAGCAGATGGGGGAACATACACTGCTATTACAATGGCATGTGAAAATTCCCGTGGCAGATAGTATGGCCTCATGCTAACTGCTAACAGTTCAATGTCCTTACTACACAGTTGTGCTTTAACCGTGCAGTGTGTAGGTTTACACCACCTCTCGTTCACAAACACAGCCAGGCCTCCTCCCTTCCCCTTACCACTATCAGCTGTCCTGTCTGCCCGCAGAAGACTAGATGTCCTAATAGAGCACCGTGTCATTGAAGCTTCGAGTAATGAACCTTTTTTTGAATCACGTGTGGAGTCCTCAACAAAGCCTCGATTGCCCATCACTAGCTGTAGAAATGTGTCACGACTGAACAAGGTTTGAACCCAAATGCACGACTCAGAGAAGACGTTCCAGTTCACTCAGTCTTTATTTCTGAGGAAAAAACTAAAAATCACTCTTCATGAGGCAAAAACATGATGAGAAGAATAACTACTAAGGAAACATAAAATATCTCTCTTTGAGGAAAATTTAACAAAAACAAAATATTAAATAAACAAAGAAAACTATAACCTGGTCAGAACAAGGCTGAGACAGAGCTGGTCCCAGTGAACAGGACAGGATGAGCTGGCAAAGGATTAAGGGAGACACAGGCAATATATACACACTGGGGTAATTAGACACAGGTGGAAACAATCAGGGCGGGGAAGATAATCACAATGGTGGGAACATACAGGAAGGACAAGCTAACTATAACACAAAAGGAAACGGTTAACAAAATAAAAGTAGAAAGAAGAGAAAAATAAAACACGATGCAAAACATGAGAAGCTTTACTTCCTCAGTACGACAATGTGATCTGATGATGGTTGTATGTACGATATGATACGATACGATAAATTAACGTATTACATTTAACAGATAACCTCTCATTTGTTGAGTTTGTTGACGGTAGAATAGAGGTCTCTGGGATCAGCAGAAGAGGAGGAAGCTTTCACAGTGCTGTAGATCACAGCGCCACCTTCATCACCATCATCATCATCATCACGGTCCTAACAGGAAACATTGCAGCACATTTCATACACTTCATCTTAACACAACATAACCTGACATGACTTCTTAAAGTCCTGATTGTTCTGCTAACATCTCCACTATAATCCATTAGAAAGCTTACCTGGCCTTTAGCTTTACTCTTGGTCTTCTTGGTGTAGCTGATGGAGGCGTAGCAAACACCATCCTCAGGTCCAGCCTACACAGTGAACACAACATAATGACTGCTCAGTTCATGTGGATCTACACTCACTCTCTGTCATTTCAGTTCTAGTTGTGTCGTTGCTTTGTCATTTTCTCTCTTGCAGCAAAGATCTTGATTGTAGTGTCACTGTGGATCTCAGACTGAATCAGAACAAATTCAATCATATCAGTGAGTGTAACTCTGTACTGGGTGTAGTTTGTGATCTCACCGTGTCCTGACTGGTTCCTGGACCAGGCTGAGTCTCTGCAGAGTTTAAGTTCAGTTCCTGTTCAAATACAGTTGAGGGACATTCAGTCAGTGTTTATGCAGTTATTTCTATCATTACACAGTTGCCATTGTACAAGCATTTCATTATTCAGTGTTTAAACTCACAGTGTTTTCTTTCATCTGTGTTTTCTTTCCTGAAAAGACAAAAGAGTTGAGTTTAGCTTCTACAGTGAAAATTCAAGTTTCACAAGAATGTTGGTCTGTGAATGTTCTCACCTTTAGTTTTCCTCCATCTGATGATGATCACAACAAGTATCAAGACTGCTGCTAAACCCACAGGAACAATAATGTACCACCACCATGACCAACCTGGAGAGAGAAGTTTAAATGATTAAACAGTCTCTGGTTCTGTGACGATGAGCTGGATGTTGAGAAGAACAACAAGGATGAAGACTGAGACTGAATCAGAGAAAATCTCCACCCAGAGCCAAGAGTCAGTCTGACATTCAGACTTTAGACTTTAAAAGATGAGAGACATTCAGTCACTACCTTGATGATTTGGTGGATTGTTGTTGGTTGGAGATGTTGTTCTGATTGTCTGTTCTGTTGAGGTTAGTTTCACTGATGTTGTCATTTTTTTCCTTGTTGGTTTAATTGTTGTTGATTTTGTCTTCTTCTTTGTTGCATCTTTTCCTGGTTGAATAAAAAAACAGCGAGAACATCCTCCATGTCACCTTTACTTTCTAGATGATGGAAACTGGTTTGATATTTAAACTTCCATCAGTCTGAGGTGATTTTAAACAGTTCATCATATTCTCACCTGTTTTCTCACCTGAGGACTGAGGGCTGAAGGTAAACAGCTGAACTTTATTAGTGTTATCATTTGTCACTTTACACGTCAATAACTCATAAATCCTCTGATTAAGGTGAGATGTTGTAAATGTCACTGTGGCAGAGCAGGAAGGTGGTGATATCTCCATGTCTGATATTTCCTCTTCACCCTCATACAGCCACTCCACACTGTGTCTACATTGATCATATTCCAACACAGAACAGAACAAGACGACTTTATCATTGTTCTCATGTTGAGTCACTGGAGAAGATGGAGATATTGAGAGAGAAAGACAACAAGAGTAAAATGAACTTCATCACTGTGATCATAATTATTGTAATGTTTCACTATGTTGTTCTAACAAGACAGTTTGACCTGGAAACATTATGATGGAAATACTCACTGGTAATAACAGACAGATCAACATGAAAGTCTTCTCCTTGCTTTTGTCCTGATCTGAACTGTCTGCAGGTGTAACGACCAACATCCTCATCTGTGACCTTCTTTATAACCAGAGAACAGTTTGTTGTAACACTCAGTCTGTCTGGTTTAGATATGATCTGTCCAAGATTAACCAGATCTACTGATGATGTTCTTGAACTGTAGATCCAGGTAGTACTGTCACAGTTCTTCTGTCCATCTATCACATTTCCACAAGACAAAGTGACGTCATGTCCAACTCTGACAGTGACAGATGAATCTTGTCCAGTTGCTGCTGTTGAGACAAAGAGACAGAAATGTGGAAAATAAAGTGTAACATTAAAATGACTGTTATGCTCACTGTGTTAAAACCAACTCACTGGCTACAACGAAACAGAGTTGTACCCTAAAATTCACTCTCATCTTTTATACCCGTTTAATCCTGTTTGGGGTCACGGGGGTCTGCTGGAGCCTATCCCAGCTGTCATCGGGTGAGAGGCAGGGGGACACCCTGGACAGGTCACCAGTCCATCACAGGGCCAACACAGAGACAGACAACCATTCACACTCACACCTACGATCAATTTAGAATCACCAATTAACCTAATGAGCATGTCTTTGGATGGCGGGAGGAAGCCGGAGTACCTGGAGAGAACCCACACAGACACAGGGAGAACATGCAAACTCCACACAGAAAGGCCAGCCAGCCCATGGATTCAAACCAGTGACCTTCTTGCTGTGAGGGATCAGCGCTAACCACCTCGCCACTGTGCTGCCCCTACACTCAAATTAAGTACAGCAAAGTATCATTTATTAGAGGGAATCTGAAATCAGATGGAAAATGGAAATCACTATCAGTGGTGTAGATGAATGTATGGGTGTGGTGGTCAGTGTGTGGTGCATGTTGTTTGTGCGAAATAAGATAAATCAAACAAAGTATGAGCACACTGGTTTGGTGCCACTGGGAGAGCTCAGAGATAGAAAGAGAGAGAGAGAGAGAGAGAGACAGAGAGCTGGCATCTGGGAAGGCGGAGTTATATGTTATATAGGCCTAACAGGAAGTCCTCCCTGTCAGCCTAATATACTGCTTCTAACTTGCACCAAATAAACACCAACAGTACACTACACGCTGACACATCGAAACCAGACCACAGAAGAGTTAGTGTGAGGATCATTTTAGAGTCAACACAAGTTTGTGTCTCATCTTTGTTTCCAAGAGTCAACTAAAGTCACCAAGTTCCAACCAAAACATGTCTGTCTCAGTTAAAGGAAGAACACTGAATGAAGTAACATTAGTAATATTAATGCAGTGATGAACTGAATGTGTGTTCTATGTATCCTTACCTGGAAACTGAAGCATCAGGATCAGGAATAAAGACGTTTGAATCCATCTGAACTCAACCATTGTGCTTCTTTGTCTCTCTCGTCCTCTTCTCTTGTCCTCACGTTGACCAATGACACAGTCTCTAAAGAGGTTTCTTCTTAAAGATGAATATAACATGTGACTCATGTGGTTAATAAGGTCACTTCCTCATAGAAACTTCAGTCTATGTTGTCTCACCTCTGTCCCTCATTGAAGTTGTTGACATCAACTCTCTCCATTTGTCTTTTCTCTGTGTGGTTAGTGAGGTCCTTATTTTGCGTTCAGTCCATGTTTTCTAACTTTTTTGACTATGTTCTTGCCAGAAATAAATAAATAAATAAATAATTGTGTGTATATATAAAGAGATTTTGAGAAAATACTTTGTTTTAACATTTTAACTTTCATGTTTGGAGCATTTTAGTGACTCTCTTGTCTACAGTGTCTCAGTGTTAGTCCAAAACGTTTTCTTGATCATCAAAGCACAAGACGAAGTTGAATGTGTGAAGACATTCACCAGAAATAGATGTTTGCATTGATGCAGTTCTTCTATTCTGTAAATAGTCTTTATTATAATAAACAGCGTTGATGGAGATGTTTGACAGCACACATGAACAGACAGGTGAAGAGATAAACTCCTCACATTCAGAATTAAACTCTTGATGTCCATGATGATACTGTAGCAGCTGAGAAAGAACACAGATAAGATGTCTTAGTGGACTGAGAGCTGCTGGTTCCTCATTGTAACTCTGAGCTCAGTGTTTGCTGAGAAGTAAAGGGGAAGTGTTTTGGTGAGACTGTGGATACAACAGCAGCAGAGCTCTGGAGGTTTGAGCCTCTAATGATGAAACACACATGGTTAACACTGATGATGTTTACAAAATGTTCTTCTGTATAATTTGAGGCGTTTTCTCTATCAGTCAATATCAATATTCCAGTCGATCTAAGGTTTGATACTGAAGGTGGATTGTACACTCTGATAGAGGAGATAGAACAGAATTTAACACCTCTACTTCCTGGAGGGAGGAGGGAGGAGGGGCCTGTTACTATGGTAACTATGGTGATAACTGCTGATGTGTTCTCACTCTGAACTCAACCATTGTGCTTCTCTGTCTCTCTCGTCCTCTTCTCTTGTCCTCACGTTGACCAATGACACAGTCTCTAAAGAGGTTTCTTCTTAAAGATGAATATAAATTTCTCTTCCATATTCATTCAAAGTAATGTCATTTAAGTTCATGAATACGACTGATCAACTATCTTTAAAATATGAAGTCATGTGGAACATGGTGGTGTTGATTCAGTGGTCAGAGAGGTGTTAGTTTCTATTCACAGTTTAACCTGTGTGAATGTGGGAACAGCAGCAGCAGCAGAGGTCTGGTGGTTTGATCTGGTCCATATTCAGTAACAGTAACAACGAATACAGATAATTTGATTAAACTTTCATCCCACCACTCCGTCTCCAGAAGACACCCCAAGTCAACTAATGTCAAAGAGTTAAAAACAAACATGTTTGTCTCAGTTAAAAGAAGGAGACTTAATAAAGGAACATTAGTAATGTGGTATTTAGGGCGACACTTCCTCAAAGTGACTTCAGTCTCTGTTTTCACACCTCTGGCACCTGTTAGAGTTTAAAGTCTGAACAAAGTTGTGCAGATGTTAAATTATACAAACATTTAATACTTCATATTTTTTTTTCTGACTCTCCTTTATGTTTTACAATGAGTCCAACCGAATTCCTTGATTGAGGATGAGCATGTGAAGATCAACACACTTCCCCCTCAGTTCTCATAAAAATAGAAATGACTTCAGAGGTTCAATGAGAGCTGACAAACGTCACCATGAAACCTGGTTGGTTTTCTCTAATAATAAAACAGAGTCAACAAAGAAGCATAGATGCATTTATCTCAACTAACCATCTTCACACGTCCAACTTCCTCTGTTCTGTTGACGATCAAGAAATGTTCTATACTTGACCTCCCTCTAAAACACTGTAGTAAAGAGAGTCAGGAAAACTAACCACATGAGTCACATGTTATATTCATCTTTAAGTAGAAACCTCTTTAGAGACATTGTCATTCTTCAACGTGAGGACAAGAGAAGAGGACGAGAGAGAGCTATACAGAGGCTTTTCTTCAGGGTAACTGAAGCTTGAACACAGACTAGCTTCAGTTAAAACATAAAATTTAAAACAGTGTTCATTCTTTGTCTATGTAGAGAAAAGACAAATGGAGAGAGTTGATGTCAACAACTTCAATGAGGGACAGAGGTGAGACAACATAGACTGAAGTCTCTGTAAGGAAGTGACCTCACTAAGCACATGAGTCACATGTTATATTCATCTTTAAGAAGAAACCTCTTTAGAGACTGTGTCATTGGTCAACGTGAGGACAAGAGAAGAGGACGAGAGAGACAGAGAAGCACAATGGTTGAGTTCAGATGGATTCAAATGTCTTTATTCCTGATCCTGATGCTTCAGTTTCCAGGTAAGGATACATAGAACACACATTCAGTTCATCACTGCATTAATATTACTAATGTTACTTCATTCAGTGTTCTTCCTTTAACTGAGACAGACATGTTTTGGTTGGAACTTGGTGACTTTAGTTGACTCTTGGAAACCAAAGATGAGACACAAACTTGTGTTGACTCTAAAATGATCCTCACACTAACTATTATAGACTGTAGGAAAAGTAGACGCCATGACAGCTCCTCTAAAGTGAAGAGTAAACCTATGGAGCGCCCCCTGGTGGAGCTCCACCCCTCCATTTTAGTGAATGGGTTTTAAGTCAAGGTAAAACATTAATGTACACAAGTAATATTTATTTTAATGGATGGTTTCTATCATTTTAGGTAGTTAATGTGATGCTGATGTATGTGTCCATTTTTCAGAGAACTTTTGTTTTAGTTATTTGATGCTATAAGAAGAAGATGTGTTTTCATAATGACTAACAGTTACTATGACAACCATTCTGTGATGTGTAGGAAAGAAAAAGAACAGTTTATAATATAACATTTCGACCACTGCACACACACTATACCAGGAAAAAACATTTAATAACTGGCATTGTAAGAAAACTGAAGGGCACCAGCCTGAGTATTGTTTCTAGGGGACCACTGATATGGAACCAGCTTGAAGGCTTTATAAAAATGTCCCAGTCCTTCTTGGCTTTCAAAAAAAAAATGTAAAACAGAAGTTGCTATCCTCCTACAGTGGAATTATATAGTTAGTAGGGGGGTGGGCAGGGGGGTGGTGTATATGTCAACGGCTTAGAGTGGAAATTATGTATGTGTGATGAATGTATCTGTCTTTTCGAGTGTGTGTGAGAGTGGGCGGGTGGGAGATTGCGGTAGGGGCGGGGTGTATGGGTCCCCGCTATAAGCATTTCTTGCTTCCTGGGGATTGCCTTTTCATGCTAATATTGTAGTGTTGTCATTGCATGTTGAATGACTGTATTGTGTTGCTCTTGTGTTTCGTGGCAACTTAGCATGAATAAATTAATTAATTTAAAGAAAAATGCCAAGCAACACCTAGATTCCCCATTTTCTATTGAAGAATTATTGAAAGCTATTGATACAATGAAAAATGGGAAAACAGCTGGACCTGATGGTCTCCCCATAGATATATTTAAAGCCTTCAAAGAAAAAATAGTACATCCCCTTATAAATATGTATGAGGAATACCTGGAATCTGGTATCCTCCCCCCATCGCTAAGAAAGGCGCTGATAACACTAATACCTAAACCAGGCAAACCACATGATAAATGTGAGTCATATAGACCAGTATCTTTAATTAACACAGATGCTAAAATCTTGGCAAAAGTACTAGCATTAAGATTAGAAACTCACCTACCATTGATTATTCACAATGACCAAAATGGATTTGTGAAGAATAGACAGGCGTTTCATAATATCAGGCGTGTACTAAACATTATCCATGAAAAAAAAGATGCTAAAGACACTTGTGTACTGTCACTAGATGCCGAAAAGGCATTCGACAGAGTCGAGTGGCCTTACTTATTTGATGTACTCTGTCGATTTGGATGCGGTCCTAAATTTTGTCAGTGGATTAGATTACTCTATTGTGAACCATCAGCTGAAGTGATTACAAATAATTTAATCTCAAAATCCTTTGGTCTGTCGAGAGGCACTCGTCAGGGATGCCCGCTCTCCCCTTTGCTGTTTGTGATGACTCTTGAACCCCTGGCAATTGCAATCAGAGATCACCCAGGGATAAAGGGAATCCATATTTCAGAAATAGAACACCAGATCTCTTTATTTGCAGATGATATATTATTATATCTCTCAGACCTGAAAAACACAATACCTGTCTTGCTTAATCTAATTGATCAATTCGGATCATTCTCAGGCTATAAGGTCAATCAGGCAAAATCATCAATACTTTTTCTCAACAGGCAAGATAGGATTAATCCAGCATTTCAACATCCATTCACAATAGCTAGAGACGGGTTCAAATATTTAGGAATAATCATCACACCTCAAATTAAAAATATGATCCCATGTAATTACGACCCCATTGTTGCTCAGGTGAATGATAGCTTAGATAGATGGATGAACCTTCCCCTTACAATAATTGGCAGAATCAATATTATTAAAATGAATATTCTCCCTAAATTCTTATATTTATTCCAATCGATCCCCCTTACACCCCCACCAACATTTTTTTCCAATATGAAGAAAGTGTTTACAAAACTCATTTGGAACAGAAGACGATCAAGACTTCGCTTAACACTACTATATCTTCCATATGAAAGAGGAGGGCTCCAGCTACCCAATCTTTTATGGTATTTTAGGGCAGCTCAGCTTAGATCAGCCCTTTTTTGGTTTTCTAATGCTCCCAACTTACCGTGGATCCAAATAGAAGAAAAGTGTGCCAGGGGACTAACATTAGATAGTTATCTTTATTCTGACTCTCTCAAAAGACTTAAGCAAAACACAACTAACCCATTTGTTAAATCCACTATCATAGCCTGGCATGAATCACAGGAAATGTTCAAAATGCCATCAGGATTATCACCATTTGCGCCTATCTGGGGCAATTCATCATTTACACCTGGTAAATCGGATCGTGGGTTCAGACTCTGGGCACAGTTGGGTCTAAAGAAGATCATAAATCTTTATTCAGATAACACCCTCATGTCCTTTGACAATCTTAAAGAGAAATTTGGGATCCCTCAAACTCATATGTTTAAATACTTCCAAATACGGAGTTTTATTCGCTCAAGGTGGCAATCATATCAATGTCCTCCCCTAAGTATTATTGAAAAGTTGGTAACATCAGACCCATATGCTAAAGGTAAGATCTCAACTCTATACAAGACATTATCAGAAACTTCTTTGGAATCTTCAGATTACAAAAGAAGGGCATGGATAGAGGATCTTCAAAGAGATATCACTGAAGACGATTGGGAAAAAGCTTGTTATCAAGCGCAAACACTATCTATTAATAGCAGATTGAAATTGATCCAATACAATTGGCTTATGAGAACATATATAACTCCTGAAAAACTAAATAAATTTAATTCTAATATCCCTGATAATTGTATAAAATGCAGAACAGAGAAGGGAACCCTATTTCATTGTATTTGGAAGTGCAAACACTTACAAGAATTTTGGGAAAAAATAACTGACACAATCTCCATTATAATACATAAAAAAATCCCTGCGTGCCCGGAGATCTGTATCCTCGGCCTGAGACCCAAAACACTGGCCCTGAAAACACACGAGTATAAGCTGATAAATCTTTGTTTATTACATGCGAAACGTCTTATAGCCAGACACTGGAGAAGTGTTCATTGTCCTTCTCTGAATATGTGGATTAATGAACTTTCTTCTTGCTTAGCGATGGAAAGACTTACATATATAATCAAACAAAAAAGCCACATTTTTCATGACATATGGAACTCATTTATCATATTTTTGGAATCAAGACCTGACTTACTAAATCCTTAAATAAGACGATACCCTTTTAATTTTTATTTTATTTTATTTATGTCGGTTTTGTATTATTATACGCTTTTGCTGTCTTTTTAATGTTACATACAGAAATACTATCCTTTTCCTTAAAACAAACAAAAAAAAAAAAAAACAAACAAAAAAAAAAAACATGTATAGATATATTTTGAATATACTGTATGTATGTTTCTCTCTATTTTTATTTTTATTTATTTATGTATTTTATTTTATTTTATTATTATTATTATTATTATTCTTTTTTAAATTTTTCCATCTTTTTCTCTCACTTGTGCCTATTTATTTCAATTGATTATGTAAAAAATTTAACTAGAAGACAGGCAGATGTACGGTATATTGTATCTGTATTTTTGTTTTTGATTTTCAAAGGAAATGTCATTTTTCATGCTATTTAACTGTTGGCTCCAGTTCAGGGTTGGGGGGAGGGAGGGGAATTGTTTAAAGACTGAAAAATCAATAAAGATATGTGTTAAAAAAAAAAATTTAAAGAAAAATTGTTAGACTCCTGAGTTTCAGCACGTGGATTATTAAAGTCTCATCTTAACTGATGGAGGTAGAGTATTAATTCTAGAGGAAGTGTGGGCAGGTCATCATTAATGTTTCTCCACTCTCAGATACTGATCAGACTCTGGCTCCAAACAAAAGATGGTGATGCTCATATTACCAGGAGACTAGCGTCAGTTTGACCTTGGAAGGAGGTGCTAATGATGAACATAACAGTCATTTTAATGTTACACTTTATTTTTCACATTTCTGTCTCTTTGTCTCAACAGCAGCAACTGGACAATATTCACCTGTCACTGTCAGAGTTGGACATGACGTCACTTTGTCTTGTGGAAATGTGATAGATGGACAGAAAAACTGTAACAGTACTACCTGGATCTTCAATGGTTTAAGAGACACAACAGTAGATCTGGTTAATCTTGGACAGATCATATCTAAACCAGACAGACTGAGTGTTACAACAAACTGTTCTCTGGTTATAAAGAAGGTCACAGATGAGGATGTTGGTCTTTACACCTGCATACAGTTCATATTAGGACAACAACAATACACATACTTTGATGTTTATCTGTCTGTTGTTACCAGTGAGTATTTCCATCATAATGTTTCCAGGTCAAACTGTCTTGTTAGAACAACATAGTGAAACATTACAATAATTATGATCACAGTGATGAAGTTCATTTTACTCTTGTTGTCTTTCTCTCTCAATATCTCCATCTTCTCCAGTGACTCTACATGAGAACAATGATAAAGTCGTCTTGTTCTGCTCTGTGTTGGAATATGATCGATGTAGACACAGAGGGGAGTGGCTGTATGAGGGTGAAGAGGAAATATCAGACATGGAGATATCACCACCTTCCTGCTCTGCCACTGTGACATTTACAACATCTCACCTTAATCAGAGGATTTATGAGTTATTGAAGTGTAAAGTGACAAATGTTTACACTAATGAAGTTCAGCTGTTTACCTTCAGCCCTCAGTCCTCAGGTGAGAAAACAGGTGAGAATATGATGAACTGTTTAAAATCCCCTCAGACTGATGGAAGTTTAAATATCAAACCAGTTTCTATCATCTAGAAAGTAAAGGTGACATGGAGGATGTTTCACTGTTTTTTTATTCAACCAGGAAAAGATGCAACAAAGAAGAAAATAAAATCAACAACAATTAAACCAACAACAACACGATCAACAACATCAGTAAAACTAAACACACCAGAAGGTCAACAAGGTCGGCACTGAGTATCTCTCATCAAGTTAAAAAACTGAACTTCATCACTGTCACTATACGTGTCTTTAAAAATAAGATCAAAATTAAGGATGAAAGCAAAATGAACTCATTGAGATTTAGATGAACTAAGAATTAAGCTAAAAAAAAAATTTCTTGTTTCCAGATTCTTCCCATTGGTTGAGATCCATCATTGTGTCTGTGGGTTTAGCAGCACTCTTAATATCTGCTGTTACAGTCAACGTGTGGATAAAAACTAAAGGTGAGAACATTCACAGATGAAACTTTTAGACAGAAAAAGCTTTTGATGAACCTGGAGTTTGGCTGTTGGAGCTAAAGTCGACTCTCTCATTTGTCTTTTCAGGGAACAAGACACAGACGGAAGAAAACACTGTGAGTTTAAACTCTGAACATTCAAACATTTCTACAGCTCCAACTTCACAGAGTCAAACCAGTGTTTGTGATGTTTGTTTGTCGTGTGGTTTTCCACAGGTGCAGAATGATGAAGATGAAGGTGAAGGTACAGTGATCTATGAAAACTCTGGAGACCCTTCTGCTTCAGTCAGACTCCACTGATCAACAACTTCAACATCAACTCACCACAGAGATGAGTCCACTGCTGTTAAACATCATCTCATCACATTTAACATGAGCAGAAAACAACAGAAGCACAAGATCATTTTAATACTGTGGATCAACAATATGACAACACATTTAGAGTGACACCTTGTTTAGTGTTTTAGTGGAAAAGTCAAGTCTTGATTTTATTTCACATTAAGAAACAAACTTGCATTTTTATCTGCAGCTATCACATTAACACTGCTTGATCTTAGCTTCAACCAACAAGAAATATTTCTTGGAATTTTTACAAATTAAAGATTTACTGTTTTTAATATCTTTAATCTTGACTGTTTGTCTTTACTGATCTTCAAATCTTAATGTTATCTGAAACCGTTTCTTCTTTGCCGCTGCTCACGTTAATATGACTAATAGAAAATAAAGCATTTATTGATGATGAATTTTCAGTGTGTGCTGTAGTTCTCTCTCTCAGACACTTCACTCAAACCACAACTCTTCACCTCAGACCACAACACAAACTTTCCTCTGTTAATCTCTCCACTTCTACTTCCTGTTCTCTCAGCTCCAGTATTAAACCTTCCCTCTGCTGGTTGGAACAGTTCTGTTTGTACTGAGCTCTGACATTTGTCTAAATAACACATAAATGCATCTCCTCTTACTGTATTTATCATATGATAATCAGAGCATGTTGCTCTCTCTATAATGTGGAACTGGTTAGAGGGGGACTCAAATGCAGGACTCAGGTGGTGGATAGAAAGACTTCATGTCTAAAAGTACGCTAAATACAAAAGTCCAACATAGGTACGTGGGAAGAACATCAACCACATACGGGAAATATTCAAACAATGCAGACATGGGGTACAATGACAAACCTGGAACTTTCTTTCCACAGCTGTCTGGTAGCAATATGTCCATCATTAAGGCTCTTTTTCAATGTGCTGGGCATCATCTAAAAGGCAGCTGATCTGAGAAGCATTCAGATCCCCACATCACCGTCCCCCTGAGACCATGTCCATGCTTACCTCACTGACCACCAGTGTGCTGTGGCTGTAGTTCTAAACAGCACTGTCTTAACCAGCAGCCCTCATGCTAGGGTCTCTTTCCTGTATCTGACAACCAATAATGTGCTAAATGTCACCACACAATCATGTTGCAGACAACAATGCAGCATCTGCTTCTGGCTTCACATGTCTCAGCTTCTCCCTCAGATCACCCTGAATCTACTGGATGGTCCCATATCCCCTCATGTCCTATTTGGACAACTCCTCCAGAGAGTCAAAGACGTCAAAAAGAAGAAGAAGAAGAAAGTGTGAGAAGGCTCACCCACTGGAGGAAAGCTGCATCTACATGTTTACATTGAAAGGAAGTGTCCTCCACCTTCTTCTGTCACTTCCTCCTCCTCCACAGCAACAGCGTCCTCTGGTGGCTAAATGCAAGCAAGTTCCACATTAAAGCAAGAGCCATCAACCAATGTCATTTTGGCTCAACCCACCAACTGAGCCTGATCTCAGTCAGTCAGAGCAGTTAGATGAACGTTGGGGGAACCATTGACTGTAGAAGGATTTATAAACACCTTTATGTGACCCATTTATTTCTGGTAGAGCAGAAAAGAAGGTCATCAAGTTAAAATGTTAGACCTGTAGTTGTTAATGTCACCAGTTTCACCTCCTGTACGTAATAAAAGCACCTGAGTATTCTTCAACATTTAGTGGATTTGTGACTGAGGTGAAAGGTGCATGAAAAAAAAAACAGTTAAAGGAGTCATGTGTCACAGTTGTTCTCACTGGGAGACTTTTTAATTTAAATGTATTAGATCATTATTTACATCAGAATATGTGACAGGTCTGAAAACACAAAATACTGTCAAATAATTATACATAAAATGTGTTCAACCACAGATGGAAATACATTTGATGTATTTTGAGACAATTAGTATAAAAAGCATAGGAAACAATAAACATGTGTAATTAAATGTATAAATCCAGTCAAACAGCAGATAAACAAAGTCTAACAAAGAATATTTAATCATCTATTTAATAAAACCTTAATTGTGTCCATGTGAGGACACAGTCTAAAGAGGACAGTATACAGTCTGTCTGACCTCCTTATGAACACTCTCCACCTCTAGAGGGAGTCTCTACTCTGTCAGTGAATTCATGTCTCACAGAGCTGATGCTGTAGATAGTGATGGTCCTCTGACACCCGAGGCTCCGACTGTATCGAACCACTGTGCTGAGGCGTGGTTTGGTCACGTGACTAGTGACGTTTGAAGCACTTGAGTGACGTTCGAAGCAGTTCAAGTGCTTCAGCGGCAAACGAACCACCTGAGGGGTTTGGTTTGTCATGTGAATGACCTGGAGGGATCGAGTGTGTTCAGGGATATCCCGGATATCCTATCCCTATTGCATCACTGATGAGGTTCGTGGTTCACTGTGAGCTCACCGGTCTTTCGTTAGCGAAACAAGGGTGTGATTCCCATTTGTTCTTGTTAGCAGGTACACACTAACACGCAGCAGGATGACAGTTGCAGCACAGGAAAGTAGAGGAGGCGAAAATCTTCTTCAGCCTTTGCGGCATATTTATTTAAGCAAACAACACTGCTCTTTATGAGCCATCAAGTTCAGAGTAGCGGTGGAAAAAAGATTCGGGATCCGGCTCATTGAACCGGCCACTAAAAAAGACTCAAGAATCACGGATCGAGACGTCTATTGAACCGGCTCAGTTGAGTCCTACCAGATTTTATTGATATATAATCAATAAACGGCATCATTCAAACATCTTACATCTCACTCGGCAGAGAAACAAAATGTAATACCCGACTTGGCCACTATAGCAAACTAAGGCACTCAGCCACTGGAGTGGAGTGGCGCTACTGAGTCCCTTCCTCACCCATGAATCCCTGCGATCCGTCACTCATGAATCCCGGAAGATCCGCTACTCACGAATCACTGCGATCCGTAACTCATGAATCCCGGAAGATCCGTCACCCATGAATCCGGCCAGATTCGCTACTCACTCGACAGAGAAACGAAACTTAACCGACTCATGGATCCACGTACATTTTAGACCATAAGAAAGTAAAATATTCTTTTGTAATGGTGACCCTGTACTTATTCATTTTGTTTTTTTTTACCTTTTATTTTTATTTATTTATTTATTTATTGCACAGCGTAATTTTAAGATTTAGGCTTATGTAAGCTACTTGATATGAATTAGTTGAGATGTTGTATAGTGTATTGTAGTGTATTCATAGTTAAACATTTTAAGCTAATGCAAGTTTGTAATTTTTTTGTATTTCATATGCCTCGTTTGCGGTGTCACTTTAAAGCAGTTTGCACTTTTTCAGATTACTCTGCAGTTTGTTGTGTTTGCCTTTAATATATAAGGAAACCTTACCTTATTTGCACAAATTTGTTGGATGTTTATGCCCCGTGTATGTGCAATTTTTAATTTATCATGTTCAATAAAAACGCAATAACGGTTTAACTATTGGTAGGCTACTTTTAATACCTGGTGGTTATTAACATTCTGCTGAATGGACCTACTTGCTGCCACATGAAATATAACTAAAGATTAATTTAAGGAGAAAATAGTAACCCACAAAGGCAAGTGTATATGCTTTACTAAGTCGTGAGGAAATGTATGTACTGGAAACACTCTCTTTCGGGCCATTTTAGGTCAAGTGACTCAAGTGATTCGCAAAACCCGGATCATATCATTGAGTGATTCAGACTGATCCGAATCCCTCAAAAGATCCGGGTTTTACACCACTAGTTCAGAGAGAGCCAAGAGAAGTTGGCAAAGAGACACGCCTAAATTGCATTACATTTTATTGTCCACTAGATGTCCTAATAGAGCACCGTGCCATTGAAGCTTCGAGTAATGAACCTTTTTTTGAATCACGTGTCGAGGCTTCAACAAAGCCTCGATTGCCCATCACCAGCTGTAGAAATGTGTCACGACTGAACAAGGTTTGAACCCAAATGCACGACTCAGAGAAGACGTTCCAGTTCACTCAGTCTTTATTCCTGAGGAAAAAACTAAAAATCACTCTTCATGAGGCAAAAACATGATGAGAAAAATAACTACTAAGGAAACACAAAATCTCTCTCTTTGAGGAAAAACCTGATCTTAGATAAAATAACAAAATATTTAATGGACAAAGAAAACTATAACCTGGTCAGAACAAGGCTGAGACAGAGCTGGTTCCACTGAACTGGACAGGACGACCTGACAAAGGATTAAGGGAGACACAGGCAATATATACACACTGGGGAAATTAGACACAGGTGGAAACAATCAGGGCGGAGAAGATAATCACAATGGTGGGAACATAGAGGAAGGACAAGCTAACTATAACACAAGGGTTGTCTCCATGTAAGATGGAGATAAGATAAGACAAAACAGGGCAGGACATAAGTGCAGCCGCCACAACCTGGAGCTGAATGCCTCTAAGACAGTGGAGATGATTGTGGACTGCACTCTGCTAAGGACTAGAGCAGACTGCAGCGTGTCATTCACTCTGCAGAGAAGGTGATTGGCTGAAGTCTGAAGTCTCTTGACGAGCTGTACGTTTCCAGGACTCTGAAGCATGCAGCTAAGATTGTGGCCAATCTGTCATCCACAGTATTAAAATGATCTTGTGCTTGTGTTGTTTTCTGCTCATGTTAAATGTGATGAGATGATGTTTAACAGCAGTGGACTCATCTCTGTGGTGAGTTGATGTTGAAGTTGTTGATCAGTGGAGTCTGACTGAAGCAGAAGGGTCTCCAGAGTTTTCATAGATCACTGTACCTTCACCTTTATCTTCATCATTCTGCACCTGTGGAAAACCACACGACAAACAAACATCACAAACACTGGTTTGACTCTGTGAAGTTGGAGCTGTAGAAATGTTTGAATGTTCAGAGTTTAAACTCACAGTGTTTTCTTCCGTCTGTGTCTTGTTCCCTGAAAAGACAAATGAGAGAGTCGACTTTAGCTCCAACAGCCAAACTCCAGGTTCATCAAAAGCTTTTTCTGTCTAAAAGTTTCATCTGTGAATGTTCTCACCTTTAGTTTTCATCCACATGTTGACTGTAACAGCAGATATTAAGAGTGCTGCTAAACCCACAGACACAATGATGGATCTCAACCAATGGGAAGAATCTGGAAACAAGAAAAACATTAATGATTTTTGTTCTGAGAAGATCACTATTAAAAATATTATTAATCACGTAACTTTAATGAATGTACAATGATGCTTAGAAAGACACATAACATTGATAAAACTGAGATAAACATTTAATACATTCAACCTTCAACTGATCAAAGTTACTGAGACTGAATCAGAGAAAATCTCCACCCAGAGCCAAGAGTCAGTCTGACATTCAGACTTTAGACTTTAAAAGATGAGAGAGATTCAGTCACTACCTTGATGATTTGGTGGATTGTTGGTGGTTGGAGATGTGGTCTTTGTCACTGACATCAGCTGTTTTCTGGTAGTTGATGTTGGTTTAATAGTTGTTGCTGTTGTTGATCTTGTTGTTGTTGTTGTTGCATCAACTACTACAAAAATAGAAAAAAAATATAATTTTACAATAATAGAGATGAAACTAGTGTTATATTTAAACATCAATTAATTATTGTTAGTATAGATGCTTTGACAAAAAGACAACAAGAGTAAAATGAACTTCATCACTGTGATCATAATTATTGTAATGTTTCACTATGTTGTTCTAACAAGACAGTTTGACCTGGAAACATTAGGATGGAAATACTCACTGGTAATAACAGACAGAACAAACCCAGAGTCTGCTCCTTGTTGTCGTCCTGATATGAACTGTCTGCAGGTGTAAAGACCAACATCCTCATCTGTGACCTTCTTTATAACCAGAGAACAGTTTGTTGTAACACTCAGTCTGTCTGGTTTAGATCTGATCTGTCCAAGAGTAACCAGATATACTGCTGATGTTCTTGAACTGTAGATCCAGGTAGTACTGTCACAGTTCTTCTGTCCATCTATCACATTTCCACAAGACAAAGTGACGTCATGTCCAACTCTGACAGTGACAGATGAATATTGTACAGTTGCTGTTGTTGAGACAAAGAGACAGAGAAATAGATACACATGTGTACAAAATAAAACGACAAGACAGTTTGACCTGGAAACATTAGGATGGAAATACTCACTGGTAATAACAGACAGATCAGTCTCAGAGTCTGTATATTGTTGTCGTCCTGATATGAACTGTCTGCAGGTGTAAAGACCAACATCCTCATCTGTGACCTTCTTTATAACCAGAGAACAGTTTGTTGTAACACTCAGTCTATCTGATTTAGATCTGATCTGTCCAAGGTCAGCCAGCTCTACTGTTGATGTTCTTGAACTGTACATCCAGGTAGTACTGTCACAGTTCTTCTGTCCATCTATCACATTTCCACAAGACAAAGTGACGTCATGTCCAACTCTGACAGTGACAGATGAACGTTGTCCAGTTGCTGTTGTTGAGACAAAGAGACAGAAATGTGAAAAATAAAGTGTAACATTAAAATGACTGTTATGTTCATAGTGTTAAAACGGGCTCACTGGCTACAACGAAACAGGAGTTGTACACTAAAATTCACTCTCATCTTCTATACCCACGCAGACACAGGGAGAACATGCAGACTCCACACAGAAAGGCCAGCCGGTCCATGGATTCAAACCAGTGACCTTCTTGCTGTGAGGGATCAGTGCTAACCACCTCGCCACTGTGCTGCCCCTACGCTCAAATTAAGTACAGCAAAGTAACATTTATTAGAGGGAATCTGAAATCAGATGGAAAATGTTAATCAGTATCAGTGGTCTAATTGAATGTATGGGTGTGGTGGTCAGTGTGTGTGGTGCATGTTGTTTGTGCGAAATAAGATAAATCAAACAAAGTATGAGCACGCTGGTTTGGTGCCACCGAGAGAGCTCAGAGATAGAAAGAGACAGAGAGATAACAGGAAATGCTGGCCAGGTGCTCCCTGTTAGCCTAGTGTACTGCTTCTAACCTGCACCAAATAAACACCAACAGTACACTGCACACAGACACATTGAAACCAGACCACAGAAGAATTAGTGTGAGGATCATTTTAGAGTCAACACAAGTTTGTGTCTCATCTTTGTTTCCAAGAGTCAACTAAAGTCACCAAGTTCCAACCAAAACATGTCTGTCTCAGTTAAAGGAAGAACACTGAATGAAGTAACATTAGTAATATTAATGCAGTGATGAACTGAATGTGTGTTCTATATATCCTTACCTGGAAACTGAAGCATCAGGATCAGGAATAAAGACATTTGAATCCATCTGAACTCAACCATTGTGCTTCTCTGTCTCTCTCGTCCTCTTCTCTTGTCCTCACGTTGACCAATGACACAGTCTCTAAAGAGGTTTCTTCTTAAAGATGAATATAACATGTGACTCATGTGGTTAGTGAGGTCACTTCCTCATAGAGACTTTGTCAGGGTGGGACATCTTTAAATTTCTTTTGACTTTGAATATGTGTACATTCTTCATTTGGTTTTCCAGGTGTAGGATCTTTATCATTTTCTTTATCTGTGTCACTTTGTGTTTGGTCTCATCATGGTGATGAAAACCATCTTTCTCTTCCATATTCATTCAAAGTAATGTCATTTAAGTTCATGAATACGACTGATCAACTATCTTTAAAATATGAAGTCATGTGGAACATGGTGGTGTTGATTCAGTGGTCAGAGAGGTGTTAGTTTCTATTTAAAGTTTAACCTGTGTGAATGTGGGAACAGCAGCAGCAGCAGAGGTCTGGTGGTTTGATCTGGTCCATATAAACAGTAACAGTAACAACGAATGCTTCTCATTAAACAGAAAACTAAAAGAATACAGAGAATTTGATTCAACTTTCATCCCACCACTCCGTCTCCAGAAGACGCCCCAAGTCAACTAATGTCAAAGAGTTAAAAACAAACATGTTTGTCTCAGTTAAAAGAAGGAGACTTAATAAAGGAACATTAGTAATGTGGTATTTAGGGCGACACTTCCTCAAAGTGACTTCAGTCTCTGTTTTCACACCTCTGGCACCTGTTAGAGTTTAAAGTCTGAACAAAGTTGTACAGATGTTAAAATACACAAACATTTAATACTTCATATATTTTTTTTCTGACTCTCCTATCTACAGAGTTTTACAACGACACCAACCAAGTTTCTTGATCAGTAATAGAACAGAGGAAGATGAGCATGTGAAGATCAATACACTTCCCCCTCAGTTCTCATAAAAATAAAAATGACTTCAGAGGTTCAATGAGAGCTGACAAACGTCACCATGAAACCTGGTTGGTTTTCTCTAATAATAAAACAGAGTCAACAAAGAAGCATAGATGCATTTATCTCAACTAACCATCTTCACACGTCCAACTTCCTCTGTTCTGCTGACGATCAAGAAATGTTCTATACTTGACCTCCCTCTAAAACACTGTAGTAAAGAGAGTCAGCAAAATGCATCAAACACTAAAGTTAAAACATAAAGTTTAAAACAGTGTTCATTCTTTGTCTGTGTAGAGAAAAGACAAATGGAGAGAGTTGATGTCAACAACTTCAATGAGGGACAGAGGTGAGACAACATAGACTGAAGTCTCTATGAGGAAGTGACCTCACTAAACACATGAGTCACATGTTATATTCATCTTTAAGAAGAAACCTCTTTAGAGACTGTGTCATTGGTCAACGTGAGGACAAGAGAAGAGGACGAGAGAGACAGAGAAGCACAATGGTTGAGTTCAGATGGATTCAAATGTCTTTATTCCTGATCCTGATGCTTCAGTTTCCAGGTAGGAACACATTCAGTTCATCACTGCATTTATCATCTGTGTTGATGCACTGGCTCCCATTGCAATTGGGAATGGTGTGCTATGACTTTTCTAAGCAATTCTTCCAAGTTTCAATCTTACGGGGTGGCCACAGTTTTTGAAAAATACAAACGTAGGGATTTTTGTTGGCTTTCAGATGGTGTGGGTTTGATTTGTGTGGGATGTATGGTTTGGACTGTAGGCACTCTGAGTGAGGAGTGCCCCAACAGCTTTTAGAATTTTTCTGTGTGTGTGAAAAGCAAGAACAATTTTTCGCAGAGAAAGTACATGTGTGGGCACGGCCCTCAGTTGTAGAGGAAAGACGGCTGACGCTCACAACGTGTTGGTTTTCTTGATAGGACTTGTACTTTTTAAGATATAAGTATTTGTTCGGAGGGTAAAACCGAGGGTGCAGGACAGAGGGGAGTATAACATATAGAATATCATGTGTACCTTGCGTAGCCATGACAACCGGACCCTAACGAGCTTACACACCCCTTCCACTATAGCATTACAGCCCGAAGAGCCACCAACATGGAGTCAGCCTCTGCTGGGTCCATACTGGCCAGTGTGTACTGACACGCCAGGGAAAAAGGAGGAGGACTCAGATGCAGAGGTAACAAAAAACAGAGGAATTTTATTCTTCTCGAAACTCAAAGTTGCACAATGAAACAAAGTAGCAAAAAAAAAAAAAAAAAATCACTGTGAAGAGGCAAAACGAGCTTGATACTCGAAGGCTGGTATGCAAAAGGGATCGAAAAACACAAAACATGACACACTGGCACAGGACAAGGGAAAACGCAGACCATATATACACACAGGAGGGTAATGGGGAACAGGTGGAAACAATCAGGAATCGGGAAGACAATCAGACCGGTGACACAAGAGGAAGGGCAAGTGACCTGAAACGAGAGGAGAGTTAGACTTTCAAAATAAAACCGGAAACCATGAGACAATACAAAAAAACAAATCAAAGGGCTGTCTAGGGCCGATGGCCCAGACTGATCTGGATGATTCGTATGAAAGTCCTCTATCAACTGCGGACACACAATGACTCGGGATGGGACCCATTGCGTTTCCTCAGGACCATATCCTTCCCAGTCCACCAGATATTGCTTCCCTCTGTCCCGGTTGCATACTGCCAACAGCTGTTTTACCTTGTATACCAGATCTACCAGTTCGGGTGGTGGTGGAGGCGTGACAGTAGTGACCAGGGGACTCTCCTTGGCTGGTTTCACCTGGCTCACATGGAAGGTAGGGTGTACTGGAAGGGATCGGGGCAAGCGAAGGCGAATCGCTGAAGGGCCGATGATCTTAGTGATGGGAAACAGACCCACGAACCGCAGAGTCAGCATCTTGGAAGGAACTTTAAGGCGGAGATCCTTAGCAGAAAGCCATACCTTCTGGCCAGGCTGGTAGGCGGGTGCGGGTCGTCTCCTGTGGTCCGCAGCCTTCTTAACACGGTCTCCTTGGCGAATAAGCACCTGTCTGGTGGCCGCCCAGATGCGGCTGCAGCGGCTAATCATGGCGAAGGCTGAAGGGACTGAAACCTCTGGTTCATTATGCGATGACAGGTGGTTGGTATCCAAAAACACATTTGAATGGTGAATACCCTGTGGCTGAAGTGGGAAGGGAGTTGTGTGCGTATTCCACCCAGACCAGGTGTTTGCTCCATGTCGAGGGATTCTGGGACACAAGACACCGGAGGCCGGTTTCCAGTTGTTGGTTAAGGCGTTCGGTCTGGCCGTTGGCCTCTGGGTGGTATCCTGAGGTCAGGCTGGCCTTGGCTCCGATGAGGCGATAGAACTCCTTCCAGAACCGGGATACAAACTGGGGCCCCGGTCGGAAATGATGTCCTTGGGAAATCCATCAACCTTGAAGACATGGTTAATCATGATATCTGCCGTTTCCTTGGCAGAAGGCAGTTTCGGCAGAGCAATGAATCTAGAGAACCTGTCCATGACTGTGAGTACTGTGGTGTTACCTTGTGAGATCGAGAGCCCTGCGACGAAGTCCATGGAAATGTCAGCCCACCTAGTCTGGCGTGAGTTCAGCCTTTTAGCCTTTCTGATGTACTCCAAGTTCTTGTGATCTGTCCAAACTACGTATAAACGGGTGTTGTGCTCCCTCCAGCCAGTGTCACCATTCCTCCAGCGCCACCTTGACCGCCAACAGCTCACGGTTGCCGACATCATAATTCTGTTCTGCTTTGGACAGCTGCCGAGACAAGAAGGTGCAGGGACGCTGGGACAGGACCGTCCCGATCCCCTCGTTGGAAGCATCGACTTCCACCACAAACTGCCGCTGGGGGCCTGGTAAGGTGAGGATGGGAGCTGAAGTGAACCGGCGCTTGAGGGTCTGGAAAGCTGACTCTGCCTCCAGCGACCAGTGAAACCGCACCTGGGGAGAGGTAAGAGCATGGAGGGGAGAAGCTATTGCGCTAAAACCACTGATAAACTGTAAAAGTTAGCAAACCCTGCTGAACCTTTCCACGGTTATCAGGAGTGGGCCACTCCGTCACAGCACACATTTTAGCTGGATCCATCTGCAACCTTCCAGGGGCTACAGTGAAGCCCAGGAAAGAGACGGTGTCAGCATGAAAAACACTCTTCTCGACTTTGACATATAGTCCATTTTACACAGTCGCACAGTCTCTTAAGAACTTGGGAAACATGCTTGACGTGCGAGGAAAGATCATGGGAATAGATGAGTATGTCATCTAGATAGACGTACACGAACTGGTCTAAGAAGTCTCTGAAAACGTCGTTGATCATGGCCTGGAAAACTGCTGGGGCATTAGTGAGTCTGAATGGCATTACCAAATACTCATAATGACCACTTGGTGATTTGAATCCTGTCTTCCATTCGTCCCCTTCCCGAATTCTGATCAGGTGGTATGCGTTGCGGAGATCTAGTTTAGTGAAGACTTTGGCCTGCTGCAGCTGGTCAAATACAGAGGTCATAAGAGGTAGGGGGTAGCGATTCTTTATGGTGATGTCATTGAGGGGGCTGTAGTCAATGCATGGTCTAAGTGAACCGTCTTTCTTGTCTACAAAGAAAAACCCCGCACCTGCTGGGGACGATGAGGGACGGGTGAGCCCGGCTTTGAGAGAGGTCTCACTATATTCTTTCATGGCTGCTTTTTCTGGACCGGAAACAGAATACAGACGAGACTTTGGTATCGCAGAACCAGAGATCAGGTCTATGGCACAGTCGTAAGGTCGATGTGGGGGGAGTGAAGTAGCCTTGGTCTTGTTGAAAACCTCCCGGAGGTGGTGGTAACGGGCGGGAATGGCGCTCACTCCAATTCTGTGGCAGGTTTGGCAGAAACATAATGAATCTGGGTTAATGGCTTCCCCTGTGGTGGTGTAGTGAGACAGTGAACCTGACAGTCCTTTCCCCACTCCAAGATCTTTGCCATTAACCAGTCGATATGGGGGTTGTGTTGAAGCAGCCATGGGTGTCCCAGAATTAGTGTATGTGACGGTGACTTGAACAAAAAAAAATAAAAAATCTAGAAGAGAGAGATATAAGGGAGTCCAGATCGGGAGGCAGATGAAGAGGTATTAATTACCATTGGATGGGTGAAGCAAGCCCTTGGAGAAAGACATCATAAAGGGACGTGGAATCCCACCCACTCTCCGCAGCCAAGGTGCGGAAACGGATGGTATAGTTGCAAACTGAGTCGTGGCCCTGTTTTATCCCATTGAGTTCTCTTGCCTTCTCATGGTCGGTGGAGACTGGGTCAAAGATCTGCTGCAGTGTGCCTGTGAATACTGAGAGCTGCATAGTGATGAGTTACGTGACCATTTTGCTGTGGCCCAGGCTCGAGCTCTTCCAGACAGGTGGGATATTATGAAGGCTATCTTAGATCGATCGGTGGGAAAGGCGTGTGGTGAGTGTTCAAAATGGATGGAGCAATCTATCAAAAATGGTTTACAGTGTCCTACCTCTCCTGAGTAACGCTCCAGAGGGGCTAGGAGGGGGGAAAGGAACAATCGGGGCAGAAACAGCGATAGGGGGCCAAAAATGGTCGAGCAGAGATTGAACTCTCGATGCTAGAAGGCCAAGCTGAGATACCATGGCAGTCTGGAATTCCTCTTGCCGAGAAATGCGGTCTTCTTGTGCCTGAAGAGCCACCGACATGGAGTCAGCCTCTGCTGGGTCCATACTGGCCAGTGTGTACTGACACACCAGCAAAAAAGGAGGAGGACTCAGATGCAGAGGTAACAAAAAACAGAGGAATTTTATTCTTCTCGAAACACTCCAAAGAGGCAAAACGAGACAAAAATAAAACATGAACAAAAGTACTTGATACTCGAAGGCTGGTATGCACAAGGGATCGAAAAACACAAAACATGACACACTGGCACAGGACAAGGGAAAACGCAGACCATATATACACAGGAGGGTAATGGGGAACAGGTGGAAACAATCAGGAATCGGGAAGACAATCAGACCGGTGACACAAGAGGAAGGGCAAGTGACCTGAAACGAGAGGAGAGTTAGACTTTCAAAATAAAACCGGAAACCACAAGACAATACATAAAACAAATCACCGCTGTGTGACAGTTGTAGCCTCCAACGTCAAGCTCACACCCATCCTGTCACTTTTTTGCCGGCCTAGAGTTGAGTAATGTGATCTATTATGATGTTTTTCCTTAAAAAATGAATTGCCACGCACACTTTAAAGTGGATGGCAACATCATCGACACAGTCAAAATTTCTTCGTTTAACTGAGACAGACATGTTTTGGTTGGAACTTTAGTTGACTCTTGCAAACCAAAGATGAGACACAAACTTGTGTTGACTCTACAATGATCCTCACACTAACTATCATAGACTGTAGGAAAAGTAGACGCCATGGCAACTCAGGCAACAGGTCTGTGTGGCGGTAATCATGCTACACAAAGATAGCACAAGGCCCCTCCATTTATATGATGCTATAAGAAGAAGATGTGATTTCATAATGACTAACAGTTACTATGACAACCATTCTGTGATGTGTTCCCATAAAATTGTGAAAGTAGGAAAGAAAAGGTACAGTTTATAATATAACATTTGTTAGACTCCTGAATTTCAGCACACGGATTATTAAAGTCTTATATTAACTGATGGAGGTAGAGTATTCATTCTAGAGGAAGTGTGGGCAGGTCATCATTAATGTTAGCCTGATGCATCAGCCGCTTATTTCATTACATTTCAAAAAGCGTCTGAACACCAGCCGTAGAGATTCGTTTGCTTCCGGGAGGCGGTTGCTTCCGTTTGCTTCGACTAATCGCTGCTGCTTGGCGGTGACGTATGCTATGCGCCGGAAGCCAGGTGGTTTAGCATTGTAGTCTTTTTGAGCATATTGAAAACATGTGTAGGCTATTGACATCCCACCGCCGTAAAACAACAAGAAGAAGAAGAACATGTGTATTGACGAGTGTTGTCGTTTCTGTTGTCGTTTGCTGTTACACCCAGTATCCCTGCCTCCTTCATCTGGTCTTCTATCAGGGCAAGCAGGGGGGACACAACGATGACAATAGGGTTAGCATTAGCGTTTGGCGTGCATAATTTCTTCGCCACTAACGGGGCCAGCTGGTAAATTAAACTTTTCCCAAACCCGGTAGGAAGAAATCCAAAAACGTCTTTGCCCTCCAAAAATTCGTCAAACATGCTTCTTGTTCTGGCTTTAAGTCTTCAATATCCGGAATAGTTTCAAGCACAGAGTGTATAGCTTCGCCGACATCCATCTCGTCAACTGTTTACCGCAGCTTGGGAACTACACCGGTATTTAAGTTTGGGCGCTTCAGTTCAACGTCATCGCCCGTCATCGCCACATCTGCTCGCTGATTGGTTTGCTCGGTTTGCTGATCGGTTTGCTCCGTCCGCTCTGGCAAACCGAAACGCATTGCTAGTGTCCTGACTACATTGTTGAGGCAAATGAAATTTGCCGGAACCAGTAGGCGGCGCTAGCCTGGCTACATTAATGTAGCTCCACTCTCTGATACTGATCAGACTCTGGCTCCAAACATAAGATGAAGATGCTCATATTACCAGAAGACTAGCGTCAGTTTGACCTTGGAAGGAGGTGCTAATGATGAACATAACGAAGCATACAGCTAATGACAGAAAAGCAGCAAAGCAAAGCAGATCAACGGTCCCCCGTAGCTTGTAGCGATGTGTAGCATGATTACCGTCAGACAGACCTGTTGCCTGATGCTGATGTCAGAGAGAGAACTGGTGGTGGAGGACATCGCCCCTTTTATAGGTCTGTTCACCCCCCAGTGGTTCGCTGTATTGATGTCAATTAAGACCCACAGATCTCTATACTGCTACACAATGATGAGACACAAACTAATGTTGACTCTAAAATGATCCTCACACTAACTATGAACATAACAGTCATTTAAATGTTACACTTTATTTTTCACATTTCTGTCTCTTTGTCTCAACAGCAGCAACTGGACAACGTTCATATGTCACTGTCAGAGTTGGACATGACGTCATTTTGTCTTGTGGAAATGTGAGAGATGAGAGATAGAACTACCTGGTTCTACAGTTCAAGAATATCATCAGTGGATATGGTTAATCTTGGACAGATCATATCTAAACCAGACAGACTGAGTGTTACAACAAACTGTTCTCTGGTTATAAAGAAGGTCACAGATGAGGATGTTGGTCTTTACACCTGCAGACAGTTCAGATCAGGAAGACAACAAGGAGAGGGACTTTATGTTGATCTGTCTGTTCTTACCAGTGAGTATTTCCATCCTAATGTTTCCAGGTCAAACTGTCTTGTTAGAACAACATAGTGAAACATTACAATAATTATGATCACAGTGATGAAGTTCATTTTACTCTTGTTGTCTTTCTCTCTCAATATCTCCATCTTCTCCAGTGACTCAACATGAGAACAATGATATGTGTCGTGTTGTTCTGCTCTGTGTTGGAATATTATCACTGTACTCACACAGTGGAGTGGCTGTATGAGGGTGAAGAGGAAATATCAGACATGGAGATATCATCACCTTCCTGCTCTGACCCTGTGACATTTACAACATCTCACCTTAATCAGAGGATTTATGAGTTATTGAAGTGTAACGTGACAAATGTTAACACTGATGAAGTTCAGCTGTTTATCTTCAACCCTCAGTCCTCAGGTGAGAATATGATGAACTGTTTAAAATCACCTCAGACTGATGAAAGTTTAAATATCAAACCAGTTTCTATCATCTAGAAAGTAAAGCTAACATGGAGGATGTTTCACAAAGATGAAAACAAACTCAACAACAGTTAAACCAACAACAACAAGATCAACAACATCAGTAAAAGTAAACACACAAGAAGGTCAACAAGGTCGGCACTGAGTATCTCTCATCTCTCAAGAAGTCTAAAGACTGTCACTGCACATGTCTTTAAAAATAAGATCAAAATAAAGGATGAAAGCAAAGTGACAGAACTCACTGAGATTTAGATTAACTAAGAATTAGTTAAGAAACCTTTCATCTGTTTCTTGTTTCCAGATTCTTCCCATTGGTTGAGATCCATCATTGTGTCTGTGGGTTTAGCAGCACTCTTAATATCTGCTGTTACAGTCAACATGTGGATGAAAACTAAAGGTGAGAACATTCACAGATGAAACTTTTAGACAGAAAAAGCTTTTGATGAACCTGGAGTTTGGCTGTTGGAGCTAAAGTCGACTCTCTCATTTGTCTTTTCAGGGAACAAGACACAGACGGAAGAAAACACTGTGAGTTTAAACTCTGAACATTCAAACATTTCTACAGCTCCAACTTCACAGAGTCAAACCAGTGTTTGTGATGTTTGTTTGTCGTGTGGTTTTCCACAGGTGCAGAATGATGAAGATGAAGGTGAAGGTACAGTGATCTATGAAAACTCTGGAGACCCTTCTGCTTCAGTCAGACTCCACTGATCAACAACTTCAACATCAACTCACCACAGAGATGAGTCCACTGCTGTTAAACATCATCTCATCACATTTAACATGAGCAGAAAACAACAGAAGCACAAGATCATTTTAATACTGTGGATCAACAATATGACAACACATTTAGAGTGACACCTTGTTTAGTGTTTTAGTGGAAAATTCAAGTCTTGATTTTATTTCACATTAAGAAGCAAACTGGCTTTTTAAAGGATTTTTTCATCTGCAGCTATCACATCAACACTGCTTGAGCTTAGCTTCAACTAACAACAAATATTTCTTAGATTTTTTACTATTTAAAGATGTTTTTAATATTTTTAATCTTGACTGTTTGACTTTACTGATCTTCAAATCTTAATGTTATCTGGAACCGTTTCTTCTTTGCTGCTGCTCACGTTAATATGACTAATAGAAAATAAAGCATTTATTGATGATGAATTTTCAGTGTGTGCTGTAGTTCTCTCTCTCAGTCACTTCACTCAAACCACAACTCTTCACCTCAGACCACAACACAAACTTTCCTCTGTTAATCTCTCCACTTCTACTTCCTGTTCTCTCAGCTCCAGTATTAAACCTTCCCTCTGCTGGTTTGAACAGTTCTGTTTGTACTGAGCTCTGACATTTGTCTAAATAACACATAAATGCATCTCCTCTTACTGTAGTTATCATATGATAATCAGAGCATGTTGCTCTCTCTATAACGTGGAACTGGTTAGAGGGGGACTCAAATGAGGGATTCAGACCTTACTTAAGAATCACATACGGGAAATATTCAAACAATGCAGACATGGGGTACAATGACGAACCTCGAACTTTCTTTCCACAGCTGTCTGGTAGCAATATGTCCATCATTCAGGCTCTTTTTCAGGATGTGCTGGGCATCATCTAAAAGGCAGCTGATCTGAGAAGCATTCAGATCCCCACATCACCGTCCCCCTGAGACCATGTCCATGCTTACCCTCACTGACCACCAGTGTGCTGTGGCTGTAGTTCTAAACAGCACTGTCTTAACCAGCAGCCCTCATGCTAGGGTCTCTTTCCTGTATCTGACAACCAATAATGTGCTAAATGTCACCACACAATCATGTTGCAGACAACAATGCAGCATCTGCTTCTGGCTTCACATGTCTCAGCTTCTCTCTCAGATCACCCTGAATCTACTGGATGGTCCCATATCCCCTCATGTCCTATTTGGACAACTCCTCCAGAGAGTCAAAGATGTCAAAAAGAAGAAGAAGAAGAAGAAGAAGAAAGTGTGAGAAGGCTCACCCACTGGAGGAAAGCTGCATCTACATGTTTACACTGAAAGGAAGTGTCCTTCACCTTCTTCTGTCACTTCCTCCTCCTCCACAGCAACAGCGTCCTCTGGTGGCAAAAAGCAAGCAAGTTCCACATTAAAGCAAGAGCCATCAACCAATGTCATTTTGGCTCAACCCACCAACTGAGCCTGATCTCAGTCAGTCAGAGCAGTTAGATGAACGTTGGGGGAACCATTGACTGTAGAAGGATGTATAAACACCTTTATGTGACCCATTTATTTCTGGTAGAGCAGAAAAGAAGGTCATCAAGTTAAAATGTTAGACCTGTAGTTGTTAATGTCACCAGTTTCACCTCCTGTATGTAATAAAAGCACCTGAGTATTCTTCCACATTTAGTGGATTTGTGACTGAGGTGAAAGGTGAATGAAGAAAAAAAAAAAACAGGTAAAGGAGTCATGTGTCACAGTTGTTCTCACTGGGAAACTTTTTAATTTAAATGTATTAGATCATCATTTACATCAGAAAATGTGACAGGTCTGAAAACACAAAATACTGTCAAATAATGTTACATAAAATGTGTTGCATAGAAAACAATAAACATGTGTAATTAAATGTATAAATCCAGTCAAACAGCAGATAAACAAAGTCTAACAAAGAATATTTAATCATCTATTTAATAAAACCTTCATTGTGTCCATGTGAGGACACAGTCTAAAGAGGACAGTATACAGTCTGTCTGACCTCCTTATGAACACTCTCCACCTCTAGAGGGAGTCTCTACTCTGCCAGTGAATTCATGTCTCACAGAGCTGATGCTGTGAGACATGAAGCCTCTATTTTCTTCTTCTCTTCTTCTCTTTTATTTCCTTTTCTGAGCACCGGACTTGTTCTAACCGGACATTTTGGGCGTAAGGAACTTCCAATCAAACAGCAACATCAAATTTTGATCAGTGGCCCAACCATTTTTGTGTTGCGGATGGGGGGGGATTCTTGACCACTATTTCAAGGACAATTAGGAAGAAAAGAAATAAAAAGCTTTTATGTAACTCAAATATTACATATTTTTTCCACAAATATTCCTATGTTATTATCATTTCTTTTTTTATATTATTCCAGAATTTAATGAGGGCCCAGTTCTGGGCCCCCCCTCTATCCTGGGCCCTGGACAGCAGACCCGTTTGTCCCCCCCTATCGTCGGGCGTGAAGTCACCTTTGTGGATTTCTATATATAAATTGGACATCCCACAAAAAATAACACGGCCAATAAATTTTCATTTAAGACCAGATTTACTTTAATGAGCTCATTTCTGTCTCTTTTTTTTTTGAAAAACCGGCCCATTTTTTATGTTTTACGCTAGCTAACGGAGCTTACGTCGCCTGCCTGCAAACGTGCATTGTGGTCAAGTTTTGTAAACAATGCCACATGGTCACTTTCATTTGCGCTTGATCCAGCTGCGTGAAATGTGTTACAACTTATCGCCACGAGATGGCAGTTTAAGTAGCATTGCCGGTAAATTGTGGATTGCAATTTGCAATTAAAGGCAAGTGGCAGTGTGATAAGGTACCATGCGAGCCGCCAGTTACAGCTTGATGAGCCGCATGTGGCTCGCAAGCCTCGCAATGAATAATTGTGCTGTAGATAGTGATGGTCCTCTGACACCCGATGCTCCGATTGTATCGAACCACTGTGCTGAGGAGTGGTTTGGTCACGTGACTAGCGACATTTGAAGCACTTGAGTGACGTTTGAAGCAGTTCAAGTGCTTCAGCGGCAAACAAATCATCTGAGGGGTTTGGTTTGTCATGTGAATGACCTGGCGGGATCGAGTGTGTTCAGGGATATCCCGGATATCCTATCCCTATTGCATCACTGATGAGGTTCGTGGTTCACTGTGAGCTCACCGGTCTTTCGTTAGCGAAACAAGGGTGTGATTCCCATTTGTTCTTGTTAGCAGGTACACACTAACACGCAGCAGGATGACAGTTGCAGCACAGGAAAGTAGAGGAGGCGAAAATCTTCTTCAGCCTTTGCGGCATATTTATTTAGGCAAACAACACTGCTCTTTATGAGCCATCAAGTTGAGAGAGAGCCAAGAGAAGTTGGCAAAGAGGGAACATTCAATTATATATGTGGCATGACATCACCAATCATATTTTACCCCTTAGACAATCAATAGCACCCCCTTGTGGAGTGGAACCAGTATGTACAGAATACATCTCAGTCATACGCATGTCAACAGTTCTATTTTATTGTTATATGTATATAATTTTCTTATAAACTTTAAACCACATGTCCATGTAATGTAGTCGAATAGGAATGTGCATGGCAAATCAAGTCCCACACGAGCATGAACCAGTAAGACACGCCTAAATTGCATTACATTTTATTGTCCACTAGATGTCCTAATAGAGCACCGTGTCATTGAGGCTTCGAGTAATGAACCTTTTTTGAATCATGTGTCGAGGCTTCAACAAAGCCTCGAAAAAACTAAAAATCACTCTTCATGAGGCAAAACCATGATGAGAAAAATAACTACTAAGGAAACACAAAATCTCTGTGTGAGGAAAAACCTGATCCAAGATAAAATAACAAAATATTAAATAAACAAAGAAAACTATAACCTGGTCAGAATAAGGCTGAGACAGAGCTGGTCCCACTGAACTGGACAGGACGACCTGACAAAGGATTAAGGGAGACACAGGCAATATATACACACTGGGGAAATTAGTCACAGGTGGAAACAATCAGGGCGGGGAAGATAATCACAATGGTGGGAACATAGAGGAAGGACAAGCTAACTATAACACAAAAGGAAACGGTTAACAAAATAAAAGCAGAAATAAGAGAAAAATAAAACACAATGCAAAACATGAGAAGCTTTACTTCCTCAGTATGACAATGTGATCTGATGATGGTTGTATGTACGATATGATAAATTAAAAGTTACATTTAACAGATAACCTCTCATTTGTTCAGTTTGACGGTAGAATAGAGGTCTCTGGGATCAGCAGAAGAGGAGGAAGCTTTCACAGTGCTGTAGATCACAGCACCACCTTCATCATCATCATCATCATCATCATCATAGTCCTAACGGGAAACATTGCAGCACATTTCATCCACTTCATCTTAACACAACATAACCTGACATGACTTCTTAAAGTCCTGATTGTTCTGCTAACATCTCCACTATGATCCATTAGAAAGCTTACCTGGCCTTTAGCTTTACTCTTGGTCTTCTTGGTGTAGCTGATGGAGGCGTAGCAAACACCATCCTCAGGTCCAGCCTTCACAGTGAACACAACATAATGACTGCTCAGTTCATGTGGATCTACACTCACTGTCATTTCAGTTCTAGTTGTGTCGTTGCTTTGTCATTTTCTCTCTTGCAGCAAAGATCTTGATTGTAGTGTCACTGTGGATCTCAGACTGAATCAGAACAAATTCAATCATATCAGTGAGTGTAACTCTGTACTGGGTGTAGTTTGTGATCTCACCGTGTCCTGACTGGTTCCTGGACCAGACTGAGTCTCTGCAGAGTTTAAGTTCAGTTCCTGTACAAATACAGTTGAGGGACATTCAGTCAGTGTTTATGCAGTTATTTCTATCATTACACAGTTGCCATTGTACAAGCATTTCATTATTCAGTGTTTAAACTCACAGTGTTTTCTTTCATCTGTGTTTTCTTTCCTGAAAAGACAAAAGAGTTGAGTTTAGCTTCTACAGTGAAAATTCAAGTTTCACAAGAATGTTGGTCTGTGAATGTTCTCACCTTTAGTTTTCCTCCATCTGATGATGATCACAACAATTATCAAGACTGCTGCTAAACCCACAGGAACAATAATGTACCACCACCATGACCAACCTGGAGAGAAAAGTTTAAATGATTAAACAGTCTCTGGTTCTGTGACGATGAGCTGGATGTTGAGAAGAACAACAAGGATGAAGACTGAGACTGAATCAGAGAAAATCTCCACCCAGAGCCAAGAGTCAGTCTGACATTCAGACTTTAGACTTTAAAAGATGAGAGAGATTCAGTCACTACCTTGATGATTTGGTGGATTGTTGTTGGTTGGAGATGTTGTTCTGATTGTTTGCTCTGATGAGGTTAGTTTCACTGATGTTGTCATTTTCTTCCTTGTTGTTGGTTTAATTGTTGTTGATTTTGTTTTCTTCTTTGTTGCATCTTTTCCTGATTGAATAAATAAACAAAAAACAATAATCTGAACAGTGAAACATCCTCCATGTTACCTTTACTTTCTAGATGATAGAAACTGGTTTGATATTTAAACTTTCATCAGTCTGAGGTGATTTTAAACAGTTCATCATATTCTCACCTGCTTTTTCACCTGAGGACTGAGGGCTGAAGGTAAACAGCTGAACTTTATTAGTGTTATCATTTATCACTTTACACTTCAATAACTCATAAATCCTCTGATTAAGGTGAGATGTTGTAAATGTCACCGTGGCAGAGCAGGAATGTGGTGATATCTTCATGTCTGATATTTCCTCTTCACCCTCATACAGCCACTCCACTCTGTGAATACATGGATTATAATCCAACACAGAGCAGAACAAGACGACTTTATCATTGTTCTCATATTGAGTCACTGGAGAAGATGGAGATATTGAGAGAGAAAGACAACAAGAGTAAAATGAACTTCATCACTGTGATCATAATTATTGTAATGTTTCACTATGTTGTTCTAACAAGACAGTTTGACCTGGAAACATTATGATGGAAATACTCACTGGTAACAACAGACAGATCAACATCAGAGTCTGCTCCTTGTTGACGTCCTGATATGAACTGTATGCAGATGTAACCACCAACATCCTCATCTGTGACCTTCTTTATAACCAGAGAACAGTTTGTTGTAACACTCAGTCTGTCTGGTTTAGATCTGATCTGTCCAAGATGAACCAGATATACTGGTGATGTTCTTGAACTGTACATCCAGGTAGTACTGTCACAGTTCTTCTGTCCATCTATCACATCTCTGTGGTGAGTTGATGTTGAAGTTGTTGATCAGTGGAGTCTGACTGAAGCAGAAGGGTCTCCAGAGTTTTCATAGATCACTGTACCTTCACCTTCATCTTCATCATTCTGCACCTGTGGAAAACCACACGACAAACAAACATCACAAACACTGGTTTGACTCTGTGAAGTTGGAGCTGTAGAAATGTTTGAATGTTCAGAGTTTAAACTCACAGTGTTTTCTTCCGTCTGTGTCTTGTTCCCTGAAAAGACAAATGAGAGAGTCGACTTTAGCTCCAACAGCCAAACTCCAGGTTCATCAAAAGCTTTTTCTGTCTAAAAGTTTCATCTGTGAATGTTCTCACCTTTAGTTTTCATCCACATGTTGACTGTAACAGCAGATATTAAGAGTGCTGCTAAACCCACAGACACAATGATGGATCTCAACAAATGGGAAGAATCTGGAAAAAGGAAAACATTAATGTTTTTTGTCCTGAGCAGAAGATCCATATTAATGATCCTTTGAAACATGTGTTACACCAATACAGCTGAGATAAGCATTTAATCCATTGAACCTTTAACTGATCAAAGTGACTGAGACTGAATCAGAGAAAATCTCCACCCAGAGCCAAGAGTCAGTCTGACATTCAGACTTTAGACTTTAAAAGATGAGAGAGATTCAGTCACTACCTGGATATCTTGATGTGGTTGATTTTTTTGTTGCCAATTGTACACTTATTGTTTGTGTTGTTCTTGTTGTTGTATCATCACCTAAAACACAGAATAATGACATGAAACCATCATTACAGTGAGAACATCCTCCATTTTACCTTTATAACAATGTGAGATAAAACTGGTGATATTTAAACTTGAGCTGTTTAAAATAAATAAACTACCTGGGTAATTATACACAGAAACAGTATTGTATAAGGGAAAGACAACAAGAGTAAAATGAACTTCATCACTGTGATCATAATTATTGTAATGTTTCACTATGTTGTTCTAACAAGACAGTTTGACCTGGAAACATTATGATGGAAATACTCACTGGTAATAACAGACAGATCAACATGAAAGTCTGCTCCTTGTTGTTGTCCTGATCTGAACTGTCTGCAGGTGTAATGACCAACATCCTCATCTGTGACCTTCTTTATAACCAGAGAACAGTTTGTTGTAACACTCAGTCTGTCTGGTTTAGATTTGATCTGTCCATTATTAACGATCACTCTAACTGTGTCTTCATATTCATGTATCCAGGTAGTACTGTAACAGTCCTCCTGTCCATCTATCACATTTCCACAAGACAAAGTGACGTCTCGTCCGACTTTTACAGTGACAGATGAACGGTGTCCAGTTGCTGCTGTTGAGACAAAGAGACAGAAATGTGAAAAATAAAGTGTAACATTAAAATGACTGTTATGTTCATAGTTAGTGTGAGGATCATTTTAGAGTCAAAACAAGTTTGTGTCTCATCTTTGTTTCCAAGAGTCAACTAAAGTCACCAAGTTCCAACCAGAACATGTCTGTCTCAGTTAAAGGAAGAACACTGAATGAAGTAACATTAGTAATATTAATGCAGTGATGAACTGAATGTGTGTTCTATGTATCCTTACCTGGAAACTGAAGCATCAGGATCAGGAATAAAGACATTTGAATCCATCTGAACTCAACCATTGTGCTTCTCTGTCTCTCTCGTCCTCTTCTCTTGTCCTCACGTTGACCAATGACACAGTCTCTAAAGAGGTTTCTTCTTAAAGATGAATATAACATGTGACTCATGTGGTTAGTGAGGTCACTTCCTGATAGAGACTTTGTCAGCGTGGGATCTTGTTTCAGCCAAATTTAGTCTATTTCCATTTACATACATTCAAAATGTAGTTTTAATATATATATTATTTTCTTGATATACTGCATGGTTTTATAATACATATCTGTGTAGTTCTGATATCAAAAACTAGGGTTTAACATACCATGACTTTCAGACATGATGTCATGTGAAACAGCAGGTTGGCGTATCAGTGGTTTGTGCGTTTGCTTCTTTTCTTAGCTTAAACTTGAGCTAAGTGTGAGAACAGCAGCCTGAGATGTCTGGTGGTTTATTTATTCATGATTAAACTCCACCTTTATGACTCTGACAGAAACAATGTAAGGAGAAGACAGAGAGATATCAGAATAAGTAGAAGCACGCTAAAAATGGGTTGAGACTACTGACTTGTAACAGGGCTTTGCTACCAGTTTAACCTAATTGGCAAACAATCTCAACACCCTGCGACAACATTTTGAAGTTTTATATCTTTATATACATATAATCAAACAGAACTGGACAACCACCACAATCCCTTATGAAGTCATTGAATGAATTATGATCTATTTTAGTTTTAAACATAGTTAGGTAGTTAGTCTAGGTTGACTCCTCAACGTTATCAGCCAGATAAACACAGATGAGAGCTTGTGATTGGCTAAAGGCCATTGATGACCAAAGGAGGAGAGAGAAAGTAAAGCCTTTGATTGGCCATGGGAAAGAAAAGAGTGTCCATCTTTGGCTTCAGGGAATTCAAGGCTGGATGGCGAATAAGGCTTGAGGCTGTTAAAGACCATTAAAGACCGAAGAGAGAGTAAAGCCTGTGACTGACTGGAGGACACCAAAGGCCAGATGGTGAATTAGTAGAGCCTCTGATTGGCTGGAGAAAGAGGGATGAGAGTCTCTGATAGGTTTGAAGACATCATATGCCAGAGAAAGTAGAGCCTGGCTTGACGCTGTCGAAGGCAAGAGAGAAGGAAAGAAGAACCTGTGACTGAGTTGGGGCCATTATTAGCCAGAGCAAGCAAGAGAGTAGATCCTGGGATATGTTGGGGGTCAGCAAAGACCAGGGAGAGAGATGAGAATCTGTGATTACCTTGGGGCCTTCAAAGGAGTATGAACAAGAGGAGACTTTGACTGGTTTGAGGCTGTGAAGGCAAAAAAGGAGCCAAATAAACAAGAACTAAAATGTCTCAACATGATCTCATGTGAAACACACTTTGAGGAGGTGTCCATTTCTATTTACAGATTAACTTGAGTGAATCTGGGAACAGCAGCAGCAGAGGTCTGGTGTTTTTTAATTTAAAAACACAAACTGAGGAAACAAAACTTTACCTTCCTCAGGCTGGAGTCTCTTAGTTACCATGCCTCTTGAAATGTGTTAAACAGTAGAAGAAGAGAAAAGTCACTATCTGATAAATATTCAGTTAAAAACAATGCAGGAAATCAGATGATTGTACAGAAAGCAGGATTCATTCTATAGGCAGATAAAATGGATAATAGAAAAAAATAGCTTTGAACAAAAGCATAAAAACAAAATGAACGAGAATTAACGTCACAAATCCTTCAGTGTGTGAGGACACAGTCTATAGGACAGTATACAGTCTGTCTGACCTGCTCATGAACACTCTTCACCTCTAGAGGGAGTCTCTACTCTGTCAATGGTTTGATGTCTCATAGAGGTGATGCTGTGTAAAGGTGATCTGATGATGGTTTGCTTGTATCATCTCATCTGAAGCTGGATCTGGTTTCATTAATCACTGTACACAAAGATAAAGATGCAGATGAAGATGAAGAAGAAGATGGATGGTGAGGCGATGATATGGAAAAAGGAAGAAGAGAGGAGAGGAGATATGATGAGGAGGGGTGAGTTGATGTAAGACATAATAAAATAAGGTGAGGTGATATAGAATGGGATTAGATGAGGTGAAGTGATGTGAAGTGAGATGAGAAAAGAAAAGGTGAGGTGAGACAAGAGAGGTTGAGACCAGACGAGGGGAAGTGACATGAGGCGAATGGGATGAGATGAGAGGAGACAGAATGAGAAGGGGTGAGGTGAGGTAAGCTACAATAAAATAAGGTGAGATGTGAATAGGTGAGAACACGTGAGGTGAGATAAGACAAGAGACGAGATGGAAAAAAGGAGAAAAAAGAGAGGAGAGGAGATGTGAGACATGAGCTGAGATGCGATGGGATGAAACGAGATGAGGTGCCATGAGGTGAAATGAGATGAGGTGAGAAAGGAAGAGGTGAAGTGAAATTAGACATAAAAAAAAAGGTGAGATGAGATTCGACGAAACCGGGTGAGGTTACTTGAGCTGTCCACTATGATAGACATCAGTTTAAAAAGCATTGTTTGGATATCTTGTATTACTCTTTCTGCTTTTAAATCTGTGATCCAAACAATCATTTGAAGGTCATGAAGGTGGAGCAGGGGTCTCTGGGATCAGCTGAAAATCCAGCATAAGAAAATGTATCTGCCACAGTGTCGTAGACCACATCATCACAGTCATCATATTCATCATCATCATCAGGAACCTGAACGGAAATGTTACAGCACACACGTGTCATCCACACAAAGCAAACACAATACAACCTGACTGAAAACTACTTTACTGCATTAGAAAGCTTACCTTAGCTTCAGTCATCTGTATTTCATTTCCTAAAAAGACAAAAGAGATGAGTTTTGGCTCTGAAAATACAGAAGTGTCTCTTTTGTGATACCTACATACACAAAAGTGGAGCTGCATGAATGCATATATTAAATTTAAAGTCATCTTCACATTTTCATCTTGATCGGGTTTATTAAATAAACCATTAACAGCTACTTTGAAAGTGAAGTGGTTCTAATAAACCACTGTCAAAAAATATAAGATATGTAAAAGTTTCATATTTAATTCTGAATGGTCTCACCTTTATTGTGCTTCCTTGTAACAATCACCAGAACAAGTATCAAGACTGCTGCTAAACCCACAGGAACAATAATGTACCACCACATTGACCAACCTGGAGAGAGAAGTTTACATAATTAAACAGTCTCTGGTTCTGTGACGATGACTTGGATGTTAAGAAGAACAACAAGGATGAAGACTGTGAAATTCTCACACATCCACAGTCAAGAGACGAGAATATTTAAAAGATGAGAGAGATTCAGTCACTACCTTGATGATTTAGAGGATTATTGTTGTTTGCTCTTGGCGTTCTGTTTGTTCTTGCTGATGTGGTTGTTGCTGGTGTTGATCTTGCTGCATCAGTGCCTAAAAAAACACAATATATAGTTTGTGGCTTGCAAAAGTATCCATACCACTTGAATTTTTTCACATTTTGTCACGTTACAACCACAAACATAAATGTATATTTATTGGAATTTGATATCAAAGACCAACACAAAGTGGCACACAATTGTGAAGTACAAAGAAAATTATACATGAATTTAACTTTTTTTTTTTTTTACAAATAAAAATATAAAAGTATTCTGCCCCCTTTTCTCTGAGTGCAACAAACTGACTTCAAAAGATGCCTGATGATTGCTGAATGATCGACCACTGGCCTAATGTTTAAATAGAGTCATATAATCTAATTTCTTTACAAACACAGCTGTTCTGTGATGGCCTCAGAGGTTTAAGGAAAACACTGGGGAGAAAACATGATGAAGTCCAATGAATACACGAAACAGGTCATTGATAAAGTTGTGGAGAAGTTTAAAGCAGGGTTAGGCTACAAAAAGATTTGCTGAGCTTTGAACATCTCATGGAGCACTGTTCAATCCACTAGTTCTCCATTTCATAGTTTAAGTAAGTATTTATTTGTAGAGTTTTTTTATTCCACTGTACCATAACTGTATATACAGAAGGCCTCTATATTTCTGCACATCTTTTCTCTGTATATTTTTCAGAACATTCTTATTTTTGTATATATTCTTTCAAAATGTGTATTTTGGGTAACTCTTTTTTTCTTATTTTAACCATGTCAAGTCGTCGTTGCTGTCTGTACATATATTTGCAAAACTCCATGCTACTGCGACAAGGAAATTTCTCATTCGTGGGATTAATAAAAACATATCTTATCTTATCTTATCTTATCTTATCCAGAAATGGTATGAGTATGGCACAACTGCAAACCTACCAAGACACGGCCGTCCACCTTAACTTACAGGCCAAACAAGGAGAGCACTGATCATAGATGCAGCCAAGAGGCCCATGGTGACTCTGGACGAACTGCAGAGATCCACAGCTCAGGTGGGGACAACTATTGGTGGCCATTTGGCCTTTATGAAAGAGTGGCAAGAAGAAAGCCATAAGAAGTCCTGTTTGCAGTTTGCCAGACGACATGGGGGGGGGGCAGCAAACATATGGAAGAAGGTGCTCTGGTCGGATGTGACAAAAATTTAAGTTTTTGGCCTAAATGCAAAACACTATGTGTGGCGGAAAACTAACACTGCATATGACTCTGAATGCAGGGTAGAAGTTCAGAGTAGATGGGGGAAGATGGATGAGGCCAAATACAGGGCAATTTTGGAAGAGAACCTGAGTCTGCAAAAGACTTGAGACTGGGGCCGAGGTTCACCTTCCAGCAGGACAACGTCGCTAAGCATAAAGCCAGGGCTACAATGGAATGGTTTAAAACAAAACACTTTCTTATGTTAGAATGGTCCAGTCACAGTCCAGACCTACATCCAAATGAGAATCTGTGGCAAGATCTGAAAACTGTCCATCTAGCCTGAGCTGTTTTGCAAAGAACAGTGGGGTTTGAGTCCCTTAGGCAAGGTCCTCAATGCTACTTACTATCTGCCTACCTCATTTCTGGTAATGATGAGAACAAAAAACACAAGAATAACACCTCATTCATGGATAAGAGATGAGAACAAGGAACTGATGGAATGCTACTATACAAGCATAGTGAGCAGGGTTATATGCAGAGGATGTGAGACGTAACATCAAGATTTACATAGAAACTTCTGGCAATTCATTGTTCCAGTATCTGCAAACGGCAACTGCTATCACAGCCACAGACTGAAGAAGCACAGCACAAATACTACATCATGGGGAAACCAGGAAGACAGGGAAGGTTGAAGATATTATCATCCCCACCATACAATATTGGGTACCAAGTGAATGAAGCATTATGAACACTCCCAACTATGGCCATCTCTGAGACCAACAAGGTGTTGTACACCACAATGACAGTGATCCTTGAGACATTCGGCAATAAGATAAACCGCAATCACAAGAAGCAGTGTCCTCCATGGCCAAAGAGGTTGGAGGCCAAGATCACGACAACACAGAGAGACGTTAGCCAGCTATTGGAACTGCAGAAAGGTATGCCAGGAAAGAAGATACCCAAGCAGTATAACAAGCTCTCCATAGAGCTCCAGGCATCATGTGACTTTTCTTGTTGACACTACCATACTGGCAGGACAATTCTGAGGAAAAATTAATGGCGCTTGTGTTGACTTCACTTCACTTGAAATTGACCAATACAAGGCAAAACGCACATTATATATGTGCTTTTTTTTGAGCATTGAAACAGCTGGTATCCATCACTATCCAGATATATATATAACTACCTCATTAGCTTTCCTTCGTTCCACTCTGGAGAGTCACTGAAAGCATACATTGAAAAAAATTTCTGAGGAGGTTTATTGACACTAATGTAGCTACAATAACAACGCCCCTTTGTAATCCAAGTGATAAACATTAGCCTAACTTGCCGTTATGAAAAGAAATCTGTTGGACATTGTGTTAAAAACATGCTAAATAAACAAGACATTACACTAAATGCTGGATTCTCACGCCTGCTTCTTTGCATTTTATTGCAGTAATCCACATCTGCCATCTTGTGGGATCTTTGGGAATCCTACAAAATGATTTCCCCTTTGCTTGTCCCTGACTATTCTGACATCCTTGAATCCTTGAATCCTGGTGCACAACAGCTGTTGACTATTTTTGGATGTAACTGGTGCAAGGACAAGTTAGTTGCTCGCAGTTGTCTCCATAATCAAGGCCTGAGAGATTGCTATGTGAGGACTCACAACCCTGGCGACCTGGCTTTGAGATACACCAGAAAGCTAGAACCCAGCAGAATAAACAGGATATTCTCCACTGAGGCATCCAAAGTCTACTCTCAGTGACAAGGTATTTATATGAGATCACACCCACCAAGGCTGAATCCAATATTGGAAAGAGTGGCTAGTGAGCAGAAAGGGTGTCAAGTATGAAGAGGCCCTGACATGAAGATGCTAACTGCACTCCATGAGCACCTGGCAGCACAAATGAACCAGCTGCTGAAAGATGGGACCCACCCTGAACGCCATACAGTCCTCATCCTCAGAAGGCACCAATCCCATTTAACTACTGGTCGATAACTTGCCTTTGGACAACATGGAAGCTCCTGGTGTGATTAGACACGTGATTCAATACATGAGCAGAGCCAGAAAGGAACCAGTACACCAGGGGAGCAAAACACCAACTAGCACAGGTAGGTGAAGCAGTCATCCGAGACTGTAACTTGGAACCACCCTGTGCACCACCTAGACTGACTACAAGAAAGCCTTCAACTCAATACCTCACACATTGATCCTGGAATACTTGGAGTTGCACAATATGAAAAGGACTCCAGGAGCCTTCATCAAAAACTCAATGGGGCAGTGAAAAACAACGCTGGCCATCACTGGACATTGTACTGATGGATAACCAGCAGCAGAGGCTAGTACTAGTAGGTGTAAAAATCCAGATTGATCACAATATCTTAGAAAAGGAACATGAAAAGTTCATTCATTCATTTCTCTTCTATACCCGTTCAGTCCTGTTAGGGGTCACGGGGGTCTGCTGGAGCCTATCCCAGCTGTCATCGGGTGAGAGGCAGGGGTACACCCTGGACAGGTCACCAGTCCATCGCAGGGCCAACACAGAGACAGAGACAGACAACCATTCACACTCACATGCACACGTACGGACAATTTGGAGTCACCAATTAACCTAAGGAGCATGTCTTTGGATGGTGGGAGGAAGCCAGAGTACCCGGAGAGAACCCACGCAGACACAGGGAGAACATGCAAACTCCACACAGAAAGGCCAGCCGGCCCATGGATTAGAACCGGTGAGGCATCACCACCTCGCCACTGTGCCGCCCCACATGAAAAATTCAATGTGGAATCTAACAAGAGTTTTGAAATTCTGAAAAATAAAGACCTTTAAATACTCACCGTGAATAACAGACAGAACAATGTCTACTTCTTGTTGTCCTCCTGATATAAGCCGTCTGCAGATGTACTCACCAGCCTCCTCATCTGTGACCTTCTTTATAACCAGAGAACAGTTTGTTGTGACACTCAGTCTGTCTGATTTGGTTTTGATCTGTCCATGAGTAACCAACACAACTGCTGTGTTTCTTGAATCAAAGAAGATCCAGGTAGTACTGTAACAGTTCTTCTGTCCATCTATCACATTTTCACAAGACAAAGTGACGTCACTTCCAGCTCTGACAGTGACAGGTGAATATTGTCCAGTCGGTTCTGTTCATAAGAAAGAAATTGATACTAATGTCACCAAAATTAAATTTAAAAAATATAGTCTGAGTTCAAAATGTTATTATATAAATACTCACTGTTAATAACAATCAGATCAGCCAGAAAGTCTGCTCCTTGTTGTTGTCCTGATATGAACTGTCTGCAGGTGTAAAGACCATCATCCTCATCTGTGACCTTCTTTATAACCAGAGAACAGTTTGTTGTAACACTCAGTCTGTCTGATTTAGATCTGATCTGTCCAAGATTAACCAGCTCTACTGTTGATGTTCTTGTTGAACTGTACATCCAGGTAGTACTGTCACAGTTCTTCTGTCCATCTATTAGATTTTCGCAAGAAAAAGTGACGTCGCGTCCAGCTCTGGCAGCAACATATGACCGCTGTCCAGTTACTGCTGTTGAGACAAAGAAACAGACCATCTCAGTAAATGGAAGACTACTGAATGAAGTGAGATAAAACTCATGTTGTCTTTACATCACTAGAACATAAAAACTGCTGTGTAAATTTAACGTTTGGAATAATAACAAATGATCAATTTGAGGTAACTCATAAAACTTTGAGACTGGGAATGTCATAAAGGCAGGGGTGTGTCTAAAGGGTTTGCATGGGGTGGCACCCACCCCTCTGACTCTGTGGAGCCCCTTCAAATACCACTGGACTACAGAACTGTCAGTCTGACAAGGACTCACGCCATTAGATCAGAGTGCTGTCAATCATAGCTTGATTTCCTACATGGTGATAGAGGGCCGTGTTTTTCACTCTCTGTTTGAAGTACGTTCATATCATTTTAAATCATTTAAAACATTTACATTTTCAAGTCTGTGTCTCATTTTGGTTTCCAAGAGTCAACTAAAGTCACCAAGTTCCAACCAAAACATGTCTGTCTCAGTTAAAGGAAGAACACTGAATGAAGTAACATTACTAATATTAATGCAGTGATGAACTGAATGTGTGTTCTATGTATCCTTACCTGGAAACTGAAGCATCAGGATCAGGAATAAAGACATTTGAATCCATCTGAACTCAACCATTGTGCTTCTCTGTCTCTCTCGTCCTCTTCTCTTGTCCTCACGTTGTCCAATGACACAGTCTCTAAAGAGGTTTCTTCTTAAAGATGAATATAACATGTGACTCATGTGGTTAGGGAGGTGTCACTTCCTCATAGAGACTTTGTCAGGGTGGGACATCTTTAAACTTCTTTTGGCTTTAAATATGTGTACATTCTTCATTTGGTTTTCCAGGTGTAGGATCTTTATCATTTTCTTTATTCGTGTCACTTTGTGTTTGGTCTCAGCATGGTGATGAAAACCATCTTTCTCTTGCATATTCATTCAAAGTAAAGTCATTTAAGTTCATGAATACAACTGATCAACTATCTTTAAAATATGAAGTCATGTGGAACATGGTGGTGTTGATTCAGTGGTCAGAGAGGTGTTAGTTTCTATTTAAAGTTTAACCTGTGTGAATGTGGGAACAGCAGCAGCAGCAGAGGTCTGGTGGTTTGATCTGGTCCATATAAACAGTAACAGTAACAACGAATGCTTCTCATTAAACAGAAAACTAAAAGAATACAGAGAATTTGATTCAACTTTCATCCCACCACTCCGTCTCCAGAAGACACCCCAAGTCAACTAATGTCAAAGAGTTAAAAACAAACATGTTTGTCTCAGTTAAAAGAAGGAGAGTTAATAAAGGAACATTAGTAATGTGGTATTTAGGGCGACACTTCCTCAAAGTGACTTCAGTCTCTGTTTTCACACCTCTGGCACCTGTTAGAGTTTAAATTCTGAATAAAATTGTGCAGACGTTAGAATATATAAACATCATATATATTTTTCCTGACTCTCCTATCTACAGAGTTTTACAACGAGTCCAACCGAATTTCTTGATTGAGGATGAGCATGTGAAGATCAACACACTCCCCCCTCAGTTCTCATAAAAATAGAAATGACTTCAGAGGTTCAATGAGAGCTGACAAACGTCACCATGAAACCAGGTTGGTTTTCTCTAATAATAAAACAGAGTCAACAAAGAAGCATAGATGCATTTATCTCAACTAACCATCTTCACACGTCCAACTTCCTCTGTTCTGCTGACGATCAAGAAATGTTCTATACTTGACCTCCCTCTAAAACACTGTAGTAAAGAGAGTCAGCAAAATGCATCAAACACTAAAGTTAAAACATAAAGTTTAAAACAGTGTTCATTCTTTGTCTATGTAGAGAAAAGACAAATGGAGAGAGTTGATGTCAACAACCTCAATGAGGGACAGAGGTGAGACAACATAGACTGAAGTCTCTATGAGGAAGTGACCTCACTAAGCACATGAGTCACATGTTATATTCATCTTTAAGAAGAAACCTCTTTAGAGACTGTGTCATTCATCAACGTGAGGACAAGAGAAGAGGACGAGAGAGACACGGAAGCACAATGGTTGAGTTCAGATGGATTCAAATGTCTTTATTCCTGATCCTGATGCTTCAGTTTCCAGGTAAGGATACATAGAACACACATTCAGTTCCATCACTGAATTTATTATCTGTGCCAATGCAGTGGCTCCCATTGCAATGCATTGCAATCGGGAATGGTATGCTATGACTTTTCCAAGCAATTCTTCCAACTGGGCGAGAATAATCAGGCACAAATCCAAAATGACCACCTTCGTTTGCAAATTGCCTGGAAGTTTGTACGAGTCACAGTAAGTGTGGCTTTATTTTCTTGAAAACAGCGTTTTGGTCAGGATCGTAATTTACATTTTGGTGAACTTTTGGAAAAATCTGGAAAAATCAGGTAAAATCTGCGTTTATAATGTATCCCTATGGCCGCACTCTAGCTCTCACTCTAACTTCAGAGTTTCGTCGAAATTCTGAAAAAAAAAAAGAAGTTTCAATCTTACAGGTTGGCCACAGTTTTTGAGGTACAGTGATAAAAAAAATACATAAAAACTTAGGGATTTTTTGTTGGCTTTCAGATGGTGTGGGTTTGATTTGTGTGGAAAGTACGGTTTGGACTGCAGGCTCCTCTGAGTGAGGAGTGGTCAGATGAGACTAAGATGGAGTTATTTGGTCAGAAAAAGAGGAGGTATGCATGGAGAAAAAAAACACACTGAATTACATGAGAAGAACTACTGTGAAATATGGTGGAGGGTCCATCATGTTATGGGGCATGTGTGGCTAGCACAGGGACTGGAAACCTTGTTAAAGTTGAGGGCCACATGAATTCCTCTCAGTATCAGCAGATTCTTGACAAGATTGTTCAAGAATCTGTCACAAAGTTGAAGCTACGCCAGGGTTGGATATTTCATCAGGACAATGATGAATTCCTTGGTGTTCAAAATCCACCAAGGAATTCATGCAGAAGCACAAGTACAATCTTCTGGAATGGCCATCCCAGTCCCCAGACCTTAACATCATTGAAAATGTATGGATTGATTTGAAGCAGGCTGTTTACTAACTGAACTAGAGGCGTTTTGTTTGGAGGAATGGGCCAAAGTACCACCTGACAGGGGCGGCACAGTGGCGAGGTGGTTAGCACTGATGCCTCACAGCAAGAAGGGCACCGGTTCGAATCCATGGGCCAGCTGGCTTTTCTGTGTGGAGTTTGCATGTTCTCCCTGTGTCTGCGTGGGTTCTCCCCGGGTTCTCCGGCTTCCTCCCACCATCCAAAGACATGCTCGCTAGGTTAATTGGTGATTCTAAATTGCCCGTAGGTGTGCATGCGAGTGTGAATGTTGGCCCTGCGATGGACCTGTCCAGGGCCTCTCGCCCGATGACAGCTGGGATAGGCTCCAGCAGACCCCTGTGACCCCTAACAGGATTAAGCGGGTATAGAAAATGACTGACTGACTGACCACCTGCCAGACTTCAGGGACTTGTGAGTGGCTATAGGAGGCGTCTACAGGCTGTTCTTGCAGCAAAAGGAGGGTCTATTAGAATCAGAATCAGAATCAGCTTTATTGGCCAAGTATGTGCACATACAAGTAACTTTACTCTCTAGTACAAACTTAAATAGCGAAATAAGAATAAAATAAACACAATAAAATAAATCTCAATCTGTACATATAAAATATAGGTAATATATACACCGGGGTTATTGTACAGTGAATATTTACAGGGCAGAGTCATTGTTTATTGTTCATGTGGGTGGGCTTGCACTCTGTGACTGCTCAGAGTTAATCAAAGCGACAGCCCGGGGGAAGAAACTGTCCTTGTGCCGGGTGGTTTTGGCGTACAGTGCTCTGTAGCTGAGCTGGCGCAGAAAGTACAGCCTCTGCTGGGCCTTCTTCCTCACAGAGTCAATGTGGGCGGTCCACTTCAGGTCCCGTGAAATTGTGGACCCTAGGAACCTGAAAGACTCCACTGTTGGGACTGTCCTGTTGAGGATTGTGAGAGGAGTGGGTGATGGGGGTCTCTTCCTGAAGTCCACTGTCATCTCCACAGTTTTGAGCGGGTTTAGCTCCAGGTGGTTCTGACTACACCAGAGGACCAGCTGTTCCACTTCCCTTCTGTAAGCAGACTCGTCTCCGTCCCGGACGAGTCCAATGACGGTGGTGTCGTCTGCAAACTTCAGGAGTTTCACAGAAGGGTCCTTTGAGGTGCAGTCAGTGGTGTAAAGGGAGAAGCCAGTGGGGAGAGAACACATCCTTGGGGGGCACCAGTGCTGAGGGACCAGGTGCTGGAGGTGAAGTTTCCCAGTTTCACCTGCTGCCTCCTGTCGGTCAGGAAACTGGTAATCCACTGACAGGTGGAGGGGGGCACGGTGAGCTGGGACAGTTTATGGTGGAGGAGCTCCGGGACGATGGTGTTGAACGCAGAGCTGAAGTCCACAAATAGGACCCGAGCGTAGGTCCCTGCAGAGTCTAGGTGGTGCAGGATGTAGTGGAGAGCCATGTTGATTGCATCATCCACTGACCGGTTTGCCCTGTAGGCAAACTGCAGGGGGTCTAGCAGGGGGTCCGTGATGTCCTTCAGATGGGCCAGCACCAGTCGTTCAAAGGATTTCATGACTACAGATGTCAGGGCGACTGGTCTGTAGTCGTTTAATCCTGTGACAGGGGACTTCTTGGGAACCGGGATGATGGTGGAGCGTTTGAGGCAGGAGGGGACCTTGCACAGCTCCAGGGAGTTGTTGAAGATCTGAGTGAAGATGGGAGCCAGCTGGTCAGCACAGACTTTCAGGCAGGACGGAGACACTCCATCGGGTCCCGGGGCCTTCCTAATCCTCTGTCTCTGAAAGAGCTGACGCACATCCTGTTCGCAGATCCTCAGCGCAGGCAGGGGGTCGGGTGTGGATTATGGAGCTGCAAGGCCTTTTGTGATGGAGATGGTGGGGGAAGTGAAAGGTGTGAAAGTCCTTTCAAACCTGGAGTAGAAGTCGCTGAGGTCCTCTGCCAGGCGGGGGCTTCCCACAGGGTGGGGGGATGGTCTTATGGACTTATGGAATGGAATTATTTCTTTGGGGTACCCAAATTTATGCACATGTTTAAATATCCAATGACAATGATTTCACTACTGAGAAGTTTCTGTTTCCATAAGGTATAACATTTGTTAAAATAAAGTTGCTGCTTCAAAAGCTCTGTAAGTGTCAAACTGATGCAACGATTTTCCTAAGGGGTGCCCAAACTTTTGCATATCACTGGAGAATATCATGTGTAGTGTAGGATAACATACACTTTTTAAAATGTCTCGTTGGGGCACCACCTCCTATTATCGTAGGAAGAACACGGTTTAAATCAGTTTATCAGTCTTGGTTAAATAATTTGCATATCTGAAGGATGAATCCTTTACTACAATTTTTACCAGTCGTCCTCTGCCGTAAACAACACCACAAACAACTTCTTAAGTGTGAATGAATATTTATTAAATAAAGTGAAAACTATGTATAAATGAGGGAGTAATAGAATATATGCAAGGTCAAATAAAACGAATATGATAAGGTATGGAATTATTCATTTCTGGAGCGATGGTGAGGGATGGAGACATTTTAAGATTTAATCTAAAAGGGAATGTATTTGATACCTAATCTAATCAATATTCTCTAAAGATGTTAGTAGGGAGTTTCAAAGTAGTGATACCAACTCTTTGTCTTAAGCGGTAGGAACGATTCAGCCTAACGTCACGTCTTCTTGATGTCGTTGCCATGGCAACTGCTTCTTGGCTTCTTGGTCCGTCGAAGAGATTGTGTCTTTCTCTGATATCCCAGCTGTCTACGCTGGCTAACTTATGAACAATGATGGTTAATACTTTCGTATTAACCATCGTAGAGTATAAAAATGAATAAAGCTAGAAAAATATTTAAGTCACTATAAAAATTGTATGTTGGGGAAACAAACAGAGCTTGAAATATTCAAGTTGTTCTTAAAACAAAGTTACTAAGTTTAACGTGACTAAGTACATAAAGAAGAGCTAAAACGCAAACGGAAAATGAAAATTTACACTATGTCATAGAAAGTGGAAAGTACGGAGAAATTAGAAAGTCCAAAAGTAAGGTGCAAAAGAAAGGAGTAAAAGAAAGTGTGGAGAAAAGGGAACGTCTCTCTGGTTTTATGAGTTAATTATTCGGGACGTGTTTGGATTGGATTTCCAAATTCTTCATGCGGAAAGTGAAGGGAACGCCTACTCCTTTGTCTTGAGACGTCTTATTGCCTGATCTTCTAACCTATTTTATATTATTAAATGTAACCATTCCATCACTCATCATGGCTCGTTAGCAGTGTTTTTCGTATGCGACAACACTCAACATTACAACATGACAAGATGACGTATCTGAACGGCATAATCAAAATAATTCAAAAGCATCAATAAATGAATAAACTCAAGTTCTCTTTACCGCAACATTTTGATAATAATAGCAGGTTGTGGTTTCTAAAATAACAGTTCCAATAGTTATGATTTCACAATAGCTACTAGTATAAGAACATATCTAAAGTTCTACATGTTTTAACTTCAACAATGATTAAAAGAGAGAAAATACTTTTAAAGATAGCCACTTGATGGCAATGTTGATACTTCTGTACTGTGACCAATTATATGAATTTGGGCTAACTTTATTGTACAATGATCAAAATAGTCTCATTGTGATCGTTAGCACTTCCTGAACAACAATATATAACTTACCAGGTTATTGCAATTTCAATAGTCATATTATCAAACATAGGCTCTTTTCAGAGAGGAGAAATACAAATCAGGGTCTGGATCTGGGAGGAAGTTATTTACGACCCCTTATCTGTTCCACTTCCCTGGTCACTCTTGGAGAGAGGAACAAGAAGGTGTTTGGTATATTTGCATGTGTGTGTCTCTGAAAAGGAAGGATTAGTACATCACAAGCTTAAAACATAATAAAAATAACATTCAGTCTTCTAGACTTTATCCACATGAAGTGAAAGTCATTTAATTCAGTCTTTGTAGTTCCTGATATGGAATTAATGTTCTTTCGATTCAGAACTAATTAGTCTGGAAACCAGAGTGGGGAAATTCCACAGAAGTGTAAATCTGTCTATTTGGCTCAGACGACATCCTCAGCATTAGGGAGTTCCGTTAGCGTGGGTCTATCCAGCATCTGGACATATCACATTTATAGCTATGGGTGTAATATGTTGATCTGTTGAAGAGTTCTTCTGCAAAACAACTCCGTAAATTTACATTCCAGAAAAGAGGGGAAATTGAGAGGAGCTCAGGTTCCTACAGTAGTCATGGCAACGGGCCCTGACGAGCAAACTCAGCACAGGTGCACACACAAAGTGGAGGGAAAAGGGTTCTCAGCGGATAACTCGATCTGCCAAAACATTACAACCACTCAGACCATTTAAGCAGTACAGGGGGGCGGACCACTCAATGACCCCCCTTCTCCAATTGATGCCTTCAGACAGCAGCTGGGCCAGGTAGCCATGATAACCGCACCCTAACGAGCTTCCACACGCTTCCACTATAGCACAGGTGTCAAACTGATCCATGAAAGGGCCATGTGGCTGCAGGTTTTTATTCCAACCATGCAGCAGCACACCTGACTTGGCTCAATCAATCAACTGAACTGCCTTCATGTAGTCATTTCAGGCGTCCTCTCGCTTGATTGGAACAGAAACTTTGCCAGCCACACCCACTACATGAGTGCTGCATGGTTACCTGATTTCACAATGACTAACATTTACTATGACAACCATGTGATGTGTTGCCATAAAATTGTGAAAGTAGGAAAGAAAAAGTACAGTTTATAATATAACATTTGTTAGACTGTGCTGCCCTCGGTATGTATACTCTGATACCACTTGACAGTTAGATTAACTCCTTTCAGACATCACGACTCTGAAGACAGTTGTCCATTGTCCACAGGTTTATTGACATCATAGAAAAGAATAAAACTGAAACATACAAACGACATAATAAATTAAAAAAATAATAAAATGTTTGTACTTTTATACTGTATTTACACAAACACAATGTAACTATACTGCTTCTTCAATGAACTAAATGGATCCATTTTTAACCACTGCCTTCATGTATTTATTGTACTTTTAACAACATATGTGCTTACAAGTTATTATATTTTAATCATCAACTATTTATTCATATTCTTTTGTATTTATTCTCCCTATGAACTTAAATAGCAGTCACAACAGCTTTGATTGTAAATTAAGGTGACTCAATGAATTATTGCTTCAAACTAGGGATGAGCGAGTACAGCATTATCTGTATCTGTATCTGTATCTGTTAACCATATGAATTATCTGTATCTGTATCTGTACTCGGAGTGGGCGGGGCCTAGTCCGGAAGTGGGCGGGATTTAACCCGGAAGTGGGCCTGGTTGTCTTGAAATGAGCGAGGTTTTAATTGGTATGTTATTTTAAGCATGCAATTGATATGGGCTGATCAGAAATAGTTATTTATTGCTGATTAGAAAACTGTTTACAGGACAGCATCAGCATTGAGCTTCAGAGATCAATGGTTTTGATCACGATAGCAAACGAACTATTTACAAAACAAGTTTTGCAACAATGCGGTTGCAATTATCAAGTAAAATGTAATGAACAAGAGTTTTCATGCTCAACAATAACTTTCTTATTTTAACTTTAATTTTTTTATGATCAGTGTGATCTTTTTTTTATATATATATATTTTTTGGGTTTTTTTTTTCTTTTTTTCCCACACCAGGTGTGTGGGTGTGTGTGTGTGTGTGTGTAGCTTGATTTCCAATATTTATACCACTACTAGCTTTGTTTTTTCACGAAATACAGCAAGAAAGTGTTAGAGCCAGGCAGCCAGATGACGGTTAAAAAAAGAAAAAGAAAAAAAAAATCTCCGACAGGCAGAGACGCAACGCGAGTCGGCACCACGTCTGAACGAAGTACCAGAACTCTACTAGTTCATAAGTAAGTACCAACCTAAGTAATATAACCTGAAGCTGAAGAAAGAAACCCTAAACATTAACGGAAAACGTCCCGCGAACCCGAGTGACTGAGGGAGAGACAGAGAGCTGTTCTGTGTGAGAGTGATCAGAGCGGACACAACAACACATCTGCGAGTGTGTAGGGGAGGGGCTGTAGTCTATCACAGAACGCAGACACAGTCAGCTACCCAATGAGGATTTTTATTTAATCCGAGCACAGATATTGACTCGTATTACTCGTATAATACTCGTACTCGGCAAAAGTGCTTTATCCGTACCGGATACTCGTTTCAGCCGAGTATCCGGCTCAACTCTACTTCAAACTTCACAAAACTAAACAAATAATACATACCAACGATGCTATCAATGGCGTAAGATGTTTGCAGATTGAATTGGATTGAGAGAGGAAACAAATCACAGCTCACAGACCATGCTTGGTTGTTTCTCTCTACTTCCTGATTCTGGAATCACATGTCTCATAAGTCACTGCTACTTCTACTCCTTGACTCTCAAAGTGACAGTAACGCAATTCAGAAACATGAAAAATAACGTGAAAAAAATGCAAACAAACTCATAACATGCCAAATTAACATTTGTAACAAAATGTAGACTCCTGAATTTCAGCACGTGGATTATTAAAGTCTTTTATTAACTGATGGAGGTAGAGTATTAATATTAGAGGAAGTGTGGGCAGGTCATCATTCATATTTCTCCACACTCAGAAAGTACTGATCAGACTCTGGCCCCAAATAAAAGATGGTGATGCCCATAGCGTCAGTTTGACCTTGGAAGGAGGTGCTAATGATGAATATAACAGTCATTTTAATGTTACACTTTATTTTTCACATTTCTGTGTCTTTGTCTCAACAGCAGCAACTGGACAACGTTCATATGTCACTGTCAGAGTTGGACATGACGTCACTTTGTCTTGTGGAAATGTGATAGATGGACAGAAGAACTGTGACAGTACTACCTGGGTGTACAGTTCAAGAACATCATCAGTAGATCTGGTTACTCTTGGACAGATCAGATCTAAACCAGACAGACTGAGTGTTACAACAAACTGTTCTCTGGTTATAAAGAAGGTCACAGATGAAGATGTTGGTCTTTACATCTGCAGACAGTTCAGATCAGGACAACAACAAGGAGCAGGACTTTATGTTTATCTGTCTGTTGTTACCAGTGAGTATTTCCATCATAATGTTTCCAGGTCAAACTGTCTTGTTAGAACAACATAGTGAAACATTACAATAATTATGATCACAGTGATGAAGTTCATTTTACTCTTGTTGTCTTTCTCTCTCAATATCTCCATCTTCTCCAGTGACTCAACATGAGAACAATGATAAAGTCGTCTTGTTCTGCTCTGTGATGGAATATGATCGATGTAGACACAGAGTGGAGTGGCTGTATGAGGGTGAAGAGGAAATATCAGACATGGAGATATCACCACGTTCCTGCTCTGTCACTGTGACATTTACAACATCTCACCTTAATCAGAGGATTTATGAGTTATTGAAGTGTAACGTGACAAATATTTACACTAATAAAGTTCAGCTGTTTACCTTCAGCCCTCAGTCCTCAGGTGAGAAAACAGGTGAGAATATGATGGACTGTTTAAAATCACCTCAGACTGATGAAAGTTTAAATATCAAACCAGTTTCTATCATCTAGAAAGTAAAGGTGACATGGAGGATGTTCTCATTGTGCTGATTGTTGATTGTTTGTTTTTTATTCAAGTAGGAAAAGATGCAACAAAGATTAAAACAAACTCAACAACAATTAAACCAACAACAACAAGATCAACAACATCATTAAAAGTAAACACACCAGAAAGTCAACAAGGTCGGGACTGAGTGTCTCTCATCAAGTCTAAAGACTGAACTTCATCACTGTCACTGTCTTTAAAAATAAGATCAAAGTTAAGGATGAAAGCAAAGTGACAGAACTCACTGAGATTTAGATGAAATAAGAATTAAACTAAAAATCTCTTTCTTGTTTCTTGTTTCCAGATTCTTCCCATTGGTTGAGATCCATCATTGTGTCTGTGGGTTTAGCAGCACTCTTAATATCTGCTGTTACAGTCAACGTGTGGATGAAAACTAAAGGTGAGAACATTCACAGATGAAACTTTTAGACAGAAAAAGCTTTTGATGAACCTGGAGTTTGGCTGTTGGAGCTAAAGTCGACTCTCTCATTTGTCTTTTCAGGGAACAAGACACAGACGGAAGAAAACACTGTGAGTTTAAACTCTGAACATTCAAACATTTCTACAGCTCCAACTTCACAGAGTCAAACCAGTGTTTGTGATGTTTGTTTGTCGTGTGGTTTTCCACAGGTGCAGAATGATGAAGATGAAGGTGAAGGTACAGTGATCTATGAAAACTCTGGAGACCCTTCTGCTTCAGTCAGACTCCACTGATCAACAACTTCAACATCAACTCACCACAGAGATGAGTCCACTGCTGTTAAACATCATCTCATCACATTTAACATGAGCAGAAAACAACAGAAGCACAAGATAATTTTAATACTGTGGATCAACAATATGACATCACATTTAGAGTGACACCTTGTTTAGTGTTTTAGTGGAAAATTCAAGTCTTGATTTTATTTCACATTAAGAAGCAAACTATTTTTTTTAAAGTTTTTTTATCTGCAGCTATCACATCAACACTGCTTGATCTTAGCTTCAACCAACAACAAACATTTCTTAGAATTTTTACTATTTAAAGATTTACTGTTTTTAATATTTTTAATCTTGACTGTTTGACTTTACTGATCTTCAAATCTTAATGTTATCTGGAACCGTTTCTTCTTTGCTGCTGCTCACGTTAATATGACTAATAGAAAATAAAGCATTTATTGATGATGAATTTTCAGTGTGTGCTGTAGTTCTCTCTCTCAGACACTTCACTCAAACCACAACTCTTCACCTCAGACCACAACACAAACTTTCCTCTGTTAATCTCTCCACTTCTACTTCCTGTTCTCTCAGCTCCAGTATTAAACCTTCCCTCTGCTGGTTTGAACAGTTCTGTTTGTACTGAGCTCTGACATTTGTCTAAATAACACATAAATGCATCTCCTCTTACTGTATTTATCATATGATAATCAGAGCATGTTGCTCTCTCTATAATGTTACTGGTTAGAGGGGGATTGAGAACTCAGGTGGTGGATAGAAAGACTTTATGTCCAAAAATATGCAAATACAAAACTCCAACATAGGAACGCAGGAAAAAGTTCAATCACATAAGGGAAATATTCAAACAATGCAGACATGGGGTACAATGACGATGTGCTGGGCATCATCTAAAAGGCAGCTGATCTGAGAAGCATTCAGATCCCCACATCACCGTCCCCCTGAGACCATGTCCATGCTTACCTCACTGACCACCAGTGTGCTGTGGCTGTAGTTCTAAACAGCACTGTCTTAACCAGCAGCCCTCATGCTAGGGTCTCTTTCCTGTATCTGACAACCAATAATGTGCTAAATGTCACCACACAATCATGTTGCAGACAACAATGCAGCATCTGCTTCTGGCTTCACATGTCTCAGCTTCTCTCTCAGATCACCATGAATCTACTGGATGGTCCCATATCCCCTCATGTCCTATTTGGACAACTCCTCCAGAGAGTCAAAGATGTCAAAAAGAAGAAGAAGAAGAAGAAGAAGAAAGTGTGAGAAGGCTCACCCACTGGAGGAAAGCTGCATCTACATGTTTACACTGAAAGGAAGTGTCCTCCACCTTCTTCTGTCACTTCCTCCTCCTCCACAGCAACAGCGTCCTCTGGTGGCTAAACGCAAGCAAGTTCCACATTAAAGCAAGAGCCATCAACCAATTTAACGAGGCTTCGAGGCAGAGTTTTTGCCTCGAGCATTTTTTGTAATCGAGTTAATCGAGTAACTCGACGAATCGTTTCAGCCCTATTCTGGTGTAAGTTCTTCATGTTCTAGCTAAAATCAAGACCATAAAAGTCTTTACATTCGCCCAAACAATCATTTTGTGAGGCAAAGATTTTTTATTGTGTTACATACTAGTTTTATGATACTCCTGATGTGCAGATCAGGACAGTCTTCAGTAACAACCGTTGCCGTTTCAGGGTCCCCATTAACTAGTACATGTATTACAGCAGGACTTAATCCTGTGACACGAGGGCCGTCGTGCAGAAAGCTGTGGGCCAACATCCTTCCTGCAACCCGGAAGAGGTCGCTTTCAATAAGTACCTCTGATGCTGCTGGGACAAGATGGTCAGGTTCACCCTCAAATAGTAGTGTTCGGCCCATTCCTCCTGTAAAGTACCAAGAGAGCAGGGGATAAAGTCACAACAATAAAATACATTTAAAACTCACATCATATTAACCTTCAAAATGGTAAAAGACTTACCAAGATTGAGGCTGAATCCAAACTGGAGTTTGGATATTACAGTTGTCATAAAGTACCGCATCACCCCCTCTCCAATTGCAACATCACCTGAAATAAAATATTGATAACAGTGGTAAGATGTCAGCTTACTAAAACAGATAGCTGGATTAGGTAACTTTTAACAGAGGGGTGGGGGGAGGGGGGTACGTCAAGTCAATATTCTATTGGCTGCAATTGTAGAATATCATCCTTAATATTGGCTATTCCAGATAGTAGGAGGAGACTACTGTGCATTTCATTTTTGGACATCAATTATATGTTTTTTTTGGATCCCATTCTTTACTGATACATTACAAAATGTGTCTTACTTACCAATGAGGGTACACTGAAGTGGACATGCCCATTCTTGCTGCTGCTTATAGAAGAGGGAAGGAATAAGAGAAGTTCCCGTTCTCTGTCCTCTTCAGAGTCCCTTACATCCATCTTCATTCTCAGTGGTTTCCCAGATGCATGCTCCCTTAGCAGATTCTCTCTGAAAACTTTGGCTGCTTGAGCTGGGTCTTTAAGAATCTTCCATACTAGACAACAACAATATAATAAAGTTATCTATTCCAGAGAGACATGTTGTTGGCATGTTAACTGCAAATATCCTTTTGGTCTACAGGATGAAAGTTATATCCATTTCACTGACAAACATGAGACCCCAACATCTTCAGAATCTTTTACAAAGCTGAGTTGACATAAAAAATGCTTTCCACAGTTATCTTATCTAATTCTATCTTGCAGGTGTTATTTTTCTATTTATTATCTATCGAGTTTATATTACACACGATCAAGCAACCCTATTGCGACAAACCATGGTCCGTTTCTTTCTGATCCAACTCCTTGCTGTCAACCACTGCTGGTACTTCTGCACTCTCAGCTGATGTTCCAGGCCTCACTGTAACACTGTCACTAAATTGGGCCGTCTCTCTATCATTTTCTTCACTTCGGCCTCCCTCATGTTCTCTTTCTGATTCCTGCATGGGTGTCCTTCAAGTTAACAAAATTGAAATTATGGTCATATTCCTTTATTTGTGTAAACAATTTTCCCAAAAGAAAAATGAATATGCCACACTTGCATTTCTATTTTTAAGTACATACCCACTGCAGCTTAATCTGTGCATCCTAATCTCTGAAAAGGGAATTTCCTTCTGACAAGTGATGCAGGGGATGACTGGACCAGATGCATGATGTGAGCAATCTAAGGATAAATCATGCTGAAGTGGACGTATGTAGATTGTAGCCTGTCCAATCATCGTTGACGGATCCTTCAGATAGGCAAGGGTATATCCAGTGCTGGGACATGGAAGCAACGCAAGATTTCGACTGCGAGTAGATCCTACAATTTTTAGAAATTCAAAGCATCCCCCTTCTTGGAGCTTCGGAAACACTTCCATTAGTTTATTTGTTATAACCATGGGATCGTTTTCATTCCCTGTACAAAAGAAAAGAACATAATTCATATCAACTCACCTAAAACTAAGCAAAGATGAGTCAAAGTTTGATTCAAATACAAGCATATGAAATACTTATGACTATAAAAAGAAATGCCGAGTAGAACTGCAAATAATTATAACAAGCCACAGAAAGTACAAATTTTTTGGGGGGGGGTTGGTTAATTCCTGGTTTCATACTGACCTGAAAATGTCACCCTTTGCTCTCCAAGTCCTGAAGTAAGGAGCTCTGCTTTAAGGAGCACGCTTGGAACTTTATCCGCCTTGTGGTCTGCCATACAACAGACAGTGTGTGTGTGTAGCTTCTTCGACTAACTTGAACTTGTGCTGGTCGTCTCATCATATTCCGTCTGGTTCCACCTTGCTACCTCAGCTGCAGCACAGAAACATGTCACAGCTTAATGGTCACTAGTGGCTAAAACTTCTATCTTGGGATGTTGCTGCCAGCTAACACTAATTGGCCGATTAGCAAACTATACTCCCTCCGTTAACAATGAACGTATTACACATGACACATGAACCTATCGCATACAAATACATTTTCGAACCAACTCCAAATTGTTATCTAATTTAACCCACACCTGTGTCCCGAATCATTGATTAGTAGCACACCTGACTAACATTAAATTATTAGCTTTCCTTGGACAGGTGAATGTGATGGAGCGGCAGTTATCTGCTGTGACTGAGCCGCCGGAGCCGGAGGAGTTCTGCTCAGAGCTTCCTCAATCAGATTCGCTGCTTCTCTAAGCAGCTCCGGGCAACTTTTTGACATTCTTGCACCGCGAACGCTGTATTGACATATGGGGCTAGCAGTGGACCAAGCCTTACACTTTGTTTTTAGACAATAAAGTTTTGTTTGATTACGTCAATTTTCTTCTTCTATTATTATTGGCTCTATTTTTTGGCGGTTGGCAACCAACTTTTAGGTGCATCAATCCATTATCTGGAATCAACTTGTCTTGACTTGACTTGACTTGATGCAGGGTAACCAATCAGGTGTTAGAATCCGCCCACGGACTTTGATGGGCGAGTTTGACAGATAAAATAAATTCATGAAGCGCTGCAACACAGGACCATGAAATACTTAAATAGTGAAATAATTATATATGTTTTTTATATGAAATGAATTGGTATTTTAATGAATTAATGACACATTTAATTCCAATTTTAATTAATTAATGACACATTTAATTAATTATTGAATGGTGTATTTAATTATTTCATTATGGCACTTTTGATCCTCCATATAACAGGTCATAAGCACAATAAATCTCTCTTTCAAATCTGCAAATAGACCATTTACGCACTTCCGCATTTTCCGACCGGAAACACGTCATTGTAGCGTTGTATGACTTCCGGTTATCGTAATGGGCTAATGGCAGCTACGAAAAATGGCAGCGTCTACGAGTCGCAATTTCTGTTGTGTTCCAGGCTGTTTATCTTCCACACAAAAACAGCCCTATCTTTCGTTTCATTCTTTTCCTGTGGATCCAAACGGATACAGGCGATCCGAAGAGAGGAAAGGAGGAACTTCACAGTAAAAAGAGGCAGCACTTACGTCTGCAGCCGGCACTTCGCAACGGTTGATTACGTTGGTGGCTGCATCGTTCGTCGCCTGAAGACTGATGTTGTCCCAAGTCTGTTCCCTTGGAACAATTTTACTGCTCCTTTGAGGAGGGAGTCAGTGTATGCCAGAACTTTAAAACGGCAGTATATGCAACTATCCTGTGAAGATGACATGGTGGCTAAGGCACCAACGATGGATCACGACTACGTGACACACCCACCTGCAGGCAGTGTTGGGAAAGTTCTTTTTCTACACAAACTAGTTCAGTTCATAGTTCACAATCTTTAAAATGAACTTGTTCGTTCATGTTCGTTCATATGAACTAAATAGTTAATTTTTAGTTCTTTTTACATTTTTTTTATTTTATTTTTTTTACCTCCAATACATTGCTGCAAGCTATTCGTCAAAATTACCATTTTTAAATTAGCTCCGGACTGTTGCCTTCCTCCTCCAGAGCCCATGCTTTGTTGTGATGACGTTTTGTTTGTGCGACAGGGTGACGAGCGGTGTCGCGGTGCAAATCTGTTGCCACATCGGATGGTTATACGAACGGTTCAGTTCTTAGTTCACCAAAATATGAACGAGTTCATGAACTTTCGTTCATTGAACGCGTTCAGGCACAACACTGCCTGCAGGTAAGATTTTTTATGACATTAGGCAAAGGCTACTTGTGTACCGTTAATGGATACCGTTAATGGATAAATGCAATTCTAAAATAACTTCATATGTCTATATCATGAAATTATTATTATTTATTTTTTTTTGTTATATATATCATGAAATTCAACTAACGTTAACCTACATCTGTAACTCTTTGCAGGTGCTCTAGATGAGGCTTTAGATTACATCCATGACTTAGAAGTCAGGTTGCAAAAGACTGACCTACCACCAAATACTCTCTTCAGCCGATACTGCTCATCAGACGACCAAATTCGTTTTTACACCAAATTTCCACCTGAGAGGGTTTTTACTATTTTTTGGGAGTCGATTGCACCATCTGCCCTTAGACTTGTGTACTGGACCAAGGCAAAAAGGGCAGGAGAGGAAGGTTGCGAAGATCCCAGCCCACCACGCAGCATGCCATTAATAGACGAGTTCCTGATGTATTCTATGCGGGTTGCTGTTGGCATGAAGGAGCAGCTCATTGCTGACATGTTTAATGTGAGCATTGCCAGGGTCAGCAGGGTTACCATCACCTGGGCCAATTATCTTTTTATGATGCTCGGCTCACTTCCCATCTGGATAAGCAGGGAAAAGGTTAAGTCCACTATGCCCCTTAAATTCCAGAAGTATTATCCCAATGTCAGAGTAATACTGGACTGCACAGAAATTGCCCTGGAGACAGCCTCATCCCTGACCTTACAGTCAGAAACATTTTCAAACTACAAAAACAGGACAACATTGAAAGGGCTGATTGGAGTTGCTCCCAATGGTTTGGTGACATTTGTCTCACCCCTGTACACTGGGTGCATCTCAGATAAGGAGATCACCAGGGTCAGTGGAGTCCTTCCCTTGCTGGAGCCAGGAGATAATATCATGGCAGACAAAGGGTTCCTCATTCAAGACCTCCTTGCTGACGTTGGAGCTAAGCTCATTATTCCACCTTTTAAGCGTTCAGCTCAATTCAGCAAAGAGGAAACGGAACAAACCCAAGCCACTGCCCGCCTCAGAATTATAGTAGAGAGAGTGATCGGTAGGATAAAGTCCTTTCACATCTGGGACTCACCTGTGCCACTCACACTGATTGGCAGTGTGGATCAGATCTGGCTTAACTGCTGTGTTCTAGCAAATTATCAAGGACCTTTTAGTTTTGAAGAGTGAATTAATTTTTGTTTTTAATGTAAATAATGTGTAAATAATTTTGTGTTCCCTCATATTCTTAAACATTAAATATAATCGTTATATTCTTAATATAATAAATATTGCTTTAATTATATTTTTCTCTTTAAATGTGACTGGTTTTACTAAAACATTAGATGAACAATTAAAGCAGTTTTGTTCAAAATGATGCATCCTTTATTTTTTTTTGTATAACAGTGTAACATACTAAACCATCTTCTGTGAACCTGTCTACACTGCACTATATTTTATATACTTTTACAATACAATATATTTTTATATACTTTGAATATACATTGTACATATACATTTTCTGCATTTTTGCACTTCTGGTTAGACACAGACTGCATTTCTTTGTCTTTGTGCAAAGAAATAACGTTTAATCTAATGAACTGATTAATAACAACTGATTCAATCAATAACAAACACTTGCAATAAAACAGGAGAGAAGGCAAAACTGACTGGCATAGACAAGATTAGTGGAATTTAAGGTATGCATTCATGTATGTGTCATAGTAATATACATCTAATTTGTCTTTCATTTCCACTATGAATGAATCATCACGCCAAATTCTTTCTACAGTTAAATCTGATAAGGTATCGGTAACAAAGTCACACCATGCCAGTCCTGTGATTGCTAGTTGGCCCTGAACCTGCCAGTAGTATTTATGTGTACGTCTCAGACTGGCATGGCCTTCCTGCACCTTGAGGTGAGCAACCTGAGAAGGATAATTTTTTGTGCTGCTCTTCACCTGAACCAGGCCAAAAGGAGGCGACTCTGAAGGGTCATACACCCGACCATCTGGACTGGCCCCAAGATGTGGTGCGTCAGGGTGAATGATGAAACCTGCTGGTAACACATTACATTGCATTAATCCAGCATAGTTTGCCAGCACTTCAGGCTCCATCAGCAGACCACGCTTCATTGCAGCTGTTTGCATTGTGGAGCCTCTGATCAAATGAACGGCTGCAGCTTCCTGCTCAGCACTACCTGCCCTACTACTGCAAGCATCCCGAAAACGACTGGCAGTCAGCCTTGGTCGCTGTAATTGTGTCCATGCAGGACATTTGGACTGCTGCCGGGTTTCTTCCTCTATCTTGCTGGACAGCTCTGGTGACACCTGAAGAGACTCGAGATGCATTTGCTGATGTAGTGTTGGGACGAAATGCAAGGTGCGATGCAAGGTGTGCTGCATCAGCGGAAGGGATGGAAATTCTGGAGCCATGTGGTGTATGATGAGGTCACTAGACTTCTTGGGTGGACAGTGATATGACAGGGGGGATCCACGAGGGACAGACCCAAATCTAGATGGTGTCAGCTCCATCTCAGAAAGCCCATCCAAAACAACAGCCATGAGAGGCTGGGGCTGTACCTGGCATAATTTTATTCCAGATACCATCATATTTGGATCTGGCAGTGGTCCTAGACAAAAGAGCAAAGAGATACACAAGATTATTGGTCACACAAAAGTTAATACATAAGTGCCTAACTACATTTACATTTATATTTTATTAATTGTATCTGTCAATATTAGTACTGGAGAATGGAGTGTCTACATTGTAAGTACAAGTCAAAGTGTGATATGATGAGAAAGTGGTAGAAGAGGGAAGAGTAGTGAAGAGCATGATGGTAAGTGTGCGTCATGTGTGTCAGGTTGTTAAAAAAAGTGATAGGAGAGGAGGTATCCTTGGAAGGGACATCCCCTGCACTTGGCAGATCGTTCCACCAACAGGGGACCACAAATGGAAATGGTCTGGAATTAATAATGATGTAGGTCATAACATTAAAAAAAAACTTAAACATAAAAACATAACATAAAAAAATGAATTTACTCTCACAAAGCAACAATCAAACAGTCAACAAATTAATCACCTGTATATGCCTTGTATAGTGTGGACCTCAGACCGTTCTTGCCCACTGTTTTGGGCTTTTGCACCACCAGCTCACTAACCGGTTCAGGATGGATTCCCTTAAAGGCAGACAAAAGGCAGTTCCAGTTTGTAGTCACTACTGGGGGTGTTTTTATAATTTATAGATAAGCATCGGTTCTTAAAATCAAACCCACCTGTGTTCTTGGTCTGTGCCATCTTTGCAAGCCACTTGTGCAGGCCAGAGGGGGTGGAACAGCCTGCAGACCCAGCTGTGAATAATGTGCAGTCTGGTACAGGATGGCAACTATGTGGTTGCAGAATCCTTTACCAGCTGCACAATTGCAGGAGAAAGCTTTCAGGTTGACGAGTATCCGGTACGGATAAAGCACTTTTGCCGAGTACGAGTATTATACGAGTAATACGAGTCAATATCTGTGCTCGGATTAAATAAAAATCCTCATTGGGTAGCTGACTGTGTCTGCGTTCTGTGATAGACTACAGCCCCTCCCCTACACACTCGCAGATGTGTTGTTGTGTCCGCTCTGATCACTCACACACAGAACAGCTCTCTGTCTCTCCCTCAGTCACTCGGGTTCGCGGGACGTTTTCCGTTAATGTTTGGGTTTCTTTCTTCAGCTTCAGGTTATATTACTTAGGTTGGTACTTACTTATGAACTAGTAGAGTTCTGGTACTTCGTTCAGACGTGGTGCCGACTCGCGTTGCGTCTCTGCCTGTCGGAGATTTTTTCTTTCTTTTTCTTTTTTTAACCGTCATCTGGCTGCCTGGCTCTAACACTTTCTTGCTGTATTTCGTGAAAAAACAAAGCTAGTGGTATAAATATTGGAAATCAAGCTACACACACACACACACACCCACACACACACCTGGTGTGGGAAAAAAAAAATCACACTGATCATAAAAAAATTAAAGTTAAAAGAAGAAAGTTATTGTTGAGTATGAAAACCGCATGTGTTGTATTCATTGTTGCAAAACTTGTTCTGTAAATAGTTCGTTTGCTATCGTGATCAAAACCATTGATCTCTGAAGCTCAATGCTGATGCTGTCCTGTAAATAGTTTTCTAATCAGCAATAAATAACTATTTCTGATCAGCCCATATCAATTGCATGCTTAAAATAATACCAGTTAAAACCTCGCTCATTTCAAGACAACCAGGCCCACTTCCGGGTTAAATCCCGCCCAGTTCCGGGTCAGGCCCCGCCCACTCCGAGTACAGCTACAGATACAGATAATTCATATGGTTAACAGATACAGATACAGATAATGCTGTACTCGCTCATCCCTAATATCTAGACACAATAACAAATTAAACAGATTACACTCAAGTCATATTTATGCTATTACATCAATGTTCGTAATAACACGAAACTGTAACTTTCAGCAGGGTGACCAGATTGTAATAGGTGTGCTGAGCTGTGTACAGAATGCAAATGACTAAATTTAATGTTAGTTCAGTGTTTTTTTTTTTTATTATTATTTTTTTATTATATCTGTGTGAGGAGTACTCCACGTCCGCGAGCAATTTAGTTCAACCTGGACTTGAGATTTTACTGCGAGACAGCTGTTCAGTCTATGTCATCTTCTAAGGTAAAACAAAATCTGGTCTGGACGTGTGGTCACTCTGCTTTCAGTAAAGAAATAGTAAGTGAAGAAAGTGCCGCAACCGCAGCGAGAAGAGAGAACGGACAAGAACGGGCAAATTAACGTTTGCCAACCGGCATTGTCTATAGTCAAACCTCCAGTTTGTGAGGCTCCTCGCTCTTCCTCATTGACCTGAAGCATCTACCTCTCACTACAACCTGTCCCTGGAGTATATTTGATACTATAACCACATGCAACAAGAAAACATTAACGTTATGTGTTATCGCACATAGAAATACACAACTTCACTAACGCTGACATTAAGTCGCAAAACGATGTCAGTAACATTTCACATTTACCTAGTACAGCTTCACCATATTACTGGTTGTTACGTTATCTCATGTCATCTCACTTAAACCAGAGACACTGGAGCAACACAAGCAACATTGACTGAAAACGACATCGACAGCCAACGAAGAATTGTAAGTATTTAACTGTACTACAACTTTGGAACCCCATCGTTGTACAATTTAGTTTTTGTTTTATGTTAGAAGGACTTTGTCAGTGCCGGCAGAGTTGTTTGCCGTAAAAGAGAACTGTGTCATAAAGCATCGCACATGCACAGTCCAAAATAACCTGCAAGAAAAAGGGCTTTTAAAACGTTAATTTGAAACAAATCCACAAAACCATGTCAGCGATTTTAGTCCGATTTTTATCGTGCTTTCAAACATGTGATTTTTATGTCCCTACGACCTCAGAAAGTGGGAATATCGCGTTATCCCCATTCATTTAGAGAGGGTCTGGTCTTGTTAAGGCTAAATAGCTGCCCGGAAATCGAATCAAGATGGCGGCCGAGTGACGCGACTTGCCTTAGAAGGACTTTGCTTAAACACACACACAACATCTTCAATGAGATGTGTTATACTCTATATTACAAATCCACAACACCGCATTAATTACTTTACAGTTAACCTTAACAGAGTTATAACCGGTTATATGGCTAATGCTACAGCAATGTTCTTCTTGTTCTATAACATTTACAGTCTTCACAAACCCAATATATTAACAGTTTATGATGAAGCATTTACTCGTAAACAGCTACATTTTTAGCGTTAGCTCTCCGCTAGAAAAAAAAATGTACATGGCAAAAGTGAGAAAAAAACAACACAAAACTCACCAAAACTGGTGTGGCTTAGTTAACATAAAATTCCTGTTCCTGTTATGTTTTCCAACCGCAAAATCAACTTTTTGAATCTTTTTCTGCATATTATCCACCACTCGTTCTCTCCGATTTCTCCCTGAGGTGAAGCGTCTGGCGCACTTGTCTCCTAAAGGGGCAGCGACATGAATTTTCTGTCGGCATACTGTATTAACGTTTTTTAAATAAACCGATGTATTAACTTACATTAAACAAAGTTATTAATTATTATATTTTCTTAACTTTCAAACTTATGTATGTAGTTTTTAAACTATTCTTATTCATGTCATATTTTAACATGGGTTACAATGTATCTCTGCATCAGATCGTTTAGAGTGTGGCGTGTCATCTTGTTTATTTGATTCGTGTCAATTTTGTGTGTGCATTTGTTTCACCCCCTGTTTTGGACTGACGAGCACCCATTGTATAAATTCAGACAAACAGGACACGCAATAAACATACAAAAACAACTTCAGCAGCATACAGGTTTTCTGGTCTTACATAGATTTTCAGTGTTGTACGTGTGAAGGTAGACATTTAGTCTCTGTGTATACACATTTCATTTTGTTGCCAACGGATGTTTCCCAGTGGACACAGAGGAGTGATCCCCGATCTTGATCTCTGGTGAAGCAGATCCTTTTTCAGTCCACCCCGAAAATCCCTTTCCTATGACCAGAGATCTCAGGTGGGCCCCTCCAGACTTTCACCGTACCCAGAAAAGTGATAAGCTCGCCCAGCTCTTCCTCACAACCATACAAGCACTTTGCAAAATTGGTTTGCTTTAAGTTAAAATGTTTCTCTTATACAGAATTAATAATGAAGTATCACTATTAATACAAGATTCAAGATTTTTTTATTGTCATTGTATTACTACAACAAAATTTTTGGTGGCACTCAAAAAAACAGAAGACAAGACAACCAAACTAAGACACAGCGGCTTGGACAGTAAGGACAGTACAATAAGGAGTTAAACTAAGTTACAATAAAGTATAAAATAGAAATAAAATATAAATATAACTAAAGTCAATGTAAAAAGTGTCACAGTGAAGGTGCATAGGTAGTAGTTAAATAGAAACAAGAGTTAAATAATCAAATACTGGGGGTAGAAGTTGTATCAGCGTTGTAAACAATGTTATTGCACATTTGCACATTTTGGGGGTATGGGGTTGATGAGGGCTACAGCTCTGGGAAAAAAGCTGTTCCTCAGCCTATTTGTCCTTGCCTTAATAATCCTGTACCTCTTCCCTGATGGCAATGGTACAAACAGTGAGTGTCCAGGGTGGCTGCTGTCCGTGCAGATGGTTCGAGCTCTTCTCTGCATATGCTCAGCGTACACAGAGTCTAAGTCTGGGAGCTCAGCCCCCACAATCCTCTGCGCCGTCTTCACCACCCGAGACAGATTCCTCTTCTCCTCTGCTGAGCAGCTGCTGTACCACACTGTGCAGCCCTGGCAGAGGATGCTCTCCACAGTGCTCCTGTAGAAATGTCTGAGCAGTCGAGGAGCCAGACCCGCCCTCTTCAGCTTCCTCAGGAAGAATATCCTCTATATGTTTGTGGAGCTTGGGCAGCACTGTTTTGAGTTCAACATGATTAAAATCCCCTGCCACAATCACTGCTCCCTCTGGATGGGCATTTAGCTGGCTGTTGATAAGGCTATGCAGCTCCTCCAGGGCTAGCTTAGCGTTAGCGTGTGGTGGAATGTAAACAGCTGTGACGTAGACGACTGAAAACTCCCTCGGCAAGTAAAATGGCCTGCATTTCACTGCTAAGTACTCCAGATCTGCTGAGCAGTGAGTCCCAGTAATGTCTACAGCTGTACACCAGTCACGAGTTCTTTATCCAAAGGTTTAGCTCCCATTTTACTTTTTTTTTAGTTTGTGATCTCGTCAAACGCAGACACGGCAAGGCACAATATACAACAAGACATTATACATTTGCACTTACCGAGTCGTTGTTCTATCGAGATCCTGTTCGTGACGCCAATTGTTAGGGAGAAATTTGTGGTGATGCCGATGAAGAAGAAGAAGTACCAGAGTCCTGTATGTCCGGTGCTGATGGATTTTATTTAGGCTCGTACGAGGAGAACAGAAGATTCGTCATCACAACATAAGTGCATGAGTCCACCTCAATTCTAATTGACAAACAGTAAACTCAATGTCTTATACTAAGAGGGTGGACCGAGGCAGGGGGAGATGTGTCAATATCCCATTGGTTATTGTACATAAACATGAAGATAAGGATTCACACCAACTAGGAAATACAAATTGTCAGACAGTGATGGAGGACATTATCATCTAACTCTACAGCTATGTCTGTTGACAGCCAGACAGTGAGACTGAAGACGCCATAAGAGGGACCATGGCCTTGGCATGTTCCTCAGAGAGAAAATAGGGCAGATACCTGACCCCAGCTGTAGGGAAGAGAAATTATTCTCTAACACTGGCGACCCCATTTCAATTCCAGATGAGTTGCGACACCAAGGTTGAAAAACACTGCTCTACTCCCATGATACTCAACTATGAGTTGTGCTGAATGAGCTCAAACTAGACCAGATTTAACCCGATAAGTTTTAGTGTCTGTGACATTTTTGATATCGGACCACTGATAAAACCTGTTAATAAATCTAAACGTCTCAGATCACCTCCATTTACATCCACTGATCTGAAGCTGAGCTGGTGTCTTTACGTTAGTAACTGCTAACTGCTATGTTAATAATATTCTGCCTCATATTCTGCTCTGTGGTTCAATGGTTTATGCCTCCAGCTAACCATCATGACATAGGACATAAGATAGTATTAATACAACTGAGCCATGCAACCATCTTTAGTGTCTGTGCAAAGGTTTTTAATTTGATAGAAAGAAAAACTAAACCCAAAACAATCTTTCTACCAGAAAAAGTAGAACTTTAGTTGAACTGTTGATTTGACAAAAAAAGAAGAGACAAGGAGGATCTCAAATGTTATTATTATTTTTTTAGGTTTTATTTTTTAATGGACTAAAATAAGAGAAAATGTAAAATGAGGGAACAAACCGGAGCACCCGGGGAAAACCCTCCATACTAAAGTAGACAGCAATACATAAATTAAAGCTGCAAGCAGCATTGGACGGGCCCTCGCACATCCGTGCCCGTCGGGGGGTGCGGCACGTTGGGTGGGAGGTCTGACCTTCTGGTGCATTAGGCCAATTTTTGGGAATTTCTGAGCACGACAAGCCCATCGGCAGGTGCTTTCCCTTTCATGAAGGAACATCCAACTTGGCCACGCCCCAACAGTTTCATCAAAATACGTAATTTTGGTAATGCGTACTCAGGAAGTCTATATGGACACACCTACCAAGACAATTGAATAAAATCCCTGGGAGGAGTTTGTTCAAATATGACCCCTTGTCAACCGCCCGAATCACCAAAAATGGTGATTTTCATGCATAAATATCTCGCTTCTTGTTAATTGTAGCCCGTTGCTCCAAGAGACATTTTGTAGGTCTCACCACGGTCTACAATTCAGCTGAGGTTCTAAAACTCTGTGTTGAAAACTGTGGGGGGGCTGCCTGAAAGAAAATCTCTAGGGGGCGCTATAGAGCGATTATGCCCCGCCTCCAAATTAATTATGCTGCCAAATTTTAGAGAATATTGCTCTTAATAACCTCAAGAAGTTTCAGACAGCTCTGAGAAAGTATATTAAAGCCACACACTTTTGCCTGAAAATGATCCTAAAAGTCAATGGAGTCTTGGATTTTTGGAAAAAAATCGGGACGCTTGACTTTGATGGGACACCGTGTCCACATAGTTTCTGGAAAAGTTTCCATTTTTGGACGGTGTCTTCCCAAAGTTGTTTCCAATAGTTTCACTGAGTTTCAGCCCCGTATGGTCGATATTGGCATATGGCGCTGGACGTCATCTTGTAAAAATGAGATATTTGTATCGCCACTAGGCCCTCTGAAAATCACCAAATGTTGTTATGGAAATGTGTACTAGGCCAGAGTGGCATTATATATCAGAGGTTTAGTGACGGTTGGAGTATTTTCCGCAAAGTTACAGCACGTCAAATTTTCATGAAAACACGCCACATTTCGTGAACCCGCCCCCCCCCCCTCACAGTAAATCCAAGGATTACGGTTTGAGCAACTTTTCATCGTCAAGGCCTTATGAACACACACACCAAGTTTCGAACAGATAGGACGAAAGCTGTAGGAGGAGTTCGTTCAAATACGAGGTGTGGAAATGTGCACATTTGTGACCAAATGTGATTTTTGATGCAAGATGGCGGACTTCCTGTTGGAGTTGGGACTATGGTTCCAGGAGGCTTTTTTGTGTGTCTCTGTCTGTTACATACTCCCTCCAAATGTCGTAGATGTGCGTGAAACCGCGTCGACGGGCTACTCCGAAAACGGAAATCTAGGTGCCGCTGTTAAGCCATTTTGTTGTGCGAGACCCCCAAAATACGTAATTTTACACCCGACTTTGGGGGGGTAGGCAAATGTTCGTGAGTTTTCGAGTACTTTTAGGCTGTCAAAAAGGCGATTTACTTTTAGGATTCTGAAAAATTATGAACATTAGAAAAACAATAGGTCCTTCGCCGCCCTGCGTGCTCGGGCCCTAATAACATGTGAGTTCCTTCCTGAGGAGGGACTCATGTTATTTTTTAATAGAATAAAAGGAAATAAATGAAAAATGAGGGAAAAAACCGGAGCACCCGGGGAAAAACCCTCCGTACTAAAGTAGACAACACCAAAAAAAATAACATTTGAGTTCCAAATGTTATTTTCTTGGTATTATTTTTTTTATGAAATAAAATGAAATAAAACAGAATAAAAGGAAATAAAATAAAAGAATGAGGGAGCAAACCGGATTACCCGGGGAAAACCCTCCGTACTAAAGTAGACAGCAGCAAAATAATAACATTTGACAGCCTAAAAGTACTCGAAAACTCACGAACATTTGCCTACCCCCCCAAAGTTGGGTGTAAAATTACGTATTTTGGGGGTCTCGCACAACAAAATGGCTTAACAGCGGCACCTAGATTTCCGTTTTCGGAGTAGCCCGTCGACGCGGTTTCACGCACATCTACGACATTTGGAGGGAGTATGTAACAGACAGAGACACACAAAAAAGCCTCCTGGAACCATAGTCCCAACTCCAACAGGAAGTCCGCCATCTTGCATCAAAAATCACATTTGGTCACAAATGTGCACATTCCCACACCTCGTATTTGAACGAACTCCTCCTACAGCTTTCGTCCTATCTGTTCCAAACTTGGTGTGTGTGTTCATAAGGCCTTGACAATGAAAAGTTGCTCAAACCGTAATCCTTGGATTTACTGTGGGGGAGGGGCGGGGTCACGAAATGTGGCGTGTTTTCATGAAAATTTGACGTGCTGTAACTTTGCGGAAAATACTCCAACCGTCACCAAACCTCTGATGTATAATTCCAGTCTGGCCTAGTCCACATTTCCATAACAACATTTGGTGATTTTCAGAGGGCCGCCTAGTGGCGATACAAATATTTCATTTTTACAATGATGATGATGATGATTTACACAGGACTGCCCTTTACCAAACGGCTGAAGATATTCTTGGTGGGTTTGCGTGATTTTATCAGATGTTCTCTGAAAGAAGCCACGATCACCCTGTCAATCACTGGTCGGTCCATGAAAAACACAACACTGTATTCAGATTTCCACTTTTTGGAAAGATCCTTGAAGACAGCCTTGTGGAGGTTCCTGAACCTTTCTGGGTGAACGTTGACATTGTCTCGCTTGAATTCATCCCAGATTTTGATGAACAGCCTGTGGCAGATGGCATCAAACGCGTCCTGATCGTATGTTATCTGTGCTTTTGCGTAGGCCCGCGAAATTAGGCTCTCAACAAATAGTCTGACACACATTTTGGACCTTTCTTGATCATCTTCTGAGGCCTCATCAAGTTTTTCTTCTAGGGCTGATTTGTCACTGGATGACTGGCGACGTTCAGTGACCTCCACGTCTGGTGATTGAGGCAATACGCATCCAAACAAGCTTCTAAATGTGGCCCTCAGTCTTTTCAGAAACGAAACTCTCCTTCGGGGAGCAGGTGTCTCCTCCAGATCCTGGACTTCTTCAACCTCACACTGAGCAGTGCTGTCCTCAACTACTCTGTCCAGAGAGGAGCCTTCCATCTGCTCAAAGTGATGGGCTGGTTTGTCTTCTTGTACCTGGTGTTGAGGCACAAGGATCTCCACAGGGGTGATCTCTGATGATGGGTGGATAGGGGTAACACACGTTCTGTCAGCCTCCACATCGTCTAGGGGTGGGACCACGTGTTTTTTCCTCTTAGCTGCCCGAGGTTTGCATGTCATCTTCCCAATGTATTCTTTCAGCATCATGCTGATAGCACAGACCATAGCTCTAATTCTTTCTCTGGGAGTGACGTGCTCTTTAACTTCAAGGTCTGAAGAGTCCTTGCCAGCAGAGAGGACAGAGTTGACACTGTCAGCCACATCTAGGGAAATAAAGTAGGTCAATACAGCTGCGCTATCAGAGTAGATCACTTCTTTAACGTCCAGGACTTGAGCAAAGGTTTGACAAAGTGTGATGCTGATGCTAGAAGAGACATCCTCCTGAGAAATAACACGTCTCGGTTTCTTTTTCTCCAGGAGAGATTTGGAAATGAGCTTTATCAAGTCTCTGATCAGCTGTGTCAGCAAATCTTTGGTATCATCGTCTGGTTTACCCAAATTCAAACATTCCCACTGGTCCGGTGAGATCCTGCTAACAAAGGATTCAATCAGTGGACGAACCATTTCCACTGTGATCTGTGGGATCTCCTCTGTCTGTTCAAGCTCCACAAAGCCTTGGACTGGTTTGTCTTCCGGAGGGGGGGCCATACGTTTTTTCCTTCTACGTATCCAAGTGTTGGACGTCTTACTCCCAGTGTATTCTTTCAGCATCACGCTGATAGCACAGACCATAGCTCTAATTCTTTCTCTGGGAGTGACGTGCTCTTTAACTTCAAGGTCTGAAGAGTCCTTGCCAGCAGAGAGGACAGAGTTGACACTGTCAGCCACATCTAGGGAAATAAAGTGGGTCAACATAGCTGCGCTATCAGAGTAGATCACTTCTTTAACGTCCAGGACTTGAGCAAAGGTTTGACAAAGTGTGATGCTGACGCTAGAAGAGACAACCTGCTGAGAAATAACACGTCTTGGTTTCATTCTCTCCAGGAGAGATTTGGAAATGAGCTTTATCAAGTCTCTGATCAGCTGTGTCAGCAAATCTTTGGTATCATCGTCTGGTTTACCCAAATTCAAACATTCCCACTGGTCCGGTGAGATCCTGCTAACAAAGGATTCAATCAGTGGACGAACCATTTCCACTGTGATCTGTGGGATCTCCTCTGTCTGTTCAAGCTCCACAAAGCCTTGGACTGGTTTGTCTTCTGGGTCTATGAGCACCACAGCCATGGGAAACTGCTCATCAGGAACAGTGAGCAGCGAAGTAGCGACCTGCTGCTGAAACACAATGCTCTCTGTAGCACCCGCGTCTGATGACTGAACCGTGTGCACTGTGATCTGTGGGATCTCCTCTGTCTGTTCAAGCTCCACAAAGCCTTGGACTGGTTTGTCTTCCGGAGGGGGGGCCATACGTTTTTTCCTTCTACGTATCCAAGTGTTGGACGTCTTACTCCCAGTGTATTCTTTCAGCATCACGCTGATAGCACAGACCATAGCTCTAATTCTTTCTCTGGGAGTGACGTGCTCTTTAACTTCAAGGTCTGAAGAGTCCTTGCCAGCAGAGAGGACAGAGTTGACACTGTCAGCCACATCTAGGGAAATAAAGTAGGTCAACATAGCTGCGCTATCAGAGTAGATCACTTCTTTAACGTCCAGGACTTGAGCAAAGGTTTGACAAAGTGTGATGCTGACGCTAGAAGAGACAACCTGCTGAGAAATAACACGTCTTGGTTTCATTCTCTCCAGGAGAGATTTGGAAATGAGCTTTATCAAGTCTCTGATCAGCTGTGTCAGCAAATCTTTGGTATCATCGTCTGGTTTACCCAAATTCAAACATTCCCACTGGTCCGGTGAGATCCTGCTAACAAAGGATTCAATCAGTGGACGAACCATTTCCACTGTGATCTGTGGGATCTCCTCTGTCTGTTCAAGCTCCACAAAGCCTTGGACTGGTTTGTCTTCCGGAGGGGGGGCCATACGTTTTTTCCTTCTACGTATCCAAGTGTTGGATGTCTTACTCCCAGTGTATTCTTTCAGCATCACGCTGATAGCACAGACCATAGCTCTAATTCTTTCTCTGGGAGTGACGTGCTCTTTAACTTCAAGGTCTGAAGAGTCCTCGCCAGCAGAGAGGACAGAGTTGACACTGTCAGCCACATCTAGGGAAATAAAGTAGGTCAACATAGCTGCGCTATCAGAGCAGATCACTTCTTTAACGTCCAGGACTTGAGCAAAGGTTTGACAAAGTGTGATGCTGATGCTAGACAAGGCATCCTCCTGAGAAATAACACGTCTCGGTTTCATTTTCTCCAGGAGAGATTTGGAAATGAGCTTTATCAAGTCTCTGATCAGCTGTGTCAGCAAATGTTTGGTATCATCGTCTGGTTTACCCGAATTCAAACATTCCCACTGGTCCGGTGAGATCGTGCTAACAAAGGATTCAATCAGTGGACGAACCATTTCCACTGTGATCTGTGGGATCTCCTCTGTCTGTTCAAGCTCCACAAAGCCTTGGACTGGTTTGTCTTCCGGAGGGGGGGCCATACGTTTTTTCCTTCTACGTATCCAAGTGTTGGACGTCTTACTCCCAGTGTATTCTTTCAGCATCACGCTGATAGCACAGACCATAGCTCTAATTCTTTCTCTGGGAGTGACGTGCTCTTTAACTTCAAGGTCTGAAGAGTCCTCGCCAGCAGAGAGGACAGAGTTGACACTGTCAGCCACATCTAGGGAAATAAAGTAGGTCAACATAGCTGCGCTATCAGAGCAGATCACTTCTTTAACGTCCAGGACTTGAGCAAAGGTTTGACAAAGTGTGATGCTGATGCTAGACAAGGCATCCTCCTGAGAAATAACACGTCTCGGTTTCATTTTCTCCAGGAGAGATTTGGAAATGAGCTTTATCAAGTCTCTGATCAGCTGTGTCAGCAAATGTTTGGTATCATCGTCTGGTTTACCCAAATTCAAACATTGCCACTGATCCTGTGTGATCGTGCTAACAAAGGATTCAATCAGTGGACGAACCATTTCCACTGTGATCTGTGGGATCTCCTCTGTCTGGGAACGTCTCCTTCTCGCCATTGGAGCTGTTGTTTGTGACGTATTGTGATACATTGCGTTTGTTTAGTCTATCAAATACCTGAATGTCGTCAGTTCAGCGAAGAATAAATTAATGTCTGATGAATTTGTGTCGTAAGAACAAAATATAACCTGTCAGCGTACACGAATGTCGTCAGTTCAGAAGATAAGAGAATCTGTGATGATTCTGGGTCTATTTATACTACCTGAGATCAAAGGCAGCAAAGATCAAAGGCAATGTAGGCGGGGCTTACATGATCTTGTCACAGATCAAAGGAGTGTGACGTCACCAGTGAGGTCACATGTCTCTGACATCATCACAGAACTCTTACTGTTACCATGGTAACAAGGACCTATCCATTTTGTGGCCCTCAACAATCAATTAAATTACAGAGTTTCCATTATTTATTTAGTAAAAATTAAAGAGTTTATCACTAAATCAACCATTTTTAGTTAATTTCCCACATTTCCATCAGCATATTGCAGAATTTCACATAAATGTTTTTACTCATGATAACAATGGACTTCTGTAGAGAACGCTGCAAGCTGTAATGACATTTGTGCGGAGGTATGTGTGATACGCTGTAAATATGTCTATATTATTCATGTATGCAAACATTGTAATACACATGTATGAAAAAAAATAAAATATGCATTTATCTCCACTAACCATCTTCACACGTCCAACTTCCTCTGTTCTGCTGACGATCAAGAAATGTTCTATACTTGACCTCCCTCTAAAACACTGTAGTAAAGAGAGTCAGCTAAATGCATCAAACACTAAAGTTAAAACATAAAGTTTAAAACAGTGTTCATTCTTTGTCTATGTAGAGAAAAGACAAATGGAGAGAGTTGATGTCAACAACTTCAATGAGGGACAGAGGTGAGACAACATAGACTGAAGTCTCTATGAGGAAGTGACCTCACTAACCACATGAGTCACATGTTATATTCATCTTTAAGAAGAAACCTCTTTAGAGACTGTGTCATTGGTCAACGTGAGGACAAGAGAAGAGGACGAGAGAGACAGAGAAGCACAATGGTTGAGTTCAGATGGATTCAAATGTCTTTATTCCTGATCCTGATGCTTCAGTTTCCAGGTAAGGATACATAGAACACACATTCAGTTCATCATTGCGTTTATTATCTGTGTTGATGCAGTGGCTGCCATTGCAATGCATTGCAATCGTGAATGGTGTGCTATGACTTTTCTAAGCGATTCTTCCAAGATTCAATCTTACAGGGTGGCCACAGTTTTTGAGGTACAGAGATGAAAAATATATAAAAACGTAGGGATTTTTGTTGGCTTTCAGACGGTTTGGACTGCAGGCTCCTCTGAGCGAGGAGTGCCCCGACAGCTTTTTGAATTTTTCCCCGTGTGTGTGTGTGTATGAAAAAAGTGAGAGTGATTTTTCGTTGAGAATCCGCGTCGCATGCCTTTTTTTCTCAATCAACAGAGGCCACAATTTTGGCAGTATGTGCATGGGACCAACACTCAGGTGTAGAGGAAAGACGGCTGACGCTCACAATGTGTTGGTTTTCTCGATAGGACTTGTAGTTTTTGAGATATTTGTTCGGAGGACAAAACCTAGGGTGCAGGAGAGAGGGGAGTATAATATATAGAATATCATATGTTATATATATTGTTAAAAATCACCAATGACCTCCTTATGGTTGCTGATTCAGGACTCCTCTCAATCCTCATTCTTCTGGATCTAACTGCAGCATTTGACACCATTTCCCATTCCATTCTCATTCATAGACTAGCCTCCATCGGTATCTCTGACACACCTCTCAGTTGGTTCATCTCGTATCTCTGTGGCCGCACTCAATTCATTCAATTGAAAACATTTACATCCCACCCATCCCCCCTTTCCTCTGGTGTTCCACAAGGCTCTGTTCTTGGTCCTCTTCTGTTCATCATCTACCTCCTCCCCCATGGCCAGATATTTCATAGGTATAATATTAATTTTCACTGTTACGCAGATGACACCCAGCTCTACTTGTCCACCAAACCCAGCTCCTCCTTTCCACCCACTTACCTTTCTGACTGTATACAAGAAATCAGAACCTGGTTCTCCAACAACTTCCTTAAACTCAACAGTAGTAAAACCGAAATCCTTCTCATTGGCACCAAATCCACCCTATCTAATATAAATAACTTCTCTATTGAAATTGACAATTGCCCAGTCTCCCCCTCTCCCCAGGTTAAGAGTCTGGGGGTCATCCTTGACACCACACTTTCACCCGTACAGCCTATTTTCACCTGCGCAATATCTCCCGTCTCCGTCCATCACTCTCACCTGAAAATACTGCCACCCTTGTCCATAGCTTGGTCACATCCCGCCTGGATTATTGCAACTCCCTTTTATTTGGTTTACCTGACAAATCCATTCATAAGATTAGATTAGATTAGATTAGATTCAACTTTATTGTCATTACACATGTACATGTACAGGGCAACGAAATGCAGTTTAGCATCCAACCAGAAGTGCAATAGGCAGTAAAGTGCATGTGGCATAAATATTGTGGTATATAAAAAGTATGTTACATGTTGTTTTTACAGTGTATGGACAATATTTACAGATCAGAAGCTATGTACAGGTGAGACCATATATACAGGTTAATGAGCAAGATATACATAATGATTGAGGAAGGTACTATGAACATATTATACAGATGGATTGTTCGTTAAGTGGGAGAAGACTATAAACAGGAACTAGCATAACATAATTTACAATAGAGGAGATGGCAGATGATAAATTAGGCGATACAAAGACAGATGACATGAGCAACTTATAGTGCAAAAATAAATAATAGCAGTGGCTATCTAAGTTACTAGACTAGTGCAATGTTCGGTACATAGTACTGTGCAAACAGATTGTATAAGTGAAAGTGAGCATGTGCAGAGTAGTCCAATAGTGCAGTGTGATGGTGTAAAAGTCTTTGGTCAGTGACTGAGTGACTGTGAATTGGTGTGTCAGCGGGGGTCAGAGTTCAGTAAGGTCACAGCTCTGGGGAAAAAGCTGTTCCTCAGTCTGCTGGTCCTTGTCCGGAGGCTTCTGAAACGCCTGCCAGAGGGCAGGAGGGAAAATAGTCCATGTGCCGGGTGGGAGGGGTCCTTCAGAATGCTGCGGGCACGACGCAGACAGCGCTTCTTCTGGACGTCCTCAATGGCAGGGAGTGGAGTTCCTGTGATGCGCTGGGCAGTTTTCACTACGCGCTGCAGGTGTTTGCGCTCCGCAGCAGAGCAGCTTCCGTACCAGACTGTGACACAGTTTGTTAGGATGCTCTCGATCACGCAGTGGTAGAAGTTCACCAGGATGGCTGAAGACAGATGGTTCTTCTTCAGAGTCCTCAGGAAGAAGAGGCGCTGGTGAGCTTTCTTGACCAGGCTGGAGGTGTTGGTGGTCCAGGACAGGTCCTCTGAGATGTGGGTCCCCAGGAACTTGAAGCTGGAGACACGTTCGACGGCCATTCCGTTCATGTGAATGGAGTCATGCGTGCTTCTTCTCTCCTTCCTGAAGTCCACAATGAGCTCCTTGGTCTTGCTGGTGTTAAGGAGCAGGTTATTGTCGGCGCACCATGTGGTCAGGTGCTGTACCTCCTCTCTGTAGGCTGTCTCGTCGTTGTTAGTGATGAGACCAATCACGGTGGTGTCGTCTGCAAACTTGATGATGGAGTTGGATCCATGCACAGGTCTGCAGTCGTGGGTGAAGAGGGAGTACAGGAAGGGGCTCAGCACACAGCCTTGTGGCACACCGGTGTTGAGTGTGACAGTGGTGGAGCAGATGTGGCCTGACCTCACGTGTTGTGGTCTGTTGGTCAGAAAGTCCATGATCCAGTTGCAGAGGGCGGTGTTGGTGCCCAGGGCTCCAAGTTTGGTGATTAACTTGGAGGGGATGACCGTGTTGAATGCTGAGCTGAAGTCAATGAACAGCAAACGTGCATAGGTGTGGTTATTGTCCAGATGTGAGGATCATTTTAGAGTCAAGACGAGTTTGTGTCTCATCTTTGGTTTCCAATAGTCAGCATTAATATTCAAAAGTTGAAGCTCAACTTAAGTTCAACTGGGTATAGTATCTGTAAAATGACTCATTCACTATAGCCAATCCTGTAAACTTTAAATAGATTTCTCCTCATCAGTGTTGGGCATGTTACTTACTAAAAAAAATAATTAGTTACAGTCATTAGTTACTTATCCCAAAAAGTAACTGAGTTAGTAACTGAATTACTCCACTAGAAAAGTAACTAGTTACCAGGGAAAGTAACTATTGTGTCTTTTTTAAACAATATACATGTTTAAATACATCTATTTCTGAGCCTAATATACTCTTCATGTGTACATCCTTGCCTTTTACCTCAATGAGGTCAAAGTAGTGCCTATACTTTGACAACAGCAACTTTACCTCTGAATGCTCCAAACTTTCCATTGCTGTAGACCAGGGCTGCCCAATTTGGGGCCCGCGGGCCAAAGTTGGCCCGTGACTAATTATTTTTGGCCCGCGGCTCATGCTCATATTTTTAATAACTAAATTATTACTATTTTCCCACTGCCAGCAGTCGGAATATCTCTTTTAATGTTTATTTATTGTTGCACTTCCTCTCCTGACCACAAATTAGCATTGTGTTACATTGGGGGTAGGGGGGCGCTGTTTAGCTCCCGTCAATTCAAATCCGGCCGGAAGCCCATGACCAGAGAGTGAGAAGATGTTGGTATGGAGGCAATGTGGGCTCCAGGGTGAATCTGCCTTCAGCCGTCGACTTCCAGGCTGCTCAGCCTCGGAGGCTGCACAAGCGCCACCCTCAACAACAACCAGCGCAACCAATCAGAACTCATGCGGCATAGAATCCATTCGAAGCGAGTGAGCGCGACTCGTTTGAGCACGAAGCGATAAGCGGAGTGAGCCACCGAGCGAACTGCTTTAAGTTAGACGCAAACTGCTTTAAGTTAGACGCAAACTGCTTTTTGAAGTAATTTAGATATTTAAGCTAATTGATTGCTTCGACTAATGCAAACAAGAGCTAGATTTTCGAAATTACAAATATCATTTTTGCAAATTATAGCCAACCAAGAGTATACACAGAGTATTTTTGTAAATAAACTGGTTAATTTATGTTAGAAATGTTTAATTGCAAGTTCCTGCTAGCGTTAGCTTAGCTTGTTTGTTTATTGATACAAAGGGCACTAGCCTACAAGGCTAATTGCAGAGAGTAGTGCCTTGCAGGCTGATTATTAGGCTAATGATGATTTCATATTGCAATCATGATGATTTCATGATTGCAATATGAAATCATCAAAAAAAAAGAGCAGAAGCTGTTGTCCACTTATATTACTATTTTAAAATGACTGTTCAAGGCAGCAGAGAGTGTAACATTTCAGTCTTGTGGGCATGTTTTCCCATTTTGTTTAAGACACAGGCCTGGTAGCCTTATTATTATTTTTCTGCTTTCAACAAACAGAAGTATCATTCATTTTCAAAATTACTCTGTATGATTGTTTATTTTGCACAGTTATATCGTAGTCATATTTAATTAAATGCACTGCAACATGAATATTTAGTTTTGGCCCGTGACCCTCCACCCTGATCATTTTTGGCCCTCCACTGAGAAGTATTTGGGCACCCCTGCTGTAGACCATCCCTGATCACTTGTGTGATATTGCTATGCTCATGTTTGTGCGTAAACAACACCTGCCCAACTGAACACTGCTGTGCTGCTGATTGGCTCACCATGAAATGTTACCCAATCATCATGACTTATGTGGCTACTGCCCCCCTCATTTTAATTGAGGGGCCACGTATATCTCAATCTGATCTAAAGAGGGCCGGACCAGAAATATTATTATGTATTATTAAGTATTATATTACTAGAAATAATGACAACTCCAAATGTTTCCATTTGTTTTAGTGCACAGTTCAAGTACATGATGAAAATGTCTACATTTACTGAGCTATTCTTAGTATAGTACATTTATGAACTACCTAGAATTTGCAGTTTTATTGTCATCTACCCTTTAGTTCTGGATGTGGTGTTCTGTTCACTACTCTGACTAAAACAGTGGACAACTCAGGAATAGCAGTTACTTCTGTGGCGCTCTGTTATCTTATTCTACAGGAGGGTGGAGGGTAGCCACCTCAAAACTATTCTGAGTAATCTATTTTTGCATGAGTGGTGAGCAGTGGTGAGTGGAGCTCATTTGAATCCAGTTCACAGTGTCTTAACAGTTCCTGGGATGCAGAGTGCTGTTAGACATAATGTGTCAAAACCCTCCTTCAGTAGTGGTGAAGAGACACGTCCTCAGGCCCTCTCCATGTTCATAAGCATCCAGTAGGTTTTTAGCAGCTTGGTGTAATAAGTGTTTCCCAAGAACAAGTCTCTTATACAGCTAGCACGAGGAGCTAACTAGCAACAATGTAGCCATGGTTTCACTTCAATTAAGTAGAATCCCAATGGAAAAGGCTCCCACTGAGCATCCAGTCTCTCTAGCAAACAAATACACTACGTTGTGTAGGCATGCACGTAACTAAATCACACTAACGTTAAACCCTGTAGCTTATTGAACTGTTTTGGTCGTGAATTTCCTTTCCTCTCCGCCCCACACACCTTGGGCCTCATGTGCGAAGGGTGTGTGTGCACAAAAAACATTTCACACGCACATCATTCGATCGATGTGCGATGCGCAAATGCAATTAACCAGCATTGTGGCGAGGTGACCTCACACATATTCCCCAACTCACTCTTCTTGCGTTTATTGTTTATGCTGCAGAACAGCTGCCAAACAGTGATTTTTTTCCGCCACTCCAGTGAGTACTGCCTCCAGTTCGTTTCAGTAGGAAATCCACACAAGTTAACGCACCAGGCCCCTGGTGACCCGGTAGGTAAACTTGAACATAATTGGTGAATAAAACAGCATTTCCTCTAGCAGAGCCTTACCTTCTCATAGTCAAATATATATTACGTCTCTAGAAGGTGTAATCTCATATTTTATTATGAACTTCATTACATAAAATCTTCATTGTTCATTCAGAACAAAGTCTGTCCTCTTAGACTGTCTCAGTTAAAGGAAGAACACTGAATGAAGTAACATTAGTAATATTAATGCAGTGATGAACTGAATGTGTGTTCTATGTATCCTTACCTGGAAACTGAAGCATCAGGATCAGGAATAAAGACATTTGAATCCATCTGAACTCAACCATTGTGCTTCTCTGTCTCTCTTGTCCTCCTCTCTTGTCCTCACGTTGACCAATGACACAGTCTCTAAAGAGGTTTCTTCTTAAAGATGAATATAACATGTGACTCATGTGGTTAGTGAGGTCACTTCCTCATAGAGACTTTGTCAGTGTGGGACATCTTTAAACTTCTTTAGGCTTTGAATTTGGTTTTCCAGGTGCAGGATCTTTATCATTTTCTTTATTTGTGTCACTTTGTGTTTGGTCTCAGCATGGTGATGAAAACCATCTTTCTCTTCCATATTCATTCAAATGAATGTCATTTAAGTTCATGAATACGACTGATCAACTATCTTTAAAATATGAAGTCATGTGGAACATGGTGGTGTTGATTCAGTGGTCAGAGAGGTGTTAGTTTCTATTCAAAGTTTAACCTGTGTGAATGTGGGAACAGCAGCAGCAGCAGAGGTCTGGTTCAATTCAATTCAATTCAGCTTTATTTATATAGCGTCAATAACAATACAAATCGTCTCAAGACGCTTGTCTGGTGGTTTGATCTGGTCCATATAAACAGTAACAGTAACAACGAATGCTTCTCATTAAACAGAAAACTAAAAGAATACAGAGAATTTTATTAAACTTTCATCCCACCACTCCGTCTCCAGAAGACACCCCAAGTCAACTAATGTCAAAGAGTTAAAAACAAACACTTATGTATTTGATTCTGACTGATTCTGAATCTACAAAGTTTTACAACGAGACCAACCGGGTTCCTTGATCAGTGATAGAACAGAGGAAGATGAGCATGTGAAGATCAACACACTTCCCCCTCAGTTCTCATAAAAATAAAAATAACTTCAGAGGTTCAATGAGAGCTGACAAACGTCACCATGAAACCTGGTTGGTTTTCTCTAATAATAAAACAGAGTGAACTAAGAAGCATAGATGCATTTATCTCAACTAACCATCTTCACACGTCCAACTTCCTCTGTTCTGTTGACGATCAAGAAATGTGCTATACTTGACCTCCCTCTAAAACACTGTAGTAAAGAGAGTCAGCTAAATGCATCAAACACTAAAGTTAAAACATAAAGTTTAAAACAGTGTTCATTCTTTGTCTATGAATAGAAAAGACAAATGAAGGACAGAAAGTTGATGTCAACAACTTCAATGAGGGACAGAGGTGAGACAACATAGACTGAAGTCTCTATGAGGAAGTGACCTCACTAACCACATGAGTCACATGTTATATTCATCTTTAAGAAGAAACCTCTTTAGAGACTGTGTCATTGGTCAAGGTGAGGACAAGAGAAGAGGACGAGAGAGACAGAGAAGCACAATGGTTGAGTTCAGATGGATTCAAATGTCTTTATTCCTGATCCTGATGCTTCAGTTTCCAGGTAAGGATACACAGAACACACATTCAGTTCCATCACTGCATTTATTATCTGTGCTAATGCAGTGGCTCCCATTGCAATGCACTGCAATCGGGAATGGTGTGCTATGACTTTTCTAAGCGATTCTTCCAACGGGATGAGAATAATCAGGCAAAAATCCAAAATGACCAGCTTCGTTTGTCGTGTGTGCTTTGGAGTAGAAAACTGCCTGCAAGTTTGTACAAGGCACGGGAAGTGTGGCTTTATTTGCTTGAAAACGGCGTTTTGATACCTTTTACGGTTTGGTCAGGGTTGCAATTTACGTTTTGGTGAAATTTTGGAAAAATCAGGAAAAATCAGCATTTATAATGGATCTCTATGGCTGCACTGTAGCTCTCACTCTGACTTCAGAGTTTTGTCGAAATTCTGAAAAAGATTCAATCTTACAGGGTAGCCACATTTTTTGAGGTAAAGAGATAAAAAAATACATAAAAGTGTAGGGATTTTTGTTGGCTTTCAGATGGTGTGGGTTTCAATTGTGTGGGACATACGGTTTGGACTGTAGGCACTCTGAGCAATGAGTGAGCGAACAGCTTTTCGAATTTTTCCCCGTGTGTGTATGTGTGAAAAGCGAGAGTGATTTTCCATTGAGAATCTGTGTTGCATGCCTTTGTTTCTCAATCGACAGAGGCACAATTTTGGCAGTACACGTGTGGGAACAGCACTCAACTGTAGAGGAAAGACGGCTGACGCTCACAATGTGTTGGTTTTCCCGATAGGACTTGTAGTTTTCGAGGTATGAGCATTTGTTTGGAGGGCAAATCCTAGGGTGCAGGAGAGAGGGGAGTATAACATATAGAATATCATGTACGCATAGTGTAGTCATGGCAACGGGCCCTGACGAGCAGACACAGCACAGGTGTGCACAGAAAGTGGAGGGAAAGGGTTTTCAGTGGATAACTCGATCTGCCAAAACATTAGAACCCCTCAGACCATGAAAGCAGTACAGGGGGGCAGACCACTCCATGGTGGGGGGTCTTCTCTAGTTGATGCCTTCAGATAGGAGCTGGGCCTGGTAGTTATGACAACCGGACCCCAACAAGCTTCCACACGCTTCCACTATAGAATTACAGCTGCTAACTTGATCTGCCAAAACATTAGAACCCCATCAGACAATTAAAGCAGTAAAGTAGGGAAGCAGGTAACCTGACACTATGACTCTGATTATTAAAATGATTAATGATGAATTATTATGATTTGCTCGTTCTTTCAGTAGAGGCCATTTGATTTTACTTGTTTTACATTTATTCAGTCATACACAGGACAAGATTTTACAATCCCTTGGGCCAAAATCCCAGGCAAAACACATTTAGAGGCCCTGTTCGACTAAGAGGCCCTACCAAACCTACAGTCATGTGATATGACAAATAACCTATAATCTACATAGACTAAGTAAAAGCTACTGGCTTGTAAGCCCATTGAGCAGCAGAGGATACTTCAAACATTGTAAAATATACCTAACTAAACGCTGCTGGCTTGTATGGCCTGCTCAGCAGCTAACCATGGCTACCAAGCAACATGAGAACAACAGGAACCTGGCCTAAACAACAGCAGTATGCAGCATGTCATTGGGGTTTTCAAGTGGGCACCTCCTTTCACAGATGTTTCGTTAAGTTAGGCCCACAACACCTCAAGAAGGCTTAACATTGATTTCCAGTGTCCTGGAGTCACCCCTCTCCACACCGCCACTTCACAATCCTGTCTTCCTCACCAATCGATGTCTATTAACAGCAAATACAGCAACTAACAACCACAAGCCAAACAACCAAATCTAACATAATTCGCCCCGTTTCTGCGGGCTGAGCACGTAACAAACAAATCCGATTGATCGGGCGGACATAAGCCTTCCATCCATTCTGCTCTGCGTCTGCTGCTAACTCTGCATACTTAGCTCTCTTATGCTCGTTAGGCTCATCAATTCTGTCTTCCCATGGGACAGTGAGCTCTATGAAATAGACTACTTTCTCTGGCTCAGACCACAACAGCAGATCTGGCCGTAGTCGGGTGCTAGCTATCTCGGTTGGAATAACCAGCTTTCCATTTAAGTCCACCCTCATCTCCCAGGGTCCCCCTACTCTTAGCTGTCCCGTGTTATGCCTGATGCCTGCTACTCTAGCCTTTTCTCCCTCCCGTACAAACTTAATGCATCAGCTCTCTCTGTTAACAGCAATGGAATTTACAATCACCCGTTTTTCCTCAATCGCACCTACTAAACATTTCAGTACCTGATTGTGACGCCAGGTATAACGTCCTTGGGAGAGACTAACCTTACAACCTGTCAGAATAGGACTAAGCGTACACACACAAGTGCACAGTGGGCATGCAGCATCCTCACCTACTTGCTGGTTTAGGTTCTGGGGAGTTGGCAGCACATCACAAGTATCACAAGGCCCTATCATAAATCTAATCCTGCTGGCCTCCATGCTCCAAAGCTCTCTCCACTTCACCTTCCTTTTCACCTTCCATTGGCCCTGCTTAGCCTGCGACACTGCCTTCGAGCATCTAACCGTTTCCTCTTGCCTCTGTACCTCTTCCACTATCATCTTTCTCCTTTCTACTGCTGATGTCTTGCTCCACAGAGGTTTCCCTGCACACAGTCCTAGGCCTCCACACCCTTGCTGTACATGGCCTATGATATCTCTATGCTTAAGAGCTGCCTGTGCTTGCTGCACTGCCTCTTTTGCCTTCCACTTCCTGCCTGTCTTAATAGTAGGCGCTACACTCCTAACCACTGGATCCTTCGACTGAGTGAGAGTCATTTCCTGTCAAACTTTAGTGCACTTAAACTCCTCTGTTAGGCTGGTAACTGGGAGCTCCAGTATGCCTTTCCCATACAAGGCTATGTCACTTAGACAGCGTTGGACACCAAGCCACTTTCTGATAAATGAATTAATCATTCATTCCAACTATTCTACCTTTGAGAGGGCAACCTCATACACCGTCAGTGGCCACATTAGCCAGGGCAGTAAACCAATTGCCAGCACCACAATTTTAACAGGATGTATTTTGTGGGTATTGTGAAGCTATCTAGTAGATGCACTGTGCTGTTTGAAGTCTGGGGATCCTAGTGAGGACACCCCTCTTAAAGATGGGGATGTCACAATCCCTCCCACTCTCTTCCTTATTTGATGCTGGCTTTCAGGTGGAGCTGGGAGGGATCTGCTGCATGTACCTGCCCTTGTGGGCTCGGTTTGTAGAAGGTCATAAAGGACAGTTCTTCTCAGTGTCTCTCTGTCTCTCATTCAGGCCTACTGCATCCTCATCATCCTGTTTGCTTTGTTGTACCCTCCAACATCAAGCGCACACCCATCCATCACTTTGTTGCCGGCCTGGAGTTGAGTAATGTGATATAGTATGATGTATTTCCTTAAAAAATGATTTACCATGCACAATTTAAAGTGGGGGCGGCGCAGTGGAGAGGTGGTTAGCACTGATGCCTCACAGCGAAAAGGTCACCGGTTCGAATCCCTTTCTGTGTGGAGTTTACATGTTCTCCCTGTGTTTGCATGGGTTCTCTCCGGGTTCTCAAGCTTCCTCCCACCATCCAAAGACATGCTGATTAGGTTAATTGGTGATTCTAAGGTAGGTGTACATGTGAGTGTGAATGGTTGTTTGTCTCTGTGTTGGCCCTGCGATGGACTGGTGACCTGCCTCTCACCCGATGACAGCTGGGATAGGCTCCAGCGGACCCCCGTGACCCCTAACAGGACTAAACGGGTATAGAAAATGACTGACTGACTTTAAAGTGGACAGCAACATCATCGGCACAGTCAATTTTTCCGCAGGAATCTTCTAGTATTACTAATGTTCCTTCATTCAGTGCTCTTCCTTTAACTGAGACAGACATGTTTTGGTTGGAACTTGGTGACTTTAGTTGACTCTTGGAAACCAAAGATGAGACACAAACTTGTGTTGACTCTAAAATGATCCTGACACTAACTATCATCGACTGTAAGAAAAGTAGACGCCATGACAGCTCCTCTAAAGTGAAGACTAAACATACGGAGCTCCCCCTGGTGGAGCTCCGCCCCTCCATTTTAGTGAATGGGATTTAAGTCAAAGTAAAACATTAATGTACACAGGTAATATTTATTTTAATGGATGGTTTCTATCATTTTAGGTAGTTAATGTAATGCTGATGTATGTGTCCATTTTTCTGAGAAGGTTTGTTTTAGTTGATATAAGAAGAAGATGTGATTTCATAATGACTAACAGTTACTATGACAACCATTCTGTGATGTGATCCCATAAAATTGTGAAAGTAGGAAAGAAAAAGTACAGTTTATAATATAACATTTGTTAGACTCCTGAATTTCAGCACACGGATTATTAAAGTCTCATCTTAACTGATAGAGGTAGAGTATTAATTCTAGAGGAAGTGTGGGCAGGTCATCATTAATGTTTCTCCACTCTCAGATACTGATCAGACTCTGGCTCCAAACAAAAGATGGTGATGTGTCAGTTTGACCTTGGAAGGAGGTGCTAATGATGAACATAAGTCATTTTAATGTTACACTTTATTTTTCACATTTCTGTCTCTTTGTCTCAACAGCAGCAATTGGGGAATATCCATCTGTCACTGCCAAGGTTGGACATGACGTCACTTTGTCTTGTGGAAATGTGGTAGATGGACAGAAAAACTGTGACAGTACTACCTGGAAGTACAATTCAAGAATATCAGCAGTAGAGCTGGTTACTCTTGGACAGATCAGATCTAAACCAGACAGACTGAGTGTTACAACAAACTGTTCTCTGGTTATAAAGAAGGTCACAGATGAGGATGTTGGTCATTACATCTGCAGTCAGTTAATATCAGGACGACAACAAGAAGCAGAATGTGGGTTTCTCCTGTCTGTTGTTACCAGTGAGTATTTCCATCATAATGTTTCCAGGTCAAACTGTCTTGTTAGAACAACATAGTGAAACATTACAATAATTATGATCACACTGATGAAGTTCATTTTACTCTTGTTGTCTTTCTCTCTCAATATCTCCATCTTCTTCAGTGACTCAACATGAGAACAATGATAAAGTTGCCTTGTTCTGCTCTGTGATGGATTACTATCACTGTACTCACACAGTGGAGTGGCTGTATGAGGGTGAAGAGGAAACATCAGACATGGAGATATCATCACGTTGCTGCTCTGTCACTGTGTCATTTACAACATCTCACCTTAATCAGAGGATTTATGAGTTATTGAAGTGTAAAGTGATAAATGGTTATACTAATGAAGTTCAGCTTTTTACCTTCAACCCTCAGTCCTCAGGTGAGAAAACAGGTGAGAATATGATGAACTGTTTAAAATCACCTCAAACTGATCAAACCAGTTTCTATCATCTAGAAAGTAAAGCTTACATGGAGGATGTTTCACTGTGCTGATGGTTTCATGTCATTATTCTACATTTTAGGTGATGATGCAACAACAAGAACAACAACAGCAGCTACAACAGCAACAACTAGAAAATCAACTACAGCAAGAAATCTATTGACAACATCTAAACTAACCTCAACAGAACAGACAATCAGAACAACATCTCCAACCAACAACAATCCACCAAATCATCAAGGTAGTGACTGAATCTCTCTCATCTTTTAAAGTCTAAAGTCTGAATGTCAGACTGACTCTTGGCTCTGGGTGGAAATTTTCTCTGATTCAGTCTCAGTAACTTTGATCAGTTAAAGTTTGAATGTATTAAATGCTTATCTCAGCTTTATGTGTCTTTATAAGCATCATTTATTAAAGTTATGTAATTAGTGTTATTTTTTAATAGGGATCTTCTGCTCAGAACAAAAAGCCTTAATGTTGTTTCTTGTTTCCAGATTCTTTCCATTGGTTGAGATCCATCATTGTGTCTGTGGGTTTAGCAGCACTCTTAATATTTTCTGTTACAGTCAACGTGTGGATGAAAACTAAAGGTGAGAACATTCACAGATGAAACTTTTAGACAGAAAAAGCTTTTGATGAACCTGGAGTTTGGCTGTTGGAGCTAAAGTCGACTCTCTCATTTGTCTTTTCAGGGAACAAGACACAGACGGAAGAAAACACTGTGAGTTTAAACTCTGAACATTCAAACATTTCTACAGCTCCAACTTCACAGAGTCAAACCAGTGTTTGTGATGTTTGTTTGTCGTGTGGTTTTCCACAGGTGAAGAATGATGAAGATGAAGGTGAAGGTACAGTGATCTATGAAAACTCTGGAGACCCTTCTGCTTCAGTCAGACTCCACTGATCAACAACTTCAACATCAACTCACCACAGAGATGAGTCCACTGCTGTTAAACATCATCTCATCACATTTAACATGAGCAGAAAACAACAGAAGCACAAGATCATTTTAATACTGTGGATCAACAATATGACAACACATTTAGAGTGACACCTTGTTTAGTGTTTTAGTGGAAAATTCAAGTCTTGATTTTATTTCACATTAAGAAGCAAACTATTTTTTTTAAAGTTTTTTTATCTGCAGCTATCACATCAACGCTGTTTGATCTTAGCTTCAACCAACAACAAATATTTCTTAGAATTTTTACTATTTAAAGATTTACTGTTTTTAATATTTTTAATCTTGACTGTTTGACTTTACTGATCTTCAAATCTTAATGTTATCTGGAACCGTTTCTTCTTTGCTGCTGCTCACGTTAATATGACTAATAGAAAATAAAGCATTTATTGATGATGAATTTTCAGTGTGTGCTGTAGTTCTCTCTCTCAGACACTTCACTCAAACCACAACTCTTCACCTCAGACCACAACACAAACTTTCCTCTGTTAATCTCTCCACTTCTACTTCCTGTTCTCTCAGCTCCAGTATTAAACCTTCCCTCTGCTGGTTTGAACAGTTCTGTTTGTACTGAGCTCTGACATTTGTCTAAATAACACATAAATGCATCTCCTCTTACTGTATTTATCATATGATAATCAGAGTATGTTGCTCTCTCTATAAGGTGGAACTGGTTAGAGGGGGACTCAAATGCAGGATTCAGAACTCAGGTGGTGGATAGAAAGACTTTATGTCTAAATGTACAGTAAATACAAACTCCAACATAGGAACGCAGGAAAAAGTTCAATCACATAAGGGAAATATTCAAACAATGCAGACATGGGGTACAATGATGAACCTGGAACTTTCTTTCCACAGCTGTCTGGTAGCAATATGTCCATCATTAAGGCTCTTTTTCAGGATGTGCTGGGCATCATCTAAAAGGCAGCTGATCTGAGAAGCATTCAGATCCCCACATCACCGTCCCCCTGAGACCATGTCCATGCTTACCCTCACTGACCACCAGTGAGCTGTGGCTGTAGTTCTAAACAGCACTGTCTTAACCAGCAGCCCTCATGCTAGGGTCTCTTTCCTGTATCTGACAACCAATAATGTGCTAAATGTCACCACACAATCATGTTGCAGACAACAATGCAGCATCTGCTTCTGGCTTCACATGTCTCAGCTTCTCTCTCAGATCACCTTGAATCTACTGGATGGTCCCATATCCCCTCATGTCCTATTTGGACAACTCCTCCAGAGAGTCAAAGACGTCAAAAAGAAGAAGAAGAAGAAGAAGAAAGTGTGAGAAGGCTCACCCACTGGAGGAAAGCTGCATCGACATGTTTACACTGAAAGGAAGTGTCCTTCACCTTCTTCTGTCACCTCCTCCTCCTCCACAGCAACAGCGTCCTCTGGCTTGGCTCAACCCACCAACTGAGCCTGATCTCAGTCAGTCAGAGCAGTTAGATGAACGTTGGGGGAACCATTGACTGTAGAAGGATTTATAAACACCTTTATGTGACCCATTTATTTCTGGTAGACTTTTTAATTTAAATGTATTAGATCATTAATTTCATCAGAATATGTGACTGTAAAATAATGTTACATAAAATGTATTAAACTACAGAAGGAATTACATTTGCAGTATTTATGGATAATTGAATGAAGGGCATAGGAAACAGTAAACATGTAATTGAATGTATAAATCCAGTCAAACAGCAGATAAACAACGTCGAAGAAATCATAATCATCTATTTTCATTAAAAAAAAAAATCTGATATCTGTTCTCCACAGAATATGAACCAAAGGCATTGGTTCTGAGTTTGAAAAAAATATTTGTATTATTTTTCTTTTGATAAAAAATGAAAACGTGTCCCTCAGACCCAAACACCATACAAGGGTTAAGGCCAGAAAAGAAGTGAGGCAGTTCTTGGTGATTGTGAGTTATTACTGGAAAATTCATTCATACTACATTGATTTTAGGACGTGACCACCTGAACAAACCCTGGAAGGTGCCTTTCTGTTCTTGCAGGTATGAGGGATAAGCTCCCTGGTGCTCCAGATGAGCAGAAAAATGTCTGAATAACAGTCTCAATGCATCAAGCTGGAGAAGGAGGGAGGGGTGATCCAGTGTCTAGCCAATATCTTGGAGTATTACATCATGACAACTTAGATTCACCCCTTGTTCGAAACCATGCCCCACTGCAGTGGCTCCAGCACACGAAAGACATTAATGCCTGGATCACTCTGTGGTATCTGGATTCACATCCTTTCAGAGTAATCAATAGAAGGTAAACTGTCGTCACTTGCATAGAAGAGGATTCAGCTGACAAGAATGCCGCATCTTTAAGATGAAGACCTGTGCAGATAGCTACGTGGTAGAAAGACATTAGACTTGGTCTACTGGGCGGTGCGAGGAAGGCTTTCCGCCGGATCGTTATCGCGTCCTGAGACCATTTTAGCGGTTTCTGTCCCACAAATCGAGGGTGTTTTTAAAGTGGATTTTACTTCTCGTTTTGTTTACTATCGCAGTTCTTCCGGATTCTCAAAAACCACTATCTATTTAACCTGCCTCCTCTGTTCGCCACCGGCGGCTCAGCCTATTAGCTGCGCCGGCTAAGCTAAACTGCTACCAGCACTTAGCTAACTGCACCACCAACATTTCAGCATCGGCCGGAAGAACTCCAACCTTAACCATCTGATCTACTTACCGAAGCCGAATCAACGCAGCAGGCCCAGAAATGGGCCTCTGCCGGTATTTACTGATCCCTCCTACACTACACTGGTACTCACTGCTAGCCTGCAGTAGAGTCTGTTGCTACTTCACGCTATCGCACCAAAGGCCTCCTTACTGGCCACAGCTTTTTCCCCAGAACCCTCCACCCCTGGACGAGTCATGCCGCCACTCACCTCATCTCCAGGATGCGACAGTTGTCTCCACAACTCACAGACCATCTCTGAGCTGGAAGGGAGAATCTCTGCTTTACATCAAATCATAAATGAATCTGAATTCATGGACCAGGATACATGGACTGCGTCTCAAACGACTCTGTTGTTGCCCTGGGCAAGAAGTCTGCTCCTCTATCCACTGAAGAACTTGACAAAACTGTCCCAGCTGCTTCCACTGATCTCTCTGCTGACCACTGGAATCTCCGTGGAGCCAAGCCAAAGGTTTCACTGGGACCGACCTCCACCCCCAGCAAATGGACCGTTGCCGGCAGAGGCAGACATGGTGGAAAACTCCTCAATCGTCCCCAACCACCTAAACCCCGCAAATTGTCCACGTCCAACACGTTTTCCAGCCTAGAGGAGCACGAGCAGGACCCCCCTTTGCCCCCAACATCTCTTGCCCTGGAGTCTAAAGGCCCCTCCGCTGTGCCTCCACACAGATGGGGGCATAATAACCTAAAGACATAATTATAGAAGTGGTCATCAAAATGTGTTTTTATTTTGTTATCCTTAGCTATGACAATGAGAAACTGACATTAACAACATTACGATTTGGCGATAATGAATGTCAAACATTAAATGCTAAATTCAGTTCATGTAAAATGCTGCAAATGAACTTTTAAGAAGTACAGTACATATTTCTCCTGATTTAGGTGCACATGAAAAATGTTTCACAGCAGATGCAGAAATTTAAATTTACAAAAGTGTTGTTACTGGAACTCCATGAAAGCTTGACTCAAAAGCACGTTACCAACCAACAGTTTGGGTTTCAAACAAACGTGGTTTACTTGCAGAAGGGTGGTTCGGTACACGGTAGTCAGTCCATACAAGCAAATAAATCCAGAGTCCGAGGCAAAGGCAGTAATCAGCAAAACAGGCAAATGATCCAAAAATCAGGAAAACAGATCACGAGGAGTAGTAGACTGGGGGAAGCTAATGAGACAGAGGTGACACTAATGGGGGAGGGACAGACTATCAAAAATGGAGGGAAAAACACAGAGGCAGAAGTGAAGCAGTCTGAAACAAGAGGAGAGGTAAGTTTTCACAATAAAACAGGAAACATGAAACATGAATGACAGGAGGAAATTATGAAATGTTTCACAAAAGAAGACAACATTCTTCTTAACATTGTAAAAACAACATATGAGCATACAAAATAACTAAACACATGGTCAAATTAATAAGAAAATAACGCTTAGTCATCCACAGTATTAAAATGATCTTGTGCTTCTGTTGTTTTCTGCTCATGTTAAATGTGATGAGATGATGTTTAACAGCAGTGGACTCATCTCTGTGGTGAGTTGATGTTGAAGTTGTTGATCAGTGGAGTCTGACTGAAGCAGAAGGGTCTCCAGAGTTTTCATAGATCACTGTACCTTCACCTTCATCTTCATCATTCTGCACCTGTGGAAAACCACACGACAAACAAACATCACAAACACTGGTTTGACTCTGTGAAGTTGGAGCTGTAGAAATGTTTGAATGTTCAGAGTTTAAACTCACAGTGTTTTCTTCCGTCTGTGTCTTGTTCCCTGAAAAGACAAATGAGAGAGTCGACTTTAGCTCCAACAGCCAAACTCCAGGTTCATCAAAAGCTTTTTCTGTCTAAAAGTTTAATCTGTGAATGTTCTCACCTTTAGTTTTCATCCACATGTTGACTGTAACAGCAGATATTAAGAGTGCTGCTAAACCCACAGACACAATGATGGATCTCAACAAATGGGAAGAATCTGGAAACAAGAAACAACATTAATGATTTTTGATCTGAGCAGAACATCTATATTAAAAATAATATTAATTACATAATTTCAATACATGTGCAATGATGCTTATAAAGACACATAACACTGATAAAGCTGAGATAAGCATTTAATACATTCAACCTTTAACTGATCAAAGTTACTGAGACTGAATCAGAGAAAATCTCCACCCAGAGTCAAGAGTCAGTCTGACATTCAGACTTTAGACTTTAAAAGATGAGAGAGATTCAGTCACTACCTTGATGATTTGATGGATTGTTGTTGGTTGGAGATGTGCTCATTGTCACTGACATCAGCTGTTTTCTTGTAGTTGATGTTGGTTTAATAGTTGTTACTGCTGCCGTTGTTGATCTTTTTGTTGTTGTTGCATCAACTGCCACAAAAATAAAAAAAATATATAATTTTACAATAATAGATGATGAAACTGGTGTTATATTTAAACATCAATTAATTATTGTTAGTGTACATGCTTTGACAAAAAGACAACAAGAGTAAAATGAACTTCATCACTGTGATCATAATTATTGTAATGTTTCACTATGTTGTTCTAACAAGACAGTTTGACCTGGAAACATTATGATGGAAATACTCACTGGTAACAACAGACAGATCAACATGAAAGTCTGCTCCTTGTTGTCGTCCTGATATGAACTGTCTGCAGGTGTAAAGACCAACATCCTCATCTGTGACCTTCTTTATAACCAGAGAACAGTTTGTTGTAACACTCAGTCTGTCTGGTTTAGATCTGATCTGTCCAAGATCAACCAGATCTACTGATGATGTTCTTAAACTGTAGATCCAGGTAGTACTGTCACAGTTCTTCTGTCCATCGATCACATTTCCACAAGACAAAGCGACGTCTCTTCCAACTCTGACAGTGACATATGAATATTGTCCAGTTGCTGCTGCTGTTGTTGATGTTGATGTTGAGGTTGTGGTAGACTTTTTTGTTGTAACTGGTTCAACTGTCGTAGTTTTCGTTGTGGTTGTTGTTCTTGTTGTTGCACCTAAAACGTAGAATAATGACATGAAACCATCAGCACAGTGAGAACATCCTCCATGTTACCTTTAGAACAATATGAAATACAACAGGTGACATTTAAACATGAAAGTTTTAAACATATGTGTATGCTTGTATACTCTAAAGGGAAAATGAACTTGTAATAACGAATGATGTGTAGTTGGTGCTGTTCAGAAAATTACGTTTTTAGAAATGTGAAAGAGACAATCATTAATTAAAAAATAATAAAAAAAATGAGTTGTATGTGTAATTATAACTACATACTTCATACTGTGAGAGAGATGCTGCTGGAAACATTATGATGGAAATACTCACTGGTAATAACAGACAGATCAACCTGAAAGTCTGCTCCTTGTTGTTGTCCTGATATGAACTGTCTGCAGGTGTAAAGACCAACATCCTCATCTGTGACCTTCTTTATAACCAGAGAACAGTTTGTTGTAACACTCAGTCTGTCTGGTTTAGATCTGATCTGTCCAAGATGAACCAGCTCTACTGTTGATGTTCTTGAACTGTAGATCCAGGTAGTACTGTCACAGTTCTTCTGTCCATCGATCACATTTCCACAAGACAAAGCGACGTCATGTCCAACTCTGACAGTGACAGATGAACGTTGTCCAGTTGCTGCTGTTGTTGTTGTCGTTGTGGTTGGTGTTCAGAATGATGTACACAATGGTGTACACAGAATAATGACATGAAACCATCAGCACAGTGAGAACATCCTTCATGTCATCTTCACAACAATATGAGATAAAACCGGTGATATTTAAACTTGAATGATTTAAACATATGTATATGCATGTATCCTCTAAAGGGAAAATTATTTTAGATGAAATTATTGTTTAGTTGGTGCTGTTCAGAAAAAAAAAAATGATATGAATGTGAACAAAATAAAAACAAATGCTTTTAGTTCTGAGCGTAAGATTCCCATTAAAATCATTTTAATTACATAACTTTAAATGTTGTTGTTGTTGTTGCATCAACTGCCACCAAAATAGAAAACAAAATTGTCTCCATGTTATCTTTACACCAATATGAGATAAAACGGGTGATATTTAAACTTGAAAGATTTAAACATATATGTATGTATGTATATGTATGTCGGCAGTGTACAGAAAATTATTTTTTTAGAAATGTGAATGAGACAATAATTAAATAAAGAAATAAGTAAATTTGTTTTCTGTGTAAGTATACTGTGAAAGAAAGGAAACATTATGATGGAAATAATCACTGGTAACAACAGACAGATCAACATGAAAGTCTGCTCCTTGTTGTTGTCCTGATCTGAACTGTCTGCAGATGTAAAGACCAACATCCTCATCTGTGACCTTCTTTATAACCAGAGAACAGTTTGTTGTAACACTCAGTCTGTCTGGTTTAGATCTGATCTGTCCATTATTAACGACCGCTCTAACTGTGTTTTCAGATTCATGTATCCAGGTAGTAGTGTAACAGTCCTCCTGTCCATCTATCACATTTCCACAAGACAAAGTGACGTCATGTCCAACTCTGACAGTGACAGATGAACGTTGTCCAGTTGCTGCTGTTGAGACAAAGAGACAGAAATGTGAAAAATAAAGTGTAACATTAAAATGACTGTTATGTTCATAGGTAGTGTGAGGATCATTTTAGAGTCAACACAAGTTTGTGTCTCATCTTTGTTTCCAAGAGTCAACTAAAGTCACCAAGTTCCAACCAAAACATGTCTGTCTCAGTTAAAGGAAGAACACTGAATGAAGTAACATTAGTAATATTAATGCAGTGATGAACTGAATGTGTGTTCTATGTATCCTTACCTGGAAACTGAAGCATCAGGATCAGGAATAAAGACATTTGAATCCATCTGAACTCAACCATTGTGCTTCTCTGTCTCTCTCGTCCTCTTCTCTTGTCCTCACGTTGACAAATGCCACAGTCTCTAAAGAGGTTTCTTCTTAAAGATGAATATAACATGTGACTCATGTGGTTAGTGAGGTCACTTCCTCATTGGGAGTTTGACAGCGTGGGATGTTTTTTAGACTTACCATTTGTCTTTTCTTTTTTACAAGTTCATGATTCTCTTCAAACTTTCAGTAAATTACTGTTGTATATTAGTTTTTGCTTTAGGAATTTGAGAAGGAATATCAGAAACTACAATGCCAAACCTCAAGAATAGCAGTTATTCTTATTTTGTTCAGTTGTTGATGCTGATTCAGTAAATATGAATCACATTTGTTTTAGTTTTTTCTCTCACATATTAATTTAATAAACATATAAATAAATAGAAACAAGAGCGATTAACTGGGTTGTAGACATGATGTCATGTCAAACATTGTGTTAGTGTATCAGTGGTCAGTGAGGTGTTCATTTCTATTTGCAGCTTAACCTGTGAGACTGTGGGAACAGCAGCAGCAGCAGGTGTCTGGTGGTTTGTTATCTTTTCTTTAAGTTTGAAAATGTACAACTGTGGTAGAAACACGAGTCAAAAAGAGAAAAAGATGGTGGGAGCTGTGGACTGGTGGTTAGAGAAGCAGGTTTAACACCATGAAGTCACTGACCTGAGGGTCTATCAGCATCCTACCCCCACAAACAATTCCCCATGCTCCGTGACTGACTGTCCACTGCTCAAGTGTGCTCTTTCTCTACGTGTATATATATAAATGCTAAATGAACCCAGTTTTATATCTGATGATGATAAAACCTCTGATGCTGCTGTTCCCTGGAACACCAGTTAGAATAGAAACTAACACCTCACTGACCACTGAATCAACACCATAATGTTTCACATGACAGTTATTCTTGCCTATCTTGCTACATTTAAGTTGTAAAATCTGTTGTTCTGAACAAAAACAAGATGTTGTTCTGTGATTTACCATTTATTTGATTAAATTCATGATAATACAAAGCAATAAGCTACAAAAACATTTTAGTAGGCCTGCTGAAAATGGTTGGTATGCAGGAAGTTCTGTCTGTTTAGAGTTACTAGGTAGGTTTAGCCTGAGGTGACAAGCTTCAGAACTGTAAGATCTTGATATAGGTAGACTAACATGATCTGCATTGGCATGTCTTTTCGTCTTGGGGCAAAGGAAGAGACGCTGATGGGATACAAACAACGACTGGGGTCACTTCACAAGCCAATGTTTGCTGAAGTATTTCCAGTGAAGATCCCAGAGTGGGAAAGTGACGAATAGGTTCTTTAACCTTTGGGATTATTGCTTATATTCCTGAAAGAAATCGTTTTTACTGTAAGTAACTATTCTATGGATATGTACACAGGCCATATCAGGGACTTAGATGTGTAACTGCTTTGTCCTGATTAGGTGAAGAATTCATAATTTTGTCTCAGGGTTGATGACCTCTTGTTCAGGTATATCAGTATCAATGCCCATCAGAAGATACAGCACATACTGTAGTCATAGTAGCCATTGGGCTGCTGGTCGTTCTTAAGCCTGATGAATAGAAGACATTATTACCCTAGCTAAGGAGCCAAGCAGTTATGAGTTGGACCTGAGTGACTCAGAGTGAAACAATTTTTACTGAGGTGAAAGTTGCATACAATTGATGAAACAAGAAAACTATGGCAATAGATTCATGTCTCAAATGTGTCCTCAATGGAAGACTGCTTTTTATTTACATAAATATGACAATGCAGAGAATATATGGTAGGTCTGAGATAAAAATACAAATAAAAAATAAATGAATAAAAAAAAGTTAGTGAATGCCACAGCATGACCAGGAAGTGAATAACATTGACCAACTTGTAACAATTAAATGTTCTGCTGGGAAACTTCTGGACCTGGCTTCATTCATTGGTGTGGATGTTACTTAGACATATAGCACCCACCTAGACCAGACCAGGCACCCCCACCCCATAGCAATGACACTCCTTGATGGCAGCAGACATCCCCAGCAGGATGCAGACACAAAAACACTTTAGGAAGAAGAACAGCACAAGGTGTTGACCTGGCCTCCACATTCACTAGATCCCAAACTGACTTTCTTCTGTGTTTTTATGCGTTACGATTAGTCAGTGTCGACACCACATATTAGTCCACTTAAACAAATCGAAAGTCGTTCAACCCCTAACTCACACAAGCACTGCCAACCTCCCAGTTCAACCACAGCTGCCACCAGTAAACTCTTATGTGTTTGGTTTGCTGATGTTAGAATAGAGGTCTCTGGGATCAGTGGGAAATCCAGCAAAAGAAGAGGAGGAAGCACTCACAGTGCTGTAGTTCACGGGGCAACCATCATCATCAACAGGAAACATTGCTGCACATTTCATGCACTTCAACTTAACACAACAGTGAGTTGTGTTAAGATGTGAAGTCACTTCTGTATTTTGCATTCAGTCCATGTTGTCTAATTTAGGCAGATTAAATGGATAACAGATTATTCTTAAACATTCTCAAAAGTAAAACCCAAACGACGAGAACAAACATTTTTGCATTGTGTCCATGTGAGGACACAGTCTAAAGAGGACAGTATACAGTCTGTCTGACCTCCTTATGAACACTCTCCACCTCTAGAGGGAGTCTCTACTCTGTCAGTGAATTCATGTCTCACAGAGCTGATGCTGTGATATACGTAGATAAAACACAATGAGATGAGAAAAGACAAAATAAGACAAGATAAGCTAAGGCACGACCAGACCAGACGAGGTATGTTAAGACGAGGTGAGACCATAGTAAAGATCAGACCAGACTAGACCAGACCAGACAAGAGGAGATAAGACCAGATAAGGCAAGATAAGATAAGAAAGTGCTACATACTGTAAAAACAAGGCCATTTACCATAAGACGAGAAAAGGTGAAACCAGATAAGGTATGAAAAGACGAGACAAGATCATAATATAAGCAAAGACAGAAGAGACCAGGTAAGATAAGATAAGATAAGATAAGATAAGATAAGATGAAACGAGACTATAATAACACACAAGACAAGACAAAACAAAATAACATAAGATAACACAAGCAAAGACAAGACGAGACATTACAAGACAAGACAAGAAAAGATGAGGTATGATAAGATCAGACCAGACAAGATAAAACAAATTATGTAAGCTAAGCTAAGACCAGAGAAGACAAGGTGAAACGAGATGAGACCTTCACAGTCTCTGTCCTCTATGGTTGACATCAGTTCTCAACCATTTAAAAAGCATTGTTGATTATAGTTGTTTAAGATAATTGCTAAGATAATATAAGATAAGATAAGGTACAAGATAAGATGAGACAAGACTATAATACAGGCTAAGACAAGACAAGACCAGATAAGATGAGACGAGACAATACAAGAAAAGACAAAATAAGATAAGATACTACAAGCTTAGACAAGATGAGCCAGGACAAGACAAGAAAAGGTATGACAAGACGAGACAAGAAGAGACAAGACAAGGTATAAGGCAAGACGAGACCTTTCACAGTCTATGTATCGTGTCATCTATGACTGACATCAGCTCTCAGCCATTTAAAAAGCATTGCTGATAATAATAGATTATATATTACGTATAGCTCTGGCTGCTTTCTGTGTTTGAACCTATGACACAAACAATCATTTAACATTCACATAAGTAGAGAAATTTCTAGACTCAGTGGGAAATCCAGCGAAGGATGAGTAAGCTTCCAGGTTGCTGTAGATCTCATTGGATCTTTTAACGCGGTCGTTGGGAACCTTGAATAAAAGGAGAGATACTCACATTTCACACACATAATATTAATGCTAACATCTCAGCTCCTTTCCTTTCTCTGGAGAAGGAAAAAAAAAAATGTTTCGACGGCCACTGTGTTTCATACAAACACAGTTCACTGACTGTTTTAAGTTTTTGTACTACCTGCACTGACACATACATACATTTTTTTTTAATGCTTTGCTTTGATAAATAAATGGATAAATATTACAATATCTAGTGTCAAACTCACATTGTTGTCTCCCATGTGGGTTTTAATGTCTGAAAAGAGAGAAATAGTTTAGCTTATTTTGCACATTTTGAAAATCCACGTATTTTATGTTGTCTGATTTTCAATAATCACTGCATGAGAGCATTATTAGCATATTAATATATTATCAATAATAATACTGTCGTAATTAATGCAAAAGATGCAGATTCAAGAACAAGGAAAGTGCATCAAATGTGAAAATTTAAGTCGCCACCTGGATTTAACTAAGCATATGGATACCAGCCTCCTATTGGATAATTACTGCATGGGTGATTATCTTTCAGCTGGAAACAAGTTACCACTTTGAGCAGTGGCCAGACTCTCCCATCATCAATACAAGGTTATGGTGAAAAATGAACGCAACACTGGATGGAGATAAATCTGGTGACACTGGAGAAGCTTATCAGAACAATGTCACAGGGCAAGCTGTAATCAGAGCTAAAGGTGGTGCAACGAAGTATTGGAGTGTGTAACCTTATTTGGAAACTTTTTTTTGGCCAGGCAGTGTAGTAAGATTAAAGATTAACATTTCAAAGTTTGTGTCAGTGAATGTTCTCACCTTTGATTCTCTTGCATACGATGATCACAACAGCAGAGATTAAGAGTGCTGCTGAACACACAGAGATAATAATGTACCACCACAACGACCAACGACCTGGAGAGAGAAGTTAAACTGTTAAAGAGAGTTTATTGCTCTGATGGTGAGACTGAATCAGAGAAAATCTCCACCCAGAGCCAAGAGTCAGTCTGACATTCAGACTTTAGACTTTAAAAGATGAGAGAGATTCAGTCACTACCTTGATGAGTTGGAAGAAAGCTGTTGGTTGTGGATGTGCTCATTGTCGCTGACATCAGCTGTTTTCTTGTAGTTGATGTTGGTTTAACAGTTGTTGATCGTGTTGTTGTTGTTGCATCAACTGCCAAAAACAGAAAAAAAACATAGAAGAAAAAAACATGTAACTTAAATGATAAAACTGGTGTTATATTTATTAGTGTACATGTTTTAACAAAAGGACAACAAGAGTAAAACGAACTTCATCACTGTGATCATAATGACAAGTGACAGTTTGACCTGGAAACACTATGATGGAAATACTCACTGGTAAGAACAGACAGATCAACCAGAAAGTCTGCTCCTTGTTGTCGTCCTGATCTGAACTGTCTGCAGGTGTAATGACCAGCATCCTCATCTGTGACCTTCTTTATAACCAGAGAACAGTTTGTTGTAACACTCAGTCTGTCTGGTTTAGATCTGATCTGTCCAAGATTAACCAGCTCTACTGTTGATGTTCTTGAACTGTAGATCCAGGTAGTACTGTCACAGTTCTTCTGTCCATCTATCACATTTCTACAAGACAAAGTGACGTCATGTCCAACTCTGACAGTGACAGATGAACGTCGTCCAGTTGCTGCTTTCGTAGTTGATGTTGTGGTTGATTTTCTTGTTACAACTGGTTTAACTGTAGTAGTCGTTGTGGTTGTTGTTCTTGTTGTTGCATCATCACCTAAAATGTAGAATAATGACATGAAACCATCAGCACAGTGAGAACATCCTCCATGTTACCTTTACAACAATATGAGATAAAACTGGTGATATTTAAACTTGAAATATTTAAACATATGTATATGTATATGTTTGTACACTATACAGGGAAAATGATGCAGCGGTGTATGATGTGTAGTTGGCACTGTAGAAAACAATAAAAAAATAACAGAAAGGTGAACAAAAAAAAAAAAAAAGTTATGTCGTGTAATTCTACAGATATAAACTGTAGACTGTGAGAGCAAGATGACAGTAATGTTTCACTATGTTGTTCTAACAAGACAGTTTGACCTGGAAACATGATGATGGAAATACTCACTGGTAACAACAGACAGATCAACATGAAAGTCTGCTCCTTGTTGTTGTCCTGATATGAACTGTCTGCAGATGTAACGACCAACATCCTCATCTGTGACCTTCTTTATAACCAGAGAACAGTTTGTTGTAACACTCAGTCTGTCTGCTTTAGATTTGATCTGTCCATTATTCACGATCACTCTAACTGTGTTTTCAGATTCATGTATCCAGTTAGTACTGTAACAGTCCTCCTGTCCATCTATCACATTTCCACAAGACAAAGTGACGTCTCGTCCAACTCTGACAGTGACAGATGAACGTTGTCCAGTTGCTGCTGTTGAGACAAAGAGACAGAAATGTGAAAAATAAAGTGTAACATTAAAATGACTGTTATGTTCATAGTTAGTGTGAGGATCATTTTAGAGTCAACACAAGTTTGTGTCTCATCTTTGTTTCCAAGATTCAACTAAAGTCACCAAGTTCCAACCAAAACATGTCTGTCTCAGTTAAAGGAAGAACACTGAATGAAGTAACATTAGTAATATTAATGCAGTGATGAACTGAATGTGTGTTCTATGTATCCTTACCTGGAAACTGAAGCATCAGGATCAGGAATAAAGACGTTTGAATCCATCTGAACTCAACCATTGTGCTTCTCTGTCTCTCTCGTCCTCTTCTCTTGTCCTCACGTTGACGAATGACACAGTCTCTAAAGAGGTTTCTTCTTAAAGATGAATATAACATGTGACTCATGTGGTTAGTGAGGTCACTTCCTCATAGAGACTTTGTCAGGGTGGAATCTTGTTTTAGCCAAATTTACATACATTCAAAATTTGGTTTTACAAGTTTTAATATATATACAGTTTTTTGATATACTGCATGGTTTTATACTGTGTAGTTTTGATATAAACATCATGAAAACCAGTGAACAGCTAGGGTTTAACTTAACATGGCTGTCAGACATGATGTCATGTGGAACATCAGGTTGGCGTATCAGTGGTTAGTGTGTTTGCTTCTTTTCTTAGCTTAAACCTGAACTAACTGTGAGAACAGCAGCCTCAGATGTCTGGTGGTTTCTATTCTCATGAATAAACACCACCTTTGCAATTCTTACAGAAATAATGTAAGGAGAAGACAGAGAGATCATTAGATGTATGCTGAAAATGGGTTGAGATAACTAACAATCTCAACACCTGCGACAATATTTTGAACATCTTTCATATGTATACATATAATCAGAGAGAATTGGACAACCACCACAGTCTGTTATGAAGCCAGCCACATGTGAATTATGGACTTATTTCAATTTTAAGCATAGTATAGTCATAGTTCTAGGTTGACTCCTGATCAGCCAGATAAACATAGATGAGAGCGTGTGCTTGACTAAAGGCCATTGGTGACCAAAGAAGAGAGGAGAAAGTAGAGCCTTTGATTTCCCATGAATGAAAAGAGTGTCCATCTTTGGCTTCAGGGAATTCAAGGTTGGATGGTGAATAAGGCTGGGGACATTTAAGACCATTTAAGACCAATGAAAGAGAGTGTAAATCCTACGATTGACTGGAGGACACCAAAGCCCACCAGGAGAGAAGGAACAGTATGTAACTGACCGACAAACAATGAAATAAAAATAAAAAGATAGACTGTGATTGACCTGAGGACATTATAGGTCTGAGGAATAGAAAGTAGGTCCTGTGGTTGGCTGGAGGCCACCGCAGGGCACAAGGGAATGAAAAGAGTGTCTATCATTGTTTTAAGGTTGCCTGGGTGAGCCTGCTATTGGTTGGAATCATTCTGGGTAACGGTTAGATTCATGACACTGAAGGAGAGATGCTGAACAAGCAGAGGCTTCGACTGACTTAAGGCTATTAAATGCCAGAGAAAGTTCAGCCATTGATAGGCTGAGGCTGCAGAAGCCCACAGGGAATAAAACCAGAGTCTGGGATCAGTTTGAGGCAAGAGCAAGACAGATAAGAGCATCCATTAAAGGCCAATAGAAGAGAGAGTAGATACTGTGATTGGCCACTGAATAAGTAGAGCCTCTGACTGGATGGAAGAAGAAAGATGAGAGTCTACGATTGGCTTGAAGACGTCCGAGGCCATAGGCAGAGAACGAAGAGCCTGGCTTGACGCTGTCAAAGGCAAGAGGGAAGGAAAGAAGAGCCTATGACTGGCTTGGGGCCATTAATTGCTGGAGGAAGCGAGAGTAGATCCTAGGATAAATTGAGGGTTACCAGAGACCAGGAGAAGAGATGAGAATTGGTGAGTATCTTGGGGCCTTCAAAAGACAGAGTATGAACAAGAGGAGCCTTTGACTGGTTTGAGGCTGTGAAGGCAAGTAAGAGAACCACAGGAAGAAGAAGAAGGGATCGTGAGGAATAGACTCAAACTGATAAACCAATACCACTGTGTGATGAAGATACCACAGAGGTCCTGAGGCCTGAGAGATCTTTGAGGCCCAGATCTTGAAGCAAGGAAGCATCACAAATTTTAGGAACATTAGCAAATAACTGTATATACAGAATCTCTTTATATTTCTGCACATTTTTTTCTCTATATATTTTTCAGAACATTCTTATTTTGTATATATATTTTTTTCCTCCCCAAATGTTTATTGTGTAACTCTTTTTTCTTTTAACCATGTCAAAGTCGACATGCTGTCTGTATATATATTTGCCAAATTCCATGCTACTGAAACAAGGAAATTTCCCATGCGTGGGATGAATAAAACATATCTCATCTTATCTTAAATCAAATACTGAAATAGACTGAAAGGAGAGTTGACCAAGACCCATTCTGTCTGGAATTATAGGAATAAACAATTAGGGATAAAAAGTTAGCTAAGAAAATGTAAATAGAAACCTGCCATACATATAGACACAGGTACTAAGCAGACCTTTGAGATGAATAGTTATCATTGTGTGAAGAGCAGAGAGGCAAAATATCTGAGGTTCAGAGGTGAGATACTTTGGTTGTGCCTTAAAGCCATCATTTACTGTCAGTCATACTTTTAAAAATAGGAAGATGGACATTGTGAACAAGAGATTAAGAAGTGGAGGGCGAAGTGACATTAGTGTGAAAGAAGCATTCAGAAAGGGCAGAGCTGATTAAACCAACAATGGTTTGCTACTAGAGGTGGAGAAAAGCACAAGAGGTTTTTCTTTCCTCAGGCTGGTGTCTATTGGTTACCATTACTCTTAAAATGTTTTAAAACCATAGAAGGAGATAAATTAACACTATCGGATAAATATTCAGTTAAAAAAAACTGAGGATGTTGTTTACCAAATTTAATACAGAAAGCAGGATTAATTTTATAGGCAGATAAAATGGGTAACAGAAAAAAGCTTTGAACAAAAGCATTAAAACAAAATGAACGAAAATTAACTTCACAAATCCTTCATTGTGTCCATATGAGGACACAGTGAAGTCTGAAGAGGACAGTATGCAGTCTGTCTGACCTCCTCATGAACACTCTCCACCTCTAGAGGGAGTCTCTACTCTCTCAGTGGCTTGATGTCCCTTAGATGTGATACTGTGAAAGGTGATCTGATGATGGTTTGTTTGTATCATCTCATCTAAAGCTGGATCTGGTTTATAAAAATAAGACGGATGCCGAGGCAAGGCAAGGCGGAGATATGAAAAAAGGAAGAAGAGAGGAAAGGAGTAAGGATGAGTAGGGGTGAGGTGATATAAACTTGTGTTGACATAATAAAATAAGGTGAGATGAGATAAGATGGGATTAGATGAGGCGAAGTGACATGAGTTAAGATAAGATAAGAAAAGAAAAGGTGGGGTGAGGTGAGACGAGACAAGACGGGACGGGACGGGACAAGACCAGATGAGGGGAAGTGACATGAGGTGAATAGGATGAGATAAGAGGAGACGGAATATGGCGAGGTGAGGTAAGCTATCGTAAAATAAGTGAGGTGATGTAAGGAGAGACAAGACTTGAGGTTGAGACGAGACAAGAGATGAGATGAAAAAGGAGAAAAAAGAGAGGCGAGGAGAGGAGATGTGAGACGACACAAGGTGAGATGTGAGATGAGATGAGATGAAGGGGGTAAGATAAAATTAGGTGAGGTGAGAGTAGATGAGACTAGCTGAAGTGAGGTGAGGTGACATGAGACAAGAGATGAGGCTGAGATGATACAAGAGATGAGATGAAACAAGAGATGAGGCTGAGATGAGATGAGACGAGCTGAGATAAGATGAGATGAGATGATACAAGAGATGAGATGAGACAACATGACATGACACGAGATGAGGGATGAGATGAGATGAGATGAAAAAAAGAAGAAGAGAGGAGAGATGAGGAGATGTGAGATTAGACAAGAGACGGCGTTGAGACGAGAGAAGACATGAGATGAGACAAGACGACATGAGATGAGATGAGATGAGATGAGATAAGATGAAATGAGATGAAAAAGGGAGAAAAAAGAGAGATGTGAGACATGAGACGAGACAAGATGAGAGATGAGATGAAAAAATGAAGAAGAGAGGAGAAAAGATGTGAGACGAGACAAGAGACGACTTTGAGACGAGAGAAGATGTGAGATGAGACAAGACGGGGTAAGGTGACATGAGGTGAAATGAGATGGGGTGAGAAGGGAGGTGAAGTGAAGTTAGATATAAAAAAATAAGGTGAGATGAGAAAAAGCATTGTTTGGATATCTTGTATTGCTCTTTCTGCTTTTAAATCTGTGATCCAAACAGTCATTTGAAGGTCATGAAGGTGGAGCAGGGGTCTCTGGGATCAGCTGAAAATCCAGCATAAGAAAATGTATCTGCCACAGTGTCGTAGACCACATCATCACAGTCATCATATTCATCATCATCATCAGGAACCTGAACGGAAATGTTACAGCACACACGTGTCATCCACACGAACACAACATGACCTGACAGGAGTTCAGAATGATTTGAAAACTACTGTACTGCTTTAGAAAGCTTACCTGAGCTTCAGCAATCTCTGCTTTGTTTCCTAAAAAGACTGATTGGCTCTGAAAATACAGTTGTGTCTCTTTTGTGATACCTACACACAGAAAAGTGGAGCTGCATGAATGCATGTATTAAATTTAAAGTCATCTTCACCTTTTCATCTTGATCTGGTTTATTTACATACTGTCATAGACAGTATGTAAATAAACCATTAACAGCTACTTTGAGAGTGAAGTGGTTCTGATAAACCACTGTCAAAAATATATGCTTTTTCATGCTATAAGGTGAGCTCAGAGGTTAAATTTCAGAAAATGCTCTAACCTTTATTGTTATTCCTTGTAACGATCACCAGAACAAGTATTAAGACTGCTGCTAAACCCACAGGAACAAGAATGTACCACCACACCGACCAACCTGGAGAGAGAATTTTGAATGATTACACAATCTCTGTGATGATGGCTTGGATGTTAAGAAGAACAACAATGATGAAGACTGTGAAAATCTCACACACCCACAGTCAAGAGACATTCAGACAAGAAGATTTAAAAGATGAGATTCAGTCACTACCTTGTTGATTTGGAGGATTATTGTTGTTTGCTCTTGGCGTTCTGTTTATTCCTGCTGATGTGGTTGCTGCTGGTGTTGGAGTTGGTGTTGCTGTTGTTGATCTTGTTGCATCAGTGCCTAAAAAACATAATATATAGTTTGTGGCTTGCAAAGTACTCATACCACTTGAAAAGTTTAAAGCTGGGTTATTCTATAAAAAAGGTTTCCCAAGATTTGAACGTCTCACGAAGCACTGTTCAATCCATCATCCGGAAAGAGTATAGCACAACTGCAAACCTACCAAGACACAACCATCCACCTAAACTTACAGGCCAAACTATTTGAGCACTGATCAGAGATGCAGCCATGAGGCCCATGGTAACTCTGGACGAACTGCAGAGATCCACAGCTCAGATGGGGGAATCTGTCCACAGGACAACTATTGGTTGTGCACAAATCTGGCCTTTATGTGAGAGTGGAATGAAAAGAGTGGCAAGAAGAAAGCCAGCTTGTCAGCTATTCTCCTGGCTTGATATCATCCATATAGAGGAGGTGGCCCAGTCACACTCCAGACCTGTGACTCTGATCTGAAAACTGCTGTCCATCTAATCTGACTGAGCTTGAGCTGTTTTGCAAAGAATAATGGCAACATTTTTCAATCTATAGATGTGCGAAACTGGTAGACACATACCTCAAAAGACTTGCAGCTGTAATTGCAGCAGTTCCACAAAGTATTGACTCAGGGGGCAGAATGCTTTTGTACACTGCACTTTTCAGTTATATTAGCGGGCTAATATACAGGGGATGTGGGACAGATGGAAATCTCAAAACGTAACATCAAGATTTACATCGAAACAACCAGTAACTCAGTGTTCCACTGTCTGCAAATGGCAACTCCTATCACAGCCACAGACTGAAGAAACACAACACACACACTACATCAAAGGGAAGACAGGAAGACAGGTCAGGTTGAAGATATTATCATCCCCACTATACAAGACTGGGTACCAAGCCCCAATAACACGCCCTTCCCAGATCAACAACAGGGCAGCTGACTCCTGGACTAAGTGAAAGACCTTCTGATAATCTGCTAAAAGACATGAACGAAGTGATCCTTGAGATGTTCAGAAATGAGATGAACCTCACTCACAATAAGCAGTGTCCTCCATGGCCAAAGAAGTTGGAGGCCAAGATCAAGTCAACACAGAGAGAAGTCAGAGAGCCAGCCAGAAAGGTATGACAAGAAAGAGGGTAACCAAGCAGTACAACTAGCTCTCCATAGAGCTCCGGGCGTCATGTGACTTTTTTTGTAGACACCGCCATATTGGCAGGAAAACTCTGAGGAAACATGAATGGCGCTAGCACTGATTTCAGGCCATCAGGGTTTACTGTGCAATTATAGATAGAAATTGATCAGTACAAAGCAAAACTCGACAGATTATATATCACAGACCCTTATCATGCCCCAAGCAGGCTTTTTTCGAGCACTGCAACAGCCAGTGCAGACAATGTTCCTGACCTGCACTATCCGGATACACATAACTACCTTTTGGATGTACCTGGTTCAAGGACAAGTTAGTTGTTCACAGTTGTCAACCGAATAGTAATTCAAAAAGAGTGCTTTCCTGCCAATATGATGGTGTTGTGAGCTCTATAATTGAGGCCTGAGAGATTCACACCCACCAAGGCTGGGGAAAACATGTTGGAGAAAGAAGCATCACACAACACCAAAGCACAGTGGCTAGTGGGCATCCAAGAAAGGGTGTCAGTTATGAAGAGGCCCTGACATGAAGATGCTAACTGCACTCTATGAGCACCTGACAGCACAAATGAACCAGCTGCTGAAAGATGGGACCCGCCCTGAATGCAATATATCATCTTCAGAAGAGACCAGTGCCATCTAACTACTGGTCGATAGCTTGCCTTTGTACAACATGGAAGCTCCAGGTATTAAAGCTGATAAGATGATTAGACACATGATTCAATACATGAGCAGAGCCAAGAAAGGAATCGAGGAATATGTAGGAATATCAGGGGAGCAATGCACCAACTAGCACTGGTAAGTGAAGCAGTCACCCGAGACTGTAACTTGTGACCTATCTGTGCACCGCCTGGATCGACTACAAAAAAGCCTACAACTCAATACCTCATACATGGATCCTGGAATACTTCGAGTTTTGCAACATAACATCAACAGCTAACCAACTGGACATTGCACTGATGGAAAAACAGCAGGAGAGGCTAGAAGTAGTAGGTGTAGAAATCCAGAGCGATCACAACATCATGGAAAAGGAACATGAAAAGATCAATTGTGGAATCTAACAAGAGCTTTGAAACGGTGAAAATATGACTTTTAAATACTCACTGTGAATAACAGACAGAAGAAAGTGAACTTCTTGTTGTCCTTCTGATATAAGCCATCTGCAGGTGTAATGGCCATCATCCTCATCTGTGACCTTCTTTATAACCAGAGAACAGTTTGTTGTGACACTCAGTCTGTCTGATTTAGTGTTGATCTGCCCATGACTAACCAACACAACTGCTCTGTTTCTTGAATTAAAGAAGATCCAGGTAGTACTGTAACAGTTATTCTGTCCATCCGTCACATTTTCACAAGACAAAGTGACGTCACTTCCAGCTCTGACATTGACAGGTGAATGTTGTCCAGTTGGTTCTGTTCAGAAGAAAGAAACTGATAGTAATGTCACCAAAATAATTGTTTTTAAAATACAGTCTGAGTTCAAAATGTTATTATATAAATACTCACTGTTAATAACAGACAGATCAACCTGAAAGTCTGCTCCTTGTTGTTGTCCTGATATGAACTGTCTGCAGGTGTAAAGACCAGCATCCTCATCTGTGACCTTCTTTATAACCAGAGAACATTTTGTTGTAACACTCAGTCTGTCTGGTTTAGATCTGATCTGTCCAAGATTAACCAGCTCTACTGTTGATGTTCTTGAACTGTAGATCCAGGTAGTACTGTCACAGTTCTTCTGTCCATCTATCAGATTTTTGCAAGACAAAATGACGTCATGTCCAGCCAAGACAGCAACAGGTGAACGTTGTCCAGTTGCTGCTATTAAAACAAAGAGACAGACCATCTCAGTTAATGGAAAATTACTGAATGAAGTCCAATAAAACTCATGTTATCTTTACAACACTAGAACATAAAAACTGCTGTGATAATTAAACTTCAAATATTTTGGATAATTACAAATGATCAGGGTCTACCAAGGCAGACTGGCTTTAGGCAAAGGGCCAGACAAAGAACGGTTCAGAAGACTTTTCATGAAGAAAACCAACAGGAGACCATGTACCCGGTCCGGAGGGTTACTGGGGCCCCACCCTGGAGCCAGGCCTGGGGCTGGGGCTCATGGGTGAGTGCCTGGTGGCGAACGGGAAACATGGGCCCTCCCCCCTGTAGGCCTACCACCCGCAGGAGGATTATGAAGGGTCCAGTACATTGGGCCTCGGCGGGCTCACCTCTAAACATAGTGTTGGGCTGTCAGGCTGAAGAAGGAAGCGTACAGGGCATGGCTGGTCTGTGGGTCTCCTGAAACACCTGACCGGTACCGGATGGCCAGGCGGTCTGTGGCGAGGAGAGTCACTGAGGCAAAAACCCGGGCCTGGGAGGAGTTTGGTGAGGCTATGGAAGAAGACTATTGATCGGCTCCGAAGAGGTTCTCGCAAACTCTGGTGCCTCAGGGGTGGCAGGCGGCAACACACTCACACTATTCTCAGTAGGAGTAGGGAGCTGCTGACATCAACTGAGGATATCGTCGGGTGGTGGAAGGAATGCTTTGAGGAGCTTGGGTCTAGTGTTGGCCCATCCAATCTCTGGGACAGAAATTGCGGCAAAGCTCCGGGAGCAGATGAGAGCCACCCTGGGTATCTCAGGGCTCTGGATGTTGTAGGGCTGTCTTGGTTGACACGCCTCTGCAACATTCCGTGGGGCTGGTACCTCTGAAGTGGCAGACTGGGTTGGTGGGACCAGAGGGTGTGTTCCAACTATACGCCGATCGCACAACTCAGTCTCCTCGGTCTATGTCAGGGTGCTAAGAGGCTCTGGTCGATTGTTGAACCTCAGATCGAGGAGGAACAATGCAGTTTTTGTCCCGGACGTGGAACCATGGACCACCTATTTACCCTCACCAGGGTGCTGGAAATGGGATTTTGCCCAACCAGTTCACATGTGTTTTGTGGATCTGGAGAAGGCTTATGGCCGTGTCCCCAGAGGCCGTGTCTCGTCTGGCCTGGGAACGTCTCAGGGTTCCTTAAGAGGAGCTGGCTGAAGGGGCTGGGCAGAGGGCTGTCTGGGCTTCCCTGCTGAAACTGCTGCCCCCGCAATCCAGACCCAGATAAGCAGAAGAAGACGAGTACGAGTATGAGTATGAGTACAAATGATCAATTTGACGTAACTCATAAAGCTTTGAGTTTGGGAATGTCATAAAGGTGGGGGTGTGTCTAAAGGGCTCGCATGGGGTGGCACCCACCCCCCTGAACAGTCAGTATGACAATGACTCACGTCATTAGATCAGAGTGCTGTCAATCATAGCTTGATTTCTTATATGGTGTGAGAGAGACACGTTTTTTCACTCTCTGTTCAAGGTACGTTCATATAATTTGAAATCATTTGAAACATTCCCGTATTCAACAGTCTGTGTCATCTTTGGTTTCCAAAAGTCAACTAAAGTCACCAAGTTCCAACCAAAACATGTCTGTCTCAGTTAAAGGAAGAACACTGAATGAAGTAACATTAGTAATATTAATGCAGTGATGAACTGAATGTGTGTTCTATGTATCCTTACCTGGAAACTGAAGCATCAGGATCAGGAATAAAGACATTTGAATCCATCTGAACTCAACCATTGTGCTTCTCTGTCTCTCTCGTCCTCTTCTCTTGTCCTCACGTTGACAAATGCCAGGCTCTAAAGAGGTTTCGTCTTAAAGCTGAAAACAACATGTGACCCATGTGGTTTAGCAGGTGTTACTTCCTCATACAGACTTTGTCAGGGTGGGATTTTTTTTAGCAATATTTTGGTTTTTAATTCAATTTACATATGCCAACACACAATTTCACAAGGTAGATGGATATGTTGGGTTCATGCTGGCCTGCATGATTTTATGATACTATTGTTGAATGATTGTCTTGTACAATACTACTGTAGATTAACTTCATGAAAACCAGCTATGATTAACTTCACCACATCAATACTCAGTCAGTCCATCTTAAAACCATACGAAACCCATCTGTGTACCAAGGTAAATAGCATGGGGCAACTGGCCTTTAAGACATGATGTCATGTGAAACATCGTGCTGCTGTGTCTGTGGTCACCAAGGTGTCAAGTTTATTTTTACAGCTTCACTCGTTTGATTGTGGGAACAGCAGCACCTGGTCTGGTGGTTTCTTTTTTTTCATGGTTAAACTTCAAGATGCACAGCCTTGACAGAATTTGAGGGAAGAAGTCTGAACATCAAATATTCAAAATTTGATTTGCACTGGAAAATCAGCCACTGCAACAACAAGGGTTTGAATGGACCTGCTATAAATAAAGAGGCAAAAAATTCTGCCCCTTATCTGTATCAGTCAGGTTTCATCTGTGGTCACACGACCACGTGATTCTGGTGGCAGAGCAGGTGCAAGGGCAAATGCAGTGGCAATAGTGGGCTGCAGGGCATCTCATTTCATGCTGAGCATTTCAGGTTTTTTTTCTTTTGTTGCTGTTGCTGTTTTCATACTGAGGTGCAACACTGATCAGACTGTGAGCGTCTATCAGATTTAAAGGAAAAACTGCAACCCCACAAGTCTGCACAAGACTGCCACTGATGCTGGGGTGAACTTGGCCATCATAGCCAGTATCCATAGACAGGTCCATAGAGGAGTGGCCCTTGGCGGGGAAAGCATAGGATAGCAACACGGAGCTGGTTGGCCTTTTGCTCTTGCTCCTTGTACTCCTGTCCCGGCTGCCAGGTCGGCCTCCACTTTTGCTCCTCTCGCTCTAGTTTCAGATCCGAGGACTGCCTCACATCTTGCTCCCACTCCCGCTTCGACTCTGAGGGTTGTCTCATGCTCTGTTCCCATTCCAGCCCCAAGGGTTGGCTCATGTCCTGCTTCTGTACCAGCCCCAAGGGTTGGTTAGTGTCCTGCTCCAGTTCTGCTTCCAGCTCCGGTTCTAGCTCCATGGATCGACTCTGCTCCGGCTCCTGCTCCGACTCCGAGGACTGCCTTCGTTCTGGCTTCTGTTCCGGCTCCGAGAGCCATCTCCACTCTGGTTCCTGTTCTCGTGGTTCCTGTTCTTTTGGTTCTGTTCCTATTCCAGTTCTCGTTCCTATGCCAGCTCTTGTTCGCGAGGTGGCTCGGACTGCGGCTCCTGTTCCTGAGGTTGGTCTGGCTTCTGCTCCCATTCCCGATTTGGGTCCGGCTCCAGTTCCTGTTCCTGTGCCGGCTCCTGATCATGTTTCTGTTCTTGTGCCTTTTCCCAAGGCCCTATCTGTCCGTGCTCTGGCTTCTGAGTGATCTGTTCTGTCTGCTCAACCAAGGAAGGGTTTTCACTTGTGTCTCCTCTGCCTTTGTATATATAGTCCTGCCTTTCCCTTTGTCCTATGTCATTTCATACTCTTTCCCTGCCATGTGTTTTCAAACTCTAGTCTTGTCATGTTATGTTCTTTTTTTATTTCTTTTTTATTTATGGATCTCCCTGCCTTTTTGCAGTGCCTTGTGTTACTTTTGGTTTAATTAAATTAGTTTTTTGCCTCTTCCTACCTCATTGCCTGGTCAAGCGTTTTGGTCCTGCCTCACCCTGCAAACCACACCTCCATGCGAGCCTCACTTGCATAGAGGTATGGCTTGCCAAAAAAGAGGTGCTTTTTGGAATAAGATGAAAGCCAGGCTACTCTCTAGCAGCAAACTGGCTGGAATAGCCTTCTGGTGTCAGGATCTATGTTTCTTGGTTGATTTGTTCTGTCCCTCTCTGGAGGTTGGTCTGGAGCTGGGTGGAACTGGAGCCACCTGCAAGCACACCTGCAAGCAATGGAGCCTCATTAGTTATTACCTCTCACTCGTCTTACCTCTTCTGCAGTGCCATTCCAGTGGTCCTTGGAGGCTGACGCTGCTTTTCTCATCCTCAAGAGGCTCTTCACCACAGCGCCAGTTCTCATACACCCTGATTCTTCCTTGCCATTCATTGTGGAGGTGGATGCTTCAGACGCAGTAGTGGGAGCGGTCCTCTCTCAGCGCCGTGGTCCAGACAACAAGCTCCACCCCTGCGCGTTTTTCTCCAAACAACTATCACCAGCAGAACGCAACTATGATGTGGGCAACAGGGAACTGCTGGCGGTGAAGATGGCCCTGGAGGAGTGGCGACATGGGGTGGAGGGCTCTGAAGAACAATTTGTGGTTTGGACAGACCACAAGAACCTGGCTTATATCCAGTCTGCCAAAAGATTAATCCCCGGCAAGCTAGGCGGGCATTCTTTTTCAGCAGATTTAACTTTACACTTACCTATCGCCCTGGTTCCCGCAATACCAAACCAGATGCCCTTTACCACCAGTTCAGCCTGGAGGAGACCCCAGATAAACCAGAGACTATACTCCCTCCCTCCTGCCTAGTTGCTCCTTTCACTTGGGGGATTGAGTCTTGCATCCAAGAGGCACTTCACCCTTAAATTCATCACCGTCTGGTCTCCTTCAGCCTCTGCCCATCCCAGGTCCGCCGTGGTCCCACGTTGCACTTTACTTTGTTACCGGACTCGAAGAATCTCAAGGTAACTCTGCCATCCTCACTGTGGTTGATCATTTTTCTAAAGCAGCACATTTCATTGCCATTTCCAAACTGCCATCTGCCAAGGAAACAGCTGAACTTTTTACTAACCACATCATTTGTTTACATGGCATCCTGGTGTTTCAGGATGCCATGGGACAGGGGACCTCAGTTTGTGTCACAGGTTTGGCGAGCCTTTTGTCGAGGCATTGGGGCCACGGCCAGCCCATCTTCCAGTTTCCATCACAGTGTGCTTGTGGGCGGAGCTGGAGCCACCTGCAAGCAATGGAGCCTCATCAGCCATCTACTCTCATCAATATAATCCTGGTTCATTCCTCCACTCGTCGCCAGATTGTCTGCTTACCTTAGTGGTACAGAGCCTTGGTTTTCTACTCTAGTTTTCCTTCCAGCATCGTATACTCATTCCTTGTCCTTTTGGTCTTCAGCTCTTGGACCCATCTCCTCACCAGCCCTTTTGTCATCACCTTTGGATCCTCACCAGCTCCATCTGTCTGCCAGCCTTCTTCCCTGCTCACTCCGGAAAGACCTCACAACCTGCTTCATTCCGACCTGCTTCTTGCTTTCACAATAAATCGGTTAAATCACAACTACTACTGGCCTTGAGTTTGAGACTTGTGTCCAAATTATTTTGGCAGACGTGACATCTGGTATCCTTGATAAGTCTGGTGAAAGGCTTGTAAAGAGCATAACACGTTCTAGGTTTACAGAATTGGGAATCACACCTTCATGTAGGGATGCCAGTTGCTGACAAAATGCCAAAACAGAGGACATCCCCAATTGAGGTGTGGCAAGCAGTAACAGACAGGAGCTTCTCATATTTGCCTTCTATTTGAGGATGCCCAGAAGGTCCTCAAAAGGTTTCATAGTGACAGACATACAGTAATCCTATCAGATAGGTATGGAAAGGCTGCAAAAGCTGAAGGAATCCTCGTTGTCCTTCATTTGGTGGTGGAGGCTTTCACTTATGCAGCATTCATACTAGTGGTGAGGGAACAACAAATACAAAAAGAAAGCTAACAAACGACATACCCTGAAACTCTCTAGGACAAGACAATTGACATGAGACTTGTGCTGGTTTCAAGCTTTTTTTTCACTCAATGGAAAATCATATGCAGTCGTTTCTCCCCTTCCATACAACGCTGTCGATTACGCCCCTGGCAATGCTGACTAAGTTTTAGCTTTTGTCACTCATATAGTGAACACACTATTAAAAGGTACTGAGAAGAGGCTTTGGCTTTATTAAACACCTCACCAAGAACCAAGAACCAGCAGGGACTTTAGGCCGAGTCAAAGAGAACCCGGAGTGTGCATTCTCTGGATCCTCCACTGCTGGGAAAGTTTCTTGAGACACTGTCTCTAGACCATTCATTATGGAGGTTATGTTGAACTAGCCATGGATACACCAAAATATCAGGAATCAGTGCAGAGATGAAACCTAACACCATCTGTGATGGAATGGTTTACCTTACAGTGGAAATGACCACCCAGGGCACTGGTTTCTGGTGGTTTACCGGTCAATCAGATTCGAAGAGATCAGTTGACACATCATCACTCTTGCAGGCAGGGTCGTTGATTTGGCAGAGAGCTTTGTATTCCCAGTTGCATAGGTTTCTCTCCAGCAGCAGCAAGCGCACGGAAGGATGTAACTTGGCAAGAGGGGTATCAGAAGTCAGAGGTGCTCAAGGTCGCCTGTGGGCCATTTGGCCTTCTGGTGATGTTTTTTTTTTCTCTCTCAAACAGGCGATCAGAGAACTTTAGGTTTGGACAAGTAGTGATTTAGAGTCAGAAAGTCCAAAGACGGAGTGTTCCAGCCATTGTCGGTGGAAAGGGTGCAGGGCTCAGTCGCATAGTCACTGAAATGATGCTCTCTGTGGTGCAGCCATTGTGATATGACATGATATGTAAAAAATCCAGGAGCAGGGCTTTTGAGAAACATCTACACATGAACAGATTGAAGACCCCTGTTCCATTCTTGTTTCAATATTTGATTTGCCCTCCACTGATCCAAGCCCAAGAGGTTGAATCTCACCAAACCAAAAACATAGAGATGAGAGCAGTAGATGACCTAGAGTCTTAGAAGTGTAGCTAGAGATATAACCTCAGTTTTTGTCGGGAGATCATTTTCTTCAACAAGGTGGCACACCTAATGCTTGACAGTCAATCCCAGAGCTCCTTAATGCAGTGGTAGATAGCCTCTGTTGAGATTAGACAGCTGCAATCACATCATTTAGGTTGACTTATTGCAAAATGCTAGCCAGCTTGTATTGTGGTAACAAGCAGAGGTAAAACTCAACAGCACAGCACTAACACATAGGGTAAGATACAAAAGGTAGTCTTTACTAGACAAAATTGGTTTGGTACACTAGTCAGTATTAGATTAACAAATGTGACCACAAATAAACTAAAGGGTATATCCAAAAACTAAATAAATAAATAAGCCCTCAATAACTATAAAATAAAGGTCTGAAGATAGCAAGACTGGCAATGTCATGTCTGGGTAACTCGGAAGGCCAGAAAGTAGGGCACTAAAAACAGGAAATGACTAGGAAAGACACAACAAAACAGTAAGTATCAGTTCAGCTGAGTAGCCAGTCTGTCAATGTGGAAAGGATGCATGTGTGTCCATAATGCTGAAAAATTGTGTCCTGGTCCACCTCTAAATGTGGTCTGAGTGAGTAGATCTCAATTACTACAGTTAGGATGTGTTCACACCTAATTACTCCCATCACTCAAGATTGGGCTTTATCTGACAGATATCTCAAAGTGATTTTAAAAAGAAAACTACTGTACATAATAATGTGTGTATTTTAGCAGGATCCTGCAGGTTTTTCTTTTTTTAATAATTTTTAAAGACATTGAAAAGTTTTGCCCAGTGTAACATGAGTTTTCTACACATGTAAAATGTGATGAGACAACGTGTGATGACCCTGGGCCATTTTGTGTTTTGCTGGCTTCTGTGCTCCTCCCTTCCCAGGTTTTCTCCCTGCTTCCTCCCACCTCCTAATGGAGATCTCAGCTGTGGCCATCTATAAAGGCATGACCCTGCCAAGATGGCGGTCTCTCCTTCCCGGCTAGCTGGTGCATCCAGGCACCGCAGCGTAAATTTGTTTGTTTGATTTGGTTGTGTTCTGTTGACCCTCTTGTTTAATAAATTTCTGATTAAATTAAGTGGTCGCTGTGTTTTCACCCCGTTTGGTTGTGCTCTCCAACGAGCTGGGCATAACGCAATGTTTAACAGCAGTGGACTTATCTCTGTGGTGAGTTGATGCTGAGGCTGTTGATCAGTGGAGTGTGACCGGAACAGAAGATTCTGTGCTGCTAAACCCACAGACACAATGATGGATCTCAACAAATGGGAAGAATCTGGAAACAAAAAACAACATTAATACGTTTTGTTATGAACAGAAACATGTGAGTAGTAAATTTTCACTTTAGTTAAAGAACGACTGTAGATAAAGATTCTTAAGTCATTAATCCTCAAACTAGTATTATCATTATTAACTTTAACTGATGTGAAGTGATGTTGGTGAAGAGACATAACACTGACAGAACTGGGGCTACTAATCAAAGGTTTCTGAGCCTGAATCAGAGAAAATCTCCACCCTGTGACGGTTTGTCCAACCGGTGGTTGGACCCCAAAGCAGGAGACGAAACCGCGTGTCGAAGTCAACCAGGTACAGTTTATTACAACTTGGAAAAGTTCCAAGCAAAACCAAAAAATACAAAAAGGCAAACAAAAGGTGCTGGAAACTCCAGGAGTGAAAACTAAAGAAAACTGAGAACGGCTGCCTGGGCAGGACTCTGGCTCTCCCTGGGAGGCACTGGAGGAAAAACAAAGGGGGAAACACATGTGATGATTAGTTGATTGATGCAGCTGTGACAAGAGCTCCTGCCAGGATCCTGCCCAGGTGAGCCTAATGAGGGGGGAGAGAGAGAGGGAAAACAACAAAACACCAACACAGGAAACCCAGGACCATAACAGTACCCCTCCCTCAACGGGCGCCACCTGGCGTCCTACCTGGCTTGTCCGGATATTTACGATAGAAATCTGAGAGCAACCGGAGGTCGAGTATTAGAGACCTGGAAACCCAGGAGCGTTCCTCAGGACCGTACCCCTCCCAGTCAACGAGGTATTGGTAGCCTCGGCCCCGCCTGCGGACATCCAGGATCTCCTTGACAGTAAATGCAGGTTGACCATCAATGATGTGGGGAGGTGGCGGGGGGTTGTCGGGGGATGGAGAGGACTCTCCACCACTGGCTTTAGGAGGGAGACATGGAAAACTGGATGAACCCTGAGGGCTGCTGGCAGCTTTAATCGGACGGCACTGGGGTTGATGATTCTTTCGACGGGATAGGGGCCAATGTAGCGAGGAGCAAGCTTCCTAAATTCCACCTGGAGGGGAAGATCGCGGGCCGACAACCGGACCTTCTGTCCCACTTGGTAGTCTGGAGCTGGAACACGGCGTCTGTCAGCTATGCGACGATTCCTAGCAGTGGTGCATTCCAGAGCGGCCCGGGCCTCCCGCCAAACCCGTCGGGCCCGGCGAAACTGAGCCTGGACTGACGGCACTGCCACTTCAGCCTCCTGGCTAGGGAACAGTGGGGGCTGGAACCCATGGGTGACCATGAAAGGAGACAAACCTGTGGCAGAGCTAATCAGGGAGTTGTGCGCGTATTCAACCCACGGCAGGTGAGTGGACCAGGAAGCTGGGAGACGCGATGCCACACAGCGCAGAGAAGCCTCCATACCTTGATTCGCCCGTTCTCTTTAGGTTTTTGGGTCCAGGTCGATAAGTAAGTGTAAAATTGAATCGACCCAGGAACAGCGCCCACCGAGCCTGGCGGGAGTTGAGGCGGCGAGCCGAGCGGAGGTAGGACAAGTTCTTATGATCCGTCCAGACAATAAAGGGGTGAGCGGCACCCTCCAACCAGTGCCGCCATTCCTGTAGAGCCAAGACCACTGCCAGCAACTCCCGGTTCCCCACGTCATAATTCCTCTCAGCTGGAGAGAGACGGCGGGAGAAAAATGCACAGGGGTGAAGCTTGCTGTCCGCTGGAAGGCGCTGGGAGAGGACGGCCCCCACTCCTGAGTCAGAAGCATCGACCTCCACGATGAATTGCCTCTCTGGATCTGGGTGGACAAGCACAGGGGCATTAATGAACATTTTCTTCAAATGATCAAAAGCTAGCTGGGCACCAGAATTCCATGCAAAAGGGGCCTTAACCGAGGTTAGCTGAGTGAGGGGGGCGGCTACTTTACTGTAGTTTCTAATGAATCGCCGGTAAAAATTGGCGAAACCAAGGAAGCGTTGCAGCTGCTTGCGAGACTCAGGAGTAGGCCACTCTGCCACCGCCTTAACTTTCACGGGGTCTGGGTGAAGCTGCCCCTTCTCAACAACATAACCCAAAAAGGTTGTTTTGGTGACATGGAATTCACACTTATCAGCCTTTACAAACAGTCTGTTCTCAAGCAACCGCTGAAGCACCTCCCGGACGTGTTCGATATGTTCCCTGGGGTTGCGGGAGAACACCAAAATATCATCTAAATACACAAAAATACATTTGTTCAACAAGTCACGCAAGACATCATTTACAAGTGCCTGGAAGACAGCAGGAGAGTTAGTGAGTCCAAAGGGCATAACCAAATACTCAAAGTGTCCAAGGGGAGTGTTGAAAGCCGTCTTCCACTCATCTCCCTCACGGATTCTCACCAGGTGATATGCGTTTCGAAGGTCTAGTTTAGTGAAGATGGTGGCGTTGTGTAGCGGCTCAAAAGCAGAGTTCATAAGTGGGAGTGGATACTTGTTGGGTACTTTATTGTGATGGCATTCAAACCTGTGTAGTCAATACAAGGGCGGAGTGATTTGTCTTTCTTTTCAGCAAAAAAAAAAAAAAACCTGCACCCACCGGAGAGGAAGAGGGCCGAATAAGACCGGCATAGAGAGATTCAGCGATATACTTCTCCATAGCCTCCTTCTCAGGTTTGCTGAGGTTGTACAGCCGCATGGATGGGAGAGGTGATCCCGGAAGAAGATCTATGGAGCAGTCGTAAGGGCGGTGAGGGGGGAGGGCGAGGGCCCGGTCCTTACTGAAGACCTCCTGGAGGTCGTGATATTCCCGGGGTATTTGTTCTGGTGTGGTGGGGTTCCTGGAGTCTGAACCGGGGATAGCAGACCGGAGGCAGTGGGCGTGGCAGTGGTGACTCCACCTCCTTATTGTCGATGTTGCCCAGTCCACATGAGGGTTATGAATTTTCAGCCAGGGTAACCCCACCACCACCTGGGTCACAGGAGAGAAGATAACATACAGTTCAATATGTTCTTGATGATTTCCCGAGAGCAACAGTTTCAGAGGTTCAGTTTTGTGTGTGATCATTGTTAATTGTTGGCCATCAATGGCTAAAACCTCCTTGGGTGAGTCCAATTCCCTTAGGGGTAGATTGTGTTGCTGAACCAGACCCGAATCAATAAAACTTTCATCGGCCCCACTGTCCACCAGCACGCAGACTGGAATGGCAAGATGGGGCTGGAACAACATACCTTTAAGATGGGTGTGGGAGCCAGTTCTGGGAGAAGTAGCTGTGGACCGGGCCACTGTGGTCTTCTGGTGTGGGGAGGAGTTTCCGGAATTTTGGAGTTCTGGGCACTTAACCATTAGGTGTCCCTTGTTGCCGCAATATATACAAAGGCCTTGTCTCAGGCGTCGCTGCCTCCCTGCCGGGGTCAAGCGAGTGCGTCCCAGCTGCATAGGTTCCCCTGGCGGACCCATCGCAGGGGGTTGAAGTTGGCCGTCGGCTCCTGCGTAGTCAGCAGCAGGAAATGGCAGCCCCTTATCTCGTTGGCGATGAGGAGAAGGGTTGAGGAGTTGCAGTTCATCACTGGATCTTTCCCTGCGCCTTTCCCTAAGCCGATTATCTAGACTGATGGCTAGCCGAATAAGTTCCTCTAGGGAGGTAGAATTGTCTCTTACTGCTAGCTCGTCTCTAAGTTGGTCATTCAGGCTTCTGCGAAAAATGGCCCGAAGAGAGCCATCATCCCATCCACACTCCGCCGCCAGAATGCGGAAGGTGATGGCAAACTGGGCCACTGGTTGGTCACCCTGTCTGAGATCCCGCAGCTGCCCTTCTGCCTCTCTTTCTCTGACCGGGTGATCGAAAACCTGCCTCATTTCGCTGGTAAACAGCATGTAATTTGAGTGGAGTTCAGGGCGCTGGTTGGAGACAGCCATGGCCCATGTAGCTGCCTGACATTAGGCTCATTACATAAGCTACTTTAGCCGAATCTGTAGCATAGGTTGAGGTCTGTTGGCTGAAAACAAGTGAGCACTGGTGAAGGAACTGTGCACATGAACCTAACTAACCCTCATACCTGGTAGGAGTGGGAATGAATGGTTCTCGGGGGAGGGGCGCCCATGCTGGATTTGCCTCGGCTGGAGTGAGTGGTTGAGGAGGAGTTGCTTGGGCTGCTGGAATGGTGAGCCGGGCAACGATGGTCTCTATTCGCTTGTTGAGCTGAGTCATTGCTGGGTCATGCTGTCCCACCATAGCTCCCTGCTTGGAAAGGGCATCAAACATGCGGTTAGTCTCCGCGGGATCCATGTTTGGCCAGATAACTCTGTGACGGTTTGTCCAACCGGTGGTTGGACCCCAAAGCAGGAGACGAAACCACGTGTCGAAGTCAACCAGGTACAGTTTATTACAACTTGGAAAAGTTCCAAGCAAAACCAAAAAATACAAAAAGGCAAACAAAAGGCGCTGGAAACTCCAGGAGTGAAAACTAAAGAAAACTGAGAACGGCTGCCTGGGCAGGATTCTGGCTCTCCCTGGGAGGCACTGGAGGAAAAACAAAAGGGGAAACACAAGAGGTAAGTCCCAAAATCGCGAAACAATTCTCTGAGAGAAAGACCGAGGAGGTTGCACTGACCACGACATGTGGAATTATCTGGCACTGGAGGGAAGCCACAGCCAGCCTTTTAAGGAGTGATGATTAGTTGATTGATGCAGCTGTGACAAGAGCTCCTGCCAGGATCCTGCCCAGGTGAGCCTAATGAGGGGGGAGAGAGAGAGGGAAAAAGAGAAGGAAAACAACAAAACACCAACCCAGGACCATAACACACCCAGAGCCATTCAGACTGTAAAAGATTGAGGTTCAATCATTACCTTGACGATTTGGTGGATTGTTGTTGTAGAAGACTTGTGGTTTGAGTGAAGTGTCTGAGAGAGAGAACTACAGCACACACTGAAAATTCATCATCAATAAATGCTTTATTTTCTATTAGTCATATTAACGTGAGCAGCGGTAAAGAAGAAATAAAACGGTTCCAGATAACATTAAGATTTGAAGATCAATAAAGTCAAACAGTCAAGATTAAAAATATTAAAACAGTAAATCTTTAAATAGTAAAAATTCTAAGAAATATTTGTTGTTGGTTGAAGCTAAGATCAAGCAGTGTTGATGTGATAGCTGCAGATGAAAAAAAAACTTTAAAAAGACAGTTTGCTTTTTAATGTGAAATAAAATCAAGACTTGAATTTTCCACTAAAACACTAAACAAGGTGTCACTCTAAATGTGTTGTCATATTGTTGATCCACAGTATTAAAATGATCTTGTGCTTCTGTTGTTTTCTGCTCATGTTAAATGTGATGAGATGATGTTTAACAGCAGTGGACTCATCTCTGTGGTGAGTTGATGTTGAAGTTGTTGATCAGTGGAGTCTGACTGAAGCAGAAGGGTCTCCAGAGTTTTCATAGATCACTGTACCTTCACCTTCATCTTCATCATTCTGCACCTGTGGAAAACCACACGACAAACAAACATCACAAACACTGGTTTGACTCTGTGAAGTTGGAGCTGTAGAAATGTTTGAATGTTCAGAGTTTAAACTCACAGTGTTTTCTTCCGTCTGTGTCTTGTTCCCTGAAAAGACAAATGAGAGAGTCGACTTTAGCTCCAACAGCCAAACTCCAGGTTCATCAAAAGCTTTTTCTGTCTAAAAGTTTCATCTGTGAATGTTCTCACCTTTAGTTTTCATCCACATGTTGACTGTAACAGCAGATATTAAGAGTGCTGCTAAACCCACAGACACAATGATGGATCTCAACCAATGGGAAGAATCTGGAAACAAGAAAAACATTAATGATTTTTGTTCTGAGTAGAAGATCCCTGTTAAAAACAATATTAATTACATAACTTTAATAAATGAACCTTAGAAAGACATATAACATTGATAAAGCTGAGATAAACATTTAATACATTCAACCTTTAACTGATCAAAGTTACTGAGGCTGAATCAGAGAAAATCTCCACCCAGAGCCAAGAGTCAGTCTGACATTCAGACTTTAGACTTTAAAAGATGAGAGAGATTCAGTCACTACCTTGATGATTTGGTGGATTGTTGTTGGTTGGAGACGTTGTTCTGATTGTCTGTTCCGTTGAGGTTAGTTTCACTGATGTTGTCAAGTGATTATCTGCTCTTGTTGATGATTTTGTAGTAGTTGTTGTGGTCAGTTTTGTAGCTGATTTAACTGTTGTTGTTGCTGTTATTGTACTTGTGGTTGGTGTTCGTGTTGTTGCATCATCACCTAAAACATAGAATAATGACATGAAACCATCAGCACAGTGAGAACATCCTGTTACCTTTACAACAATATGAGATAAAACCGGTGATATTTAAACTTGAAATGCTTAAAATAAACAAAATATCTTTGTAATAATACACATAGACATGTTGTATTGTTTAAGGGAAAGACAACAAGAGTAAAATGAACTTCATCACTGTGATCATAATTATTCTAATGTTTCACTATGTTGTTCTAACAAGACAGTTTGACCTGGAAACATTATGATGGAAATACTCACTGGTAACAACAGACAGATAAACCTCAGAGTCTGCTCCTTGTTGTCGTCCTGATCTGAACTGTCTGCAGATGTAAAGACCATCATCCTCATCTGTGACCTTCTTTATAACCAGAGAACAGTTTGTTGTAACACTCAGTCTGTCTGGTTTAGATATGATCTGTCCAAGATTAACCAGATCTACTGTTGCTGTTCTTGAGGCACTCTTAAACATCCAGGTAGTACTGTCACAGTTCTTCTGTCCATCTATCAAATTTCCACAAGACAAAGTGACGTCATGTCCAACTCTGACAGTGACATATGAACGTTGTCCAGTTGCTGCTGTTGAGACAAAGAAATAGGTACACACGTGAATAAAATAAAACAACAAGACAGTTTGACCTGAAAACATTATGATGGAAATACTCACTGGTAACAACAGACAGATCAACATGAAAGTCTGCAACTTTTTCTCTTCCTGATATGAACTGTCTGCAGGTGTAAAGACCAACATCCTCATCTGTGACCTTCTTTATAACCAGAGAACAGTTTGTTGTAACACTCAGTCTGTCTGAGTTAGATCTGATCTGTCCAAGATCAACAATCACTCTAACTGTCTTTTCAGAATCATGTATCCAGGTAGTACTGTCACAGTTCTTCTGTCCATCTATCACATTTCCACAAGACAAAGTGACGTCATGTCCAACTCTGACAGTGACAGATGAATATCGTCCAGCTGCTGCTGTTGAGACAAAGAGACAGAAATGTGAAAAATAAAGTGTAACATTAAAATGACTGTTATGTTCATAGTTAGTGTGAGGATCATTTTAGAGTCAACACAAGTTTATGTCTCATCTTTGTTTCCAAGAGTCAACTAAAGTCACCAAGTTCCAACCAAAACATGTCTGTCTCAGTTAAAGGAAGAACACTGAATGAAGTAACATTAGTAATATTAATGCAGTGATGAACTGAATGTGTGTTCTATGTATCCTTACCTGGAAACTGAAGCATCAGGATCAGGAATAAAGACATTTGAATCCATCTGAACTCAACCATTGTGCTTCTCTGTCTCTCTCGTCCTCTTCTCTTGTCCTCACGTTGACCAATGACACAGTCTCTAAAGAGGTTTCTTCTTAACGATGAATATAACATGTGACTCATGTGCTTAGTGAGGTCACTTCCTCATAGAGACTTTGACAGCACGGGATGTTTTTTAGACTTTGTTGTGTTAACATTTTTCTTTTACAAGCTTACAAGTTCATGATTCTCTTCATGTTTTCAGTACATTACTGTTGTATGTTTGTTTTTGGTTCAAGACTTTGAGAATAATTATCAGAAACAACAATGACAAACCTCATGAATAGAAGTTATTATTCTGTGCAGTTTTTGATGCTGATTCAGTAAGTATGAATTGATTTGTTTCATTTTTTTCTCTCATATATTAATTTATTCATTCATCTTCTGTACCCGCTTATTACTGTTAAGGGTTGTGGGGTATATTAATTTAATTAACATATAAATATATATAAAGAGCGATTAACTGTGTTGTAGACATGATGTCATGTGAAACATCGTGTTAGTGTATCAGTGGTCAGATGTTCATTTCTATTTTCAGCTTAACCTGTGAGACTGTGGGAACAGCAGCAGCAGCAGGTGTCTGGTGGGATTTTATCTTTTCTTTAAGTTTAAAAGTGTACAACTGTGATAGAAACACAAGTCAAAAAGAGCAAAAGGTACAAGCTGTGAACTGGTGGTTCGAGAAGCAGGCTTAACACCAAGCTGAGGGTCTATGAGCAACCCCCACAAACAATTCCCCGTGCTCCTTGACTGACTGCCCACTGCTCAAGTGTGCTCTTTCTCTATTTGTATGTATGGAAATGACAAACAGACCCAATTTGATATCTGATGATGATAAAACCACAAGTCATCTGCAAGTGCTGCTGTTCCACTTAAACAGTGAATAGAAACTAACACCTCACTGACCACTTTCTTGCTTATCTTGTTACATTTAATACATTTACAAGAGAAAAATCTGTTGTGAATAATCAAACAGATAATGTATTTGACAAAAAGAAGATATTATTCTGTGATTTACCATTTATTTGATTCAATTAATAACTGCACCATATAAGGCCATATAAGGGACCTACATGTTTTCATGATTAGGTGAAGAATTCATAATTTTGGTTCAGCTGTTGACCTCTTGTTCAGGTAAATCAGTATCAAGGACCATACAGAAGATACAGCACATACTGTAGTCATAGTAGCCATTGTGCTGTTCTTAAGTCTGACGGATGGAAGACATTATTATCCTAGTTCAGGAGCCAAGCAGTTATGAGTTGGACCTGGGCAACTCAGAGTGAGAAAATTTTGACTGAGGTGGAAGCGGCATACAGTTGTTGAAACAAGAAAACTGTGGCAATAGATTAATATCTCAAAGTTGTCCTCCATGGAAGACTGCTTTTTATTTAAATGTGACAGTAATGAGAATACATGGTAGGTCTGAGATAAAAACACCAATAAAAATAAATGAATAAAACAAAAGTTAGTAAATGCCACAACATTATGGCCACTGACAACAGATTCAGTCAAAAGATAAGTAGATTTTACCCCCAAAAGTTATTTTTTGACTTCTCTCCAAAATGTCTGGCCTGCAGAAAGTTGTGTCTCTTTTTTTCAGTGGTCACAAAAGCCTTTGTTTTCCTATGGAATACCAACACCAAAATAAATGTTTTGTGGGATTAGAATATCTGACTTTGAAAAACTAAATTAAATATGCAAAAAAAATCAGATTTAATAAACAAAAATTATTAATTCATTATAATAGCAGATTAAACAGATATGAAATAATTCTTAAACATTCTCAAAAGTAAAACCCAAACCCAAAAAAAAGACAAGACCAGACCAGACAAGACAGATAAGGTAAGATAAGAAAGCACTATTAAAAAAAAATACCATTTACCATACGATAAGATGAGACCAGATAAGGTATGACAAGACAAGACAAGACAAGACAAGACAAGACCAGCCTAGACAAAACCAGGTAAGATAAGGTAAGTTAAGATAAAATAAGATAAGATGAGACAAGACAAGACAAGACAAGAAAAAAAAGATAATACAAGCTAAGACAAGATGAGCCATTACAAGACAAGAAAAGGTATGATAAGACAAGAAGAGAGAAGAAGAGACGAGACAAGGTGTGATAAGACCAGACGAGACGTGACCATAACACAAGCCAAGACAAGATGAGTCAGGACAAGACAAGAAAAAGTATGACAAGACAAGACAAGATTATGCAAGGTAAGCTAAGACCACACAGGACAAGGTGAAATGGGACGAGACGTGTCTCTGTCCTCTAAGGCCTCGTCCACACGTACCAAAACGATCTTTTCCCCCGCGGTTTTCCTTGGCATCGTTTCAAGAATATCTGCGTCCACACGGATCCATCTCAACATGACTCAAAACGCTACTTTATACTCCAGGCCTATAGGTGGCGCTGTTTCAGTTTCAGAAATTCACCAAAAATGGAGAGGAAGAGGCGGAGCATGCACATAAAGCTTGAGCGCTGTTTTCAAATCGGCTTTAGATGAAACCAAACTCAAGGAGAAATGATATTTAGCCCTAGTAACCATAATAGGCTCAATATCTTCTCCAGCAGGAACACGAGCATGTAGTCCACCATTGTTGTTGATGTTGTTATGAGACGAAACATCTGCGTTTAGACCAAAAAGCGTCTCTGTATGGACGGCCCCTATGACTGACATCAAGAGGAATGTCTGGGAAGAAAACAAAACAAAAACAAAAACAGGCCAAAACTGATAACAGATTAATATGTGTTTCGCAATATTCTCCACTAAGCAGAGAATTTGAAAATATTTTACGAAAACACTAGCCCATTCTAAGCTCCGATCCTACTCTTAAGGATGCGTCATTCAGACAGCCCCCTCGTTTTGCCTACAAGCGCTCACCCAACATCTCCAATATAATCGTCAGAGCAGACCAATTACCTGATAAGCCGCCTCAGTTTTTTCCACCACTTCCCGAAGGGAACTACAGGTGTGCACAGTGTGCGCAGTGTAATTTCACTCATTAATGTAAAACATACTGCCATCCACACACAGGGAAGACACTAAAAATAAAAGGGGTCATATCATGCAACACTAAGAACGTGATTTACATGATAAAGTGCCCTTGCGGCCTTGCATATGTAGGTAAGACTACACGTTGCTTAAAAACACGGATCTCGGAACATAGAAGCAGCATAAGAACAAATGACCAAAAGAACCCAGTGGCTGTTCATTTTAATGCCTTTAAGCCCAGCTTATCCACTTTAAGATACGTTGGTATCGAACATGTTTCCATCCCCAGACGTGGAGGAGACATTGATAATTTTCTCCTTAGGAGGGAGGCATCTTATATATATATATATGCTAAATACACTTTCTCCTAAGGGTCTTAACATGGAGTTTGACCTCAAGCCGTTTCTTTGATTGCTCACTTGCACTTTCTATATTCAAAAGTATATGAATTTGTTTGTTATGTACTTACGTTGTGTATATATGGATATATGAATGGAATGTGCACTATCAATAAAACCTTTGGACTGTTCTTTTAACTGTTGTTATTTGCGATACACATGCCATGCCAATTATTACCCCACGCGGCACACTCTTTTCCAGGTGCCGCATGGGGGATCACGTGATATAAGCCATCCCAACTATCTCCCTCATTGCCTGATGAAGATCCCATAGGATCGAAACGTTGTCTGTCTTTTATAAATAAATTTCACTTGGAGCATACTCAGTGTGCAGACCTTTTTTCAATATATTTATTCCTTTTGTCTAGCACCTGAATCATTGTATTCGGATTTGCGCACCCGCATTTATTTTTGACATCAGTTCTCAACCATTTAAAAAGCATTGCTGATAATAGTTGATAAGAGAATTACTAAGATAAGGCATAAGATAAGGCAAGGTATGATATGACAAGACGAGACCATAATATATGTTAAGACAAGACCAGACAAGACGAGGTGAGGTGAGGTGAGATGAGACCAAACAAGTCATGATAAGATGAGGCAAGACCATAATACAAGACAAGACAACAAAAGACAAGAAAAGGTATGACAAGATGAGACAAGACGAGACAAGATGACAAGATTATATAAGCTAAGCAGTTCTCAGCCATTTAAAAAGCATTGCTGATAATAATTGATTATATATTTCGTACTGCTCTGGCTGCTTTCTCCTTAAATGTCTGAACCTATGACACAAACAGTCATTCGATATTCATATAAGTAGAGAGCTTTCTCGACTCGGAAGCTTCCAGAGGGATGTAGATCTCAACGGATCTTTCAAGGCGGTCGTCGGGAGCCTTGAATAAAAACAGAGATACTCACAGCACAGCCTGACAGGAATCATAACATTACTGCTAACATCACAGCTCCCTTCCTTTCTCTGGAGAAAGAAAAACATTTTTTTTTTGGCTAGCGCTGGGTTTCATACAAACACAGTTCACTGACTGTGAACAAACTGTACTCATACATATTTTTTTTCAAAAACAATGCACCGACTTCGATTAATAAATGGATAAACATTAGAATATTTAGTGTCAAGACTCACGTTGTTGTCTTCCATGCAGGTTTTAATGTCTGAAAAGAGAAAAATAGTGGAGGTTACTTTGCACATTTTGAAAATCCAGTTATTTCATTTTGTCTGCTTTTCAATAATCACCAAAGAAAAGAGGAATTGCATAAAAGCATTTGAATTTTCATCGGAACAATCTTCACATGTTCTTCAGTTTCACTTATAATTATTATATGTATTATTATCAATAGTAATAGTGTCATAATTAATGTAAAAGCTGCAGATACAAGAACAAGGAAACTGCATCAAATGTTGAAATTTAAATGTATGTTATTCATGCAATATACACTGCCTGTACAAAAAAAGGGTCAGATCATTGGCATCAAGCAGAGAAAACATCTAAGGAGATTGTAGAAACGACTAAAACTGGGTTAAGAACTGTCCAACGTGTTATTAGAAACTGGAAGGAGAGTGGAGAACCATCGTCTTTGAGGAAGAAATGTGGTTGGAAATTGATCGATGACTGATCAGTAGAACTCAGGGTTGTGTTTAATAGTGAAGCCTTAAGAAAACCACTAATCAGTGAGGATAACTGGAAATAAAGGCTTCAGTTTGCTAGGGAGCATAAAGATTGGACTCTGGAGCAATGGAAGAAGGTCATGTGGTCTGATGAGTCCAGATTTCCCCTGTTCCAGAGTGATGGGGGCATCAGGGTAAGAAGAGAGGCAGATGAAGTGATGCAGCCATCATGCCTAGTGTCTACTGTACAAGCCTGTGCTATGGGGCAGTGCTATGATCTGGGTCTAGGTTCATTAGCTGACTACCTGAATATACTGAATGAGCAGCTTATTCCATCAATGGATCATATTCCAAGATGACAATGTCAGGATTCATGGGGCTCAGATTGTCAAAGAGTGGTTCAGGGAGCATGAGATGGATTGTTCCACCACAGAGTCCAGACCTTAACCCCATTGAGAATCTTTGGGATGAGCTGGAGAAGCTTTGAGCAGTGGTCAGACTCTCCATCATCAATACAATGAATGAAACACTGGATGAGACAAATCTGGAGACGTTGGAGATGTTTATCAGAACAATGCCACAGAAAATGTGTGCTGTAATTGAAGCTAAAGGTGGTTCAATAAAACATTAGAACATGTGACCTTTTTTTTGGTACCAGGCAGTGTAGTAAGATTAAAGATTAACATTTCAAAGACTGTGTCAGTGAATGTTCTCACCTTTGATTCTCTTGCATACGATGATCACAACAACAGTAATTAAGAGTGCTGCTGAACACACAGAAATAATAATGTACCACCACAATGACCAACGACCTGGAGAGAGAAGTTAAACTGTTAAAGAGAGTTTTTGCTCTGATGATGAGACTGAATCAGAGAAAATCTCCACCCAGAGCCAAGAGTCAGTCTGACATTCAGACTTTAGACTTTAAAAGATGAGAGAGATTCAGTCACTACCTTGATGATTTGGAAGAAAGCTGTTGGTTGTGGATGTGCTCATTGTCGCTGACGTCAGCTGTTTTCTTGTAGTTGATGTTGGTTTCATAGTTGTTGCTGCTGCTGTTGTTGCTGCTGTTGTTGTTGATCTTGTTGTTGCTGTTGTTGTTGTTGATCTTGTTGTTGTTGTTGTTGATGATGATCTTGTTGTTGTTTTTGCATCAACTGCCAAAAAATAGAAACAATAGTAGATGATAAAACTGATGCTATATTTAAACATCAAATTCAATCCTTTTGTTAGTATACAAGTAAAATGAACTTCATCACTGTGATCATAATTATTGTAATGTTTCACTATGTTGTTCTAACAAGACAGTTTGACCTGGAAACATTATGATGGAAATACTCACACTTTCTTGTTGTAACTGGTTTAACTGTAGTAGTTGTTGTGGTTGTTGTTCTTGTTGTTGCATCATCACCTAAAACGTAGAATAATGACAAGAAACCATCAGCACAGTGAGAACATCCTCCATGTTACTACAATATGAGATACAACTGATTTAAACTTAAAAGATTTAAAAGTATGTATACTGTAAACGGAAAATTAACTTGTAATAATAAATCATGTGTAGTTGGCGATGTTCAGACTGTGACGTTTGTGGAAATGTGAAAGAGACAATGATTAAATAAAAAAGATATTAAAAAATAAACTTGTTTTATGTGTAAATATAAATACATGCTTTATACTGTGAGAGAAAGGCTGCTGGAAATATTATGATGGAAATACTCACTGGTAACAACAGACAACTGAACCCCAGAGTCTGCTCCTTGTTGTTGTTCTGATATGAACTGTCTGCAGGTGTAACGACCAACATCTTCATCTGTGACCTTCTTTATAACCAGAGAACAGTTTGTTGTAACACTCAGTCTGTCTGGTTTAGATCTGATCTGTCCAAGATTAACCAGCTCTACTGTTGATGTTCTTGAACTGTAGATCCAGGTAGTACTGTCACAGTTCTTCTGTCCATCTATCACATTTCCACAAGACAAAGTGACGTCATGTCCAACTCTGACAGTGACAGATGAACGTTGTCCAGTTGCTGCTGTTGAGACAAAGAGACAGAAATGTGAAAAATAAAGTTGCTGTTGCTGTTGTAGTAGATGTTGTTGTGGTTGTTGTTCTTGTTGTTGCATCGTCACCTAAAACGTAGAATAATGACATGAAACCATCAGCACAATGAGAACATCCTCCATGTTAGCTTTAGAACAATATGAGATAAAATTTAAACTTTAATGATTTAAACATATGTATATGCGTGTATACTCTGAACTTGCAATGATGAATGATGTCTAGGTGGCACTGTTCAGAAAACTAAAATAAAAACTAAAAATAAAAATAATTTAATTATTCAAATAAAAACTCAGAATGTGAGAGAAAGATAACAGTAATGTTTCACTATGTTGTTCTAACAAGACAGTTTGACCTGGAAACATTATGATGGAAATACTCACTGGTAACAACAGACAGATCAACATGAAAGTCTGCTCCTGGTTGTTGTCCTGATCTGAACTGTCTGCAGATGTAACGACCAACATCCTCATCTGTGACCTTCTTTATAACCAGAGAACAGTTTGTTGTAACATTCAGTCTGTCTGATTTAGATCTGATCTGTCCATTATTCACGATCACTCTAACTGTGTTTTCAGATTCATGTATCCAGGTAGTACTGTAACAGTCCTCCTGTCCATCTATCACATTTCCACAAGACAAAGTGACGTCATGTCCAACTCTGACAGTGACAGATGAATATTGTCCAGTTGCTGCTGTTGAGACAAAGAGACAGAAATGTGAAAAATAAAGTGTAACATTAAAATGACTGTTATGTTCATAGTTAGTGTGAGGATCATTTTAGAGTCAACACAAGTTTGTGTCTCATCTTTGTTTCCAAGAGTCAACTAAAGTCACCAAGTTCCAACCAAAACATGTCTGTCTCAGTTAAAGGAAGAACACTGAATGAAGTAACATTAGTAATATTAATGACCCCTGACCCCCACATCCTCCTTCTGACCCCTACACACCAGTTCACTCACATCCATCAACTCCTCATTCCCTCACTGACCAAAGTCTTTTACACCATCACCACTGCATTACTGTATTGCTCTGCACATGCACACTTTAAACAACCTGTTACAGTACTATTCACCGAATATTTCACTAGTTTAGTAACATTAGGTAGCTACTGCTTATTGTTTATGCACTGCTAGTCTACTCACGTTTAACAAACATTTTGATATTGATTTTTGATTTCATTATTGTGTCATGCATTAGCATGCCCAGCCCACAAGGGCTTACAAGACACCATTATAAAACACAAACAGACCAAAAACCAGAGATAGATGCTAAACAATACTAACATTACCAATATAAACTATCCTGACGCTTCATCCAGGCTTTCGTAACAAAAGAGGCTTACTTATGAACACTGAAAGTAAACAAACATTCCATCCTGGCATCATCATTACTCCAAAATATTTCCAGGTTTTGAGCAAACAGTTCACTTATAACAGGTACTCTTAGTTCATCATAGAAGGGACAATATAAAAGAAAATGTGATTCATTCTCCACTTCTCGTAAATTAGAAAGTTCACAGAGTCTCTGTTCCTCTGGGATATTTTTAAATCTGCCAACCTCAAGTGCCAGGGGAAGAATTCCCATTCTTAATTGGGCAATCATAGATCTCTGATGCCTTGGTAAATTTGTTTTAACATATAATTCTGTTTCATAATTATGCTTGATTTGAACATATGTCCGTAATTTCGGTTTTAACATTATATCATTTAACCATTTGTCATTGAGGTCAGCAAGTAACTTTTTTCTAATTTTGTTTATGCTGCATGACAAATTATTTCTATCGATGTATTGAAGATTGGCTTCTTCAAAGACCGTATGAATCTCTGTGGCCCATGGAGAGTTCTGGGCTTTACTCCAAAGGAAAACTTTCTTATTAATCCTATCATCTGGCATATTAATAAATCGATTCCACAGTCTAATCATATCACACTTTCTCCTTATCGAACCAGGAATCCAGCCCATGTCACCCTGAGCAGCCAAAGAGGGAACATATTTATGAACACCAAGAAAACAAATCCATCTGTATAATATGTTTATAGTACCTCATTCAATCATTGTGTATATCCTGCTCATTCACCTGTATATATGGTCTCACCTGTACATAGGGTTTCATCTGTAAATATTGTCCATATGAAGTAAAAACAACCAGTACCACATTACTTATTCCATGTGCGCTTACTGCTTATTGCACTTCAGATGCTAAACTGCATTTCATTGCTCTGTACCTGTACATGTGTAATGACAAAGTTAAATCTAATCTAATCTAATCTAACGCAGTGATGAACTGAATGTGTGTTCTATGTATCCTTACCTGGAAACTGAAGCATCAGGATCAGAAATAAAGACATTTGAATCCATCTGAACTCAACCATTGTGCTTCTCTGTCTCTCTCGTCCTCTTCTCTTGTCCTCACGTTGACAAATGACACAGTCTCTAAAGAGGTTTCTTCTTGAAGATGAATATAACATGTGACTCATGTGGTTAGTGAGGTCACTTCCTCATAGAGACTTCGTCAGCGTGGGATCTTGTTTAAGCCAAATTTAGTCTATTTCTATTTACATACATTCAAAATTTAGTTTTAATATATATATTATTTTCTTGATATACTGCATGATTTTATAATACATATCTGTGTAGTTCTGATATCAACATCATGAAAACTAGGGTTTAACTTAACATGACTTTCAGACATGATGTCATGTGAAACATCAGGTTGGCGTATCAGTGGTTGGTGCGTCTGCTTCTTTTCTTAGCTTAAACTTGAGCTAAGTGTGAAAACAGCAGCCTGAGATGTCTGGTGGTTTATTTTCTCATGATTAAACTCCACCTTTACGTCTCTGACAGAAATAATGTGAGGAGAAGACAGAGAGATATCAGAATAAGTAGAAGCACGCTAAAAATGGGTTGAGACTACTGACCTGTAACGGGGCTTTGCTACCAGTTTAACCTAATCGGCAAACAATCTCAACAACCTGCGACAACATTTTGAAGTTTTATATCTCTATATACATATAATCAAACAGAACTGGACAACCACCACAATCCCTTATGAAGTCATTGAATGAATTATAGATCTATTTTAGTTTTAAACATAGTTAGGTAGTCAGTCTAGGTTGCCCCCGCAAGGTTGTGGTTGACTCCTCAACGTTATCAGCCAGATAAACATAGATGAGAGCTTGTGATCGGCTAAAGGCCATTGATGACCAAAGGAGGGGAGAGAAAGTAAACCCTTTGATTGTCTTGAAGACGTCTGAGGCCATAGGCAGACAAAGTAGAGCCTGGCTTGACGCTGTCGAAGGCAAGAGGGAAGGAAAGAAGAGCCTACGACTGGCTTGGGGCCATTAATAGCCAGAGGACGCGAGAGAGTAGATCCTGAGATATGTTGGGGGTCAGCAAAGACCAGGGGGAGAGATGAGAATCCATGATTATATTAGGGCCTTCAAAGGACAGAGTATGAACAAGAGGAGACTTTGACTGGTTTGAGGCTGCCGAATGCAAGAAGGAGCCAGAATAGACAGCGAACAAGTACGAGAACCACAGGAAGAAGGAGAAGGGATCATGAGGAATAGACTCAAACTGAAAAACCAGTACCACTGTGTGATGAAGGTCTGAGGCCTAAAGGATCTTTGAGGCCCAAACTTTAGGAACATAGAAATTCAAATACTGAAACAAATAGACAGAAAGGAGAGTTGACAAAGACCCATTCTGTCTGGAATTATAGGAATAAACTATACAACTAGAGATAAAAAGTTAAAAGCCACACCTTGAAACTCATAGATGATATAGACATAGGTAGTAAGCAGACAAAGTTTGTCTGAGGCCCCGTCCACAAGTACAAAAACGATCTTTTTCCTATCCGTTTTCGCTGGTACGGTTTCAAAAAAATCTGCGTCCACACCTGATCCATCTTTACACGACTGAAAACGCTACTTCATATCCCAGGTCTATAGGCGGCGCTGTTTCAGTTTCAGAAATTCACCAAAAACGGAGAGGAAGAGGTGGCACATGCGCATGAAGCTTGAGCGCTGTTTACAAATCGGCTTTCGAAGAAACCAAAAATTTGATTTTGCTCTAGTAACCATAACAGGCTCAATATGTTCTCCAGTAGTAACGCAAGCATGTAGTCCGCCATTGTTGTTGATGTTGTTATTAGACGTTTCACGAGATATACGAGGTGGAAGGCTGCTCGAGGGGTGTGGCCATGGTGGCGATGGTGGCGATGACGTCATCGTTTTCAGAAATCTCCGGATTCAACCGTCCAGACTGATTCGCGAGAAGTGCGTTTTCGAATTTATCCACCCTGGGACCCGGTTTCAAAAAAGTGCGTTTTCGGGATTCGTGTGGACGATAGGTCAAAACGAATAAAAACATGTGCGTTTACGAAAAAATGCGTTTTCTTGTGGATAGGGCCTGAGTGTCAGAGGTGAGATACTTTGTGCCTTTAAGCCATCATTTACTGACAAGCTTACATTTAAAAATAGGAAGATGGAAACGTTGGAGGGCGAAGTGACATGAGTGTGAAAGAAGCATTCAGAGAGGGCAGAGCTGATTACACCAACAATGGTTTCCTACAAGAGGCGGAGAACAAAGGTGAGATTGTGGTTTGAGGTCAAGTGATGATTTCATACTGCATCGTAAACACATGATATTTATTATTGGTTTTGGTAGAGAATTAAATATTAATCAACGCGTCTGTGTAGTAACTGGTTCTTCCTTTACATATAAAGTTTTATGTACGCAAATAAACAAGGACTCAACTGTCTCGACATGATCTCATATGAAACACATTTTGAGGAGGTGTCCATTTCTATTTACAGATTAACTTCAGTGAACTTTACCTTCCTCGGGTCAGTGTCTGTTAGTTACCACCCCACTTGAAATGTGTTAAACCATAGAAGGAGATAAGTTAACACCATCTGAGAAATATTCAGTTAAAAAACAAAAACGCAGGAAATCAGATGATGTTGTTTATTAAATTTAATACAGAATGCAGGATTCATTTTATAAGCACATAAAATGGATAATAGAAAAAAAATAGCTTTGAAGAAAAACAAAATGAACGAAAATTAACTTTATAAATCCTTCATTGTGTCCATGTGAGGACACAGTCTATAGAGGACAGTATACAGTCTGTGTGACCTCCTCATGAACACTCTCCACCTCTAGAGGGAGTCTCTACTCTGTCAATGGTTTGATGTCTCATAGAGGTGATACTGTGAAAGGTGATCTGATGATGGTTTGTTTGTATCATCTCATCTAAAGCTGGTCATTAATCACTGTACACAAAGATAAACATAAAGATAAAGATGGATGGTGAGGCGATGATATGAAAAAAGGAAGAAGAGAGGAGACGTGAGATAACATGAGGTAAGATGAAAAAAGAAGGGTGGGGGTAAGATAAAATAAGGTGACATGAGAGTAGATGAAACCGGGTGAGGTGAGGCGAGATGAGAAAAAAAAAGCCTGTCCACTATGGTAGACATCAGTTTAAAAAGCATTGTTTGGATATCTTGTATTACTCTTTCTGCTTTTAAATCTGTGATCCAAACAATCATTTGAAGGTCATGACGGTGGAGTAGAGGTCTCTGGGATCAGCTGAAAATCCAGCATAAGAAAATGTATCTGCCACAGTGTCGTAGACCACATCATCACAGTCATCATATTCATCATCATCATCAGGAACCTGAACGGAAATGTTACAGCACACACGTGTCATTAACACAAAGCTAACACAATACAACCTGACTGAAAACTACTGTACTGCATTAGAAAGCTTACCTTAGCTTCAGCCATCTGTATTTCATTTCCTAAAAAGACAAAAGAGATGAGTTTTGCCTCTGAAAATGAAAGTTTTCAGTTGTGTCTCTTTTCTTATACCTACACACAGAAAAGTGGAGCTGCATGAATGCACGTATTAAGGTTAAATTTCATTTTAATTTGTGAATGTTCTAACCTTTATTGTGCTTCCTTGTAACGATCACCAGAACAAGTATCAAGACTGCTGCTAAACCCACAGGAACAATAATGTACCACCACATTGACCAACCTGGAGAGAGAAGTTTAAATGATTAAACAGTCTCTGGTTCTGTGACGATGAGCTGGATGTTGAGAAGAACAACAAGGATGAAGACTGAGACTGAATCAGAGAAAATCTCCACCCAGAGCCAAGAGTCAGTCTGACATTCAGACTTTAGACTTTAAAAGATGAGAGAGATTCAGTCACTACCTTGATGATTTGGTGGATTGTTGTTGGTTGGAGATGTTGTTCCTTCCATCCATTCTGATGTGGCTGGTTTCACTGATGTTGTCTGTTTGTTTCTTGCCGTTTCTGTTGTTTTAATCGTTGTTGGGGATGTAGTTTGTCTTCCTGGTGTTGAAGTCACTGTTGTTCCGTCTTCATCTGAACAAAAAACAGTCACAGAATGTAATAGTCTGACTCCATGTTAGCTTTACTGTATAGATGATAGAAACTGATTCGATATTTAGAGAGATTCAGTCACTACCTTGTGGTTTTGTAGGATTATCGTTTGCTCCTGTCGCTCTGTTTGTTCCTGCTGATGTGGTTATTGCTGGTGATGATCTTGTTGCATCACTGCCTAAAAAAACACAACATATAGTTTGCAAAAGTATTCATACCCCTTGAACTTTTCCACATTTTGTCATGTTACAACCACAAACATAAATATATTTTATTGGAATTTCACGTGAGAGACCAACACAAAGTGGCACTCAATTGTGAAGTACAAAAGTATTCCACTCCGTTTTCACTGAGTCCAACCAATTGCCTTTAGAAGTTGCCAGATGATTGCTGAATGATGGAGCGCTGACCTAAAGTCCACATGTGTGTAATCTAATCTCAGTACAAATACAGCTGTTCTGTTACGGCCTAAGAAGTTTGTTAAGAGAATATTAGGAAGCAAACAGCATCTTGAAGTCCAGGAAACACACCAGACAGGTCAGGGATAAAGTTGTGGAGACTGAAGCTATGAAAAGATTTCCCAAGCTTTGAACATCTCACGGAGCACTGTACAATCCATCATCCGGAAATGGAAAGAGTATGGCACAACTGCAAACCTACCAAGACACGGCCGTCCACCTTAACTTACAGGCCGAACACAGAGAGCACTGATCATAGATGCAGCCAAGAGGCCCATGGTGACTCTGGATGAACTGCAGAGATCCACAGCTCAGGTTGGGGAATCTGTTCACAGGACAACTATTGGTCGTGCACTGCACAAATCTGGCCTTTATGAAAGAGTGGCAAGAAGAAATCCACTGTTAAAAGAAAACCATTGAAGTCCTGTTTGCAGTTTGCCAGAAGACACATGGGGGACACAGCAAACATGTGGAAGAAGGTGCTCTGGTCAGATGAGACAAAATTTGTAACTGTCATGTCATGTCTTCCGTCATGTCTTGTCTTTCGTTTCTTTTTTTGTCTTGTCTTTTTTCAGTCTCTTAGTTCTGTCATGGTTTAGTTTCTTGTGTTTTTGTTGTTATCTTCAGTTCTTGGTTTTTTCTCATGGTCATGGGTTCTGTTTCCTGTTTTATTTTGTTAAATCCTTGACTTCCTGTTTGTGTTCTGTGTGTTCCCTTTTGATTAGATTATTGCTTCACCTGCGTCTCGTGTGTGTATATAGCCCTGCTCTTCCCTTTGTTCCTTGTCGCGTCATTGTTGTTTCTTGTTTCATGTTACTTGTTCCACGTTCCATGCCATAGTTCCAAGCCAAGTCATAGTTTTGTTCATGTTTTTTGGGGATTTTGTTTGCTTTTTGGATTCACCTGCCATGTCAGCAGCGTTTTTGGTTATTTTGAGTTTTGCTTTTTATTAAAGAAAGTCTTTTGCCGACTCCTGCCTGCGCCTCTTTTCAAGTCCTGCATGGTTGGGGAATCTGTTCGCAGGTTGGGGAATCTGTTCGCAGGACAACTATTGGTCGTGCACTGCACAAATCTGGCCTTTATGAAAGAGTGGCAAGAAGAAATCCATTGTTAAAAGAAAACCATTGAAGTCCTGTTTGCAGTTTGCCAGAAGACACATGGGGGACACAGCAAACATGTGGAAGAAGGTGCTCTGGTCAGATGAGACAAAATTTGTAACTGTCATGTCATGTCTTCCGTCATGTCTTGTCTTTCGTTTTTTTTTGTCTTGTCTTTTTTCACAGTCTCTTAGTTCTGTCATGGTTTAGTTTCTTGTGTTTTTGTTGTTATCTTCAGTTCTTGGTTTTTTCTCATGGTCATGGGTTCTGTTTCCTGTTTTATTTTGTTAAATCCTTGACTTCCTGTTTGTGTTCTGTGTGTTCCCTTTTGATTAGATTATTGCTTCACCTGCGTCTTGTCACTCTGTTCCTCGTGTGTGTATATAGCCCTGCTCTTCCCTTTGTTCCTTGTTGCGTCATTGTTGTTTCTTGTTTCATGTTACTTGTTCCACGTTCCATGCCATAGTTCCAAGCCAAGTCATAGTTTTGTTCATGTTTTTTGGGGATTTTGTTTGCTTTTGGATTCACCTGCCATGGCAGCAGCGTTTTTGGTTATTTTGAGTTTTGCTTTTCATTAAAAAAAGTCTTTTGCCGACTCCTGCTTGCGCCTCCTTTCAAGTCCTGCATCTGGGACCCTGGGAAAATCCCAAAATCCCATTCCCCCCCTACCCGTTGCCCCCCTACCCGTTGTAACAGTAACTTTTTGGCCTAAATGCAAAATGTTATGTGTGGCAGAAAACACTGCATATGACTCTGAGCGCACCATCCTCACTGTCAAACATAGTGGTGGCAGCATCATGCTCAGCTTCTCTTCAGCAGTGTCATGATAGATGTTCAGAGTTGATGGAAAGATGGATGAGGCCAAATACAGGAGTCTGCAAAAGACTTGAGCTCGCCTTCCAGCAGGACAAGGACCCTATTGATGGAATACTACTGTACAAGCAGCCAGAGTGAGCAGGGTTATATGCAGAGGATGTGAGACATCAAGATTTACACCAAAACAACCAGTAACTCAGTGTTCCAATGTCTGCAAACGGCAACTGTGTCAAAAAGGGTTGCGGGGAATGGAGTACGGACCCAAACGCAGGACTTTAGAGGCAGGAGTAGGCAAAAAGATATTTAATGCAAACAAAAACAAAACTTACAAAAGATGCTGCTGTCAGGGCAGGAAATCCAAAACAAGAATCAAAAACACTATCAAAACTAAAACACGGCACGGATATCTGTGGCATGGAACATGAACTTGGCAAACGATGACATGAAATGTGATTGACAAACAGTATGACGTGACAGGGAACAGAAGGGAAGGCAGGGCTATATATTCACATGAGGAACAGGGACACAGGTGAAGCAAATCAAGTCACAAGGTGAAACCAATGAGCTAATCAAAAGAAAACATGGGGTAATAAAACAGGAAGTTCAGAACTTAACAAAATAAAACAGGAAGCAGAAAATCTAAACACTAAACTATGACTATATAAAAAAAACAAACAAGACTTAACAAAACACAATAAACAGATCACAGTTTCTTGGATAACATCCTTGGATGGATAACATCCAAGAAACCATGACAGAAATTAAACCATGATGAAAGACATGACGAAAAACATGACAGAACACCTTATTACAGCCACAGACTGAAGAAGCACAACACCAATGCTACATCGAGGGGAAATCAGGAAGAAAGGTCAGATTGAAGATCTCATCATCCCCACCAGATTGGGTACCAAGCACCAACAACAAGCACTTCCCAGATCAACACCAGGGCAGCTGACTCCTAAGCTATGTGAAGGACCTTCTGATAATCTGCTAAAAGACGTGAATGAAGCATTATAAACACTACGACTGTCTCTGAGACCATCAAGGTGATGTACACCACAGTAACAGTGATCCTTGAGACATTCTACAATAACATGAACCTCAATCACAAGAAGCAGTGTCCTCCATGGCCAAGATCACGACAACACAGAGAGAAGTTAGCCAGCTATCAGAACTGCAGAAAGGTAAAGGTGTCTGAGGAAAAATGAATGACCTTAGAGCGGACCACAGCAGCCTCCATGAGCAGGATCCAGTAACCATCATAACTGTAGGCATCCGAGAAAGGATATCAAGTATTAAGAAGTTCTGACATGAAGATGCTAACTGCACTCTATGAGCACCTGACTGCACAAATGAACCAGCTGCTGTACAGCTAATGTACAACATACGTAGATGCTCCAGGTATTAAAGCTGGTGAGAAGATTAAACACATGATTCAATACATGAGCAGAGCCAGCAAAGCACCAACTAGCACAGGTAGGTGAAGCAGTCACCTGAGACTGTAACTTGTAACCAACCTGTGCACCACCTCGATTGACTACAAGAAAGCATTCAACTCAGTACCTCACACATGGATTCTGGAATACTTGAAGTTCTACAACATCAACAGGACTCCAAGAGCCTTCATCAAGAACTCAATGAAGGAGTGCAAAACAATGCTAATTGCACAAGTCACCATCAAGTGTGGAACAAGCGGTTACAGAAGATGAATGAGTGAACGGTCTGAGTTTAAAATGTTATTATATAAATACTCACTGGTAATAACAGTCAGATTAGCCAGAAAGTCTGCTCCTTGTTGTTGTCCTGATTTGTCAAACTGTCTGCAGGTGTAAAGACCAGCATCCTCATCTGTGACCTTCTTTATAACCAGAGAACAGTTTGTTGTAACACTCAGTCTGTCTGATTTAGATTTGATCTGTCCAAGAGTAACCAGCTCTACTGTTGATGTTCTTGTTGAACTGTGCATCCAGGTAGTACTGTCACAGTTCTTCTGTCCATCTATCAGACTTTCACAAGACAAAGTGACATCACCTCCAACTCTGACAGTGACAGATGAATATTGTCCGGTTGCTGCTGTTGAGACAAAGAGACAGACCATCTCAGTTAATACTGAATGAAGTGAGATAAAGCTCTTTACAACACTAGAACATAAAACTGCTGTGATAATTAAACTTCAGATATTTAGTGTAATTACAAATAAAACTTCGAGTTTTATGAGTAGTTTGCGAATGTCATGTCACCCCCCTGAATTGTGACCGCCCAGCCACGGAGCCCCTTCAAATACGACTGGACTACAGAACCTGTCAGTCTAACAATGACTCACGTCATTAGATCAGAGTGCTGTCAATCATAGCTTGATTTCCTATGTGGTGTGAGAGGGCCACGTTTTTCGCTCTCTGTTCGAGGTACGTTCATATAATTTTAAATCGTTTGAAACATTCACGTTTTTTCAATTCACAATTCTTCTGTGTCATCGTCGAGAGTCAACTAAAGTCACGAAGTTCCAACCAAAACATGTCTGTCTCAGTTAAAGGAAGAACACTGAATGAAGTAACATTAGTAATATTAATGCAGTGATGAACTGAATGTGTGTTCTATGTATCCTTACCTGGAAACTGAAGCATCAGGATCAGGAATAAAGACATTTGAATCCATCTGAACTCAACCATTGTGCTTCTCTGTCTCTCTCGTCCTCTTCTCTTGTCCTCACGTTGACAAATGGCAGGCTCTAAAGAGGTTTCTTCTTAAAGATGAATATAACATGTGACTCATGTGGTTTAGCAGGTGTTACTTCCTCATACAGACTTTGTCAGGGAGGGATTTTTTTTAGCAATATTTTGGTTTTTAATTCAATTTACATATGCCAACACACAATTTCACAAGGTGGATAGATATGTTGGGTTCATGCTGGCCTGCATGATTTTATGATACTATTGTTGAGTGTTTGTCTTTGTGCAATACTACTGTAGATTAACTTTATGAAAACCAGCTCTGATTAACTTCACCACATCAATACTCAGTCAGTCCATCTTTAGACCATACAAAACCTACCACCCACCTTAAAAAAGAGACGTAATCTTGTTAATGCTTTTATACCACTCTGTGTACCAAGGTAAATAGCATGGATCAACTGGCCTTTAAGACATGATGTCATGTGAAACATCGTGCTGCTGTGTCTGTGGTCACCAAGGTGTCAAGTTTATTTTTACAGCTTCACTCATGTGATTGTGGGAACAGCAGCACCTGGTCTGGTGGTTTCTTTTTCTCATGGTTAAAGTTCAAGATGCAAAACTCTGACAGAATTTGAGGGAAGAAGTCTAAACATCAAATGTTCTACGAAATTTGATTTGCACTGGAAAATCTACCACTGCAACAGCAAGGGTTTGAATGGACCTGCTGTAAATTTCTCACTTATCTGTATCACTGAGGTTTCATCTGTGGTCACATGACCACGTGATTCTGGTGCAAGAGCAAATGCAGTGGCACAGTGGCCTGCAGGGCATTTCATTTTTTTTCTTTTGTTGTTGTTACTGTTTTTATATCAAGGTGCAACACTGATCAGACTTCTATCAGATTTAAATTTAAAACTGCAACCCCACAATTCTGCACAAGACTACCATTGATACTGGGGTGAACTTGACCATCATAGCCATTATTCACAACCCCTTGAGTAGTGGCCCTTGGTGGGGAGAGCATAGGATTGCCTACTCCTGTCTTATCGCCTAGTGTTCAGCTTCTTTTTTTGGGCAGAGGCTTAGCCACGAGTGCCTTGACAGGGAGGTCAGACCCTCATAGATGCCATGGAGGCAAGCCTTGTGCTACTGTCCCAGTTTTTTTCTCCACTTCTGCTCCTTGTGCTCCTATCCCAGCTCCCAGGAAGGCCCCCGCTCCTGTTTCTGTCCCGACTCCCAGGTTGGCCTCTACTCTTGTTCCTTGTGCTCCACTTCCAGCTCCGAGGGTTGCCTCACGTCTTGCTCCTGCTTCTGCTCCGAGGGTTGCCTCATGCCCTGTTCCCATCTCAACCCTAAGGGTCGGCTCATGTCCTGCTTCTGTACCAGCCCTGCGGGTCAGTTCTTGTCCTGCCCCTACCCTGTACTGGCCCCGAAGGTTGGCTCATGTCCTGCTCCAGCTCTGCTTCTGGCTCCTGTTCCAGCTCCAAGTATCGACTCTGCTCCGGCTCCTGTACCGGCTCAGAGGACCACCTCTGCCCTGGTTCCTGTTCCGGTACTGGCTCCTCTTCCCGAGGTGGCTCCAACTCCGACTCCTGTTCCCAAGGTTGCTTGGGATGCAGCTTCTGCTCCTGAGGTGGCGCCGGCTTCTGCTACTGTTCCCGAGGTAAGTCTGTCTCCGGCTCCGGCTCCGGCTCCGGCTCTGGCTCCGGCTCCTGTTCCTGTTCCTGCTCTGTCGCCTGTCCAGTCTGCCTGGCTTCCCGGCTCTGTCCTGTCTGCTCAGCCATGCACCACTCTGATTAATGATGAGCTAATATCTGACATACCTTAAATCTCTCTAGGATGAGACACTTGACGTGAGAGTTGTGCTGGTTTCAACCTTTTTTCGTCACTCAATGGACAGTCTTCATCCTTTCCACACAACCCCATCGATTATGTCCCAGCAGAGGTAAGACTCAACAGCACAACACCAACACAATGGGTAAGATGCAAAAGGTAGTCTTTAGTAGACAAAATTCGTTTGCGACACTACTCAGTATTAGTTAACAAATGTGACCAAGAATAAAAAGGGTACATCCAAAAAGTAAAATAAATAAATAAATAAATAATTAAACAAGGAATCAATAACTATAAAATAAAGGTTTGATGTTAACAAGACTGGCATTGTCAGGTCTGGGGAACTCACAAGGGCTGAAAATAGGGCATGAAAAACATGAAATGATTAGGAAAGACACAGAAAAACATGACCTCGGTATCAGTTCAGTTGAGTAGCCAGTACGTCAATGAAGGGATGCATGTGTGTCTATAACACTAAGGATGTGTTCGCACCTAATTACTCTGATCACTCGAGATTGGGCTGTTTCTCACAGATGCTGTACCTCAAAGTCAGTACACAATAAGAAGTGTGTTTTAGCAGGAATCTGCATTTTTTTATATATGAATTAGCTGCAGATGAAAAGAAAACGTTTCAGGTGTGATAAAAACAAAGACATTCAAAAGCTTTCTCCAGTGTAACGTGAGTTTTCTACTCATGTGAAATGTAATGAGATGACATCTACCGGCAGTGGACTCATCTCTGTGGTGAGTTGATGCTGAGGCTGTTGATCAGTGGAGTGTGACTGGAACAGAGGGTTCTCCGATGGCTTCGTAAATCGCTGTATCTTCATAATCATCTTCATCTACATCATTCTGGAGCTAACCAGCTCTACTGTTGATGTTCTTGTTGAACTGTAGATCCAGGTAGTAGTCACAGTTCTTCTGTCTGTCTATCAGACTTTCACAAGACAACTTGATGGCATCTCCAACTCTAACAGTGACAAAGGACACAATGGTTCCTGTTCCTGCAAGAGAAGAGATATGAAAAATAAAGTTTGTGTCTCATCTTTGGTTTCCAAGATTCAACTAAAGTCACCAAGTTCCAACCAAAACATGTCTGTGTCAGTTAAAGGAAGAACACTGAATGAAGTAACATTAGTAATATTAATGCAGTGATGAACTGAATGTGTGTTCTATGTATCCTTACCTGGAAACTGAAGCATCAGGATCAGGAATAAAGACATTTGAATCCATCTGAACTCAACCATTGTGCTTCTCTGTCTCTCTCGTCCTCTTCTCTTGTCCTCACGTTGACCAATGACACAGTCTCTAAAGAGGTTTCTTCTTAAAGATGAATATAACATGTGACTCGTGCTTAGTGAGGTCACTTCCTCATAGAGACTCTGTCTTGTTATGTCTTCCATATCCATTGATTTTATACTGCACTGGTTTTATGGTAGTGTTGCCATTTAAACCATTAAAAGGATGTCAAAAATATATAGCTGTAACACTATACATTCATACCACTGTATTTAAAGCACCATGGTAAATGAGACAGACTAGCTGGCTTTGACATATGATGTCATGCAAGAGGTTTTGCTGGTCTCTTAGAGGTTAGCAAGGTGTCAGTCTCTCTTGGTTGCTCTGCCTGTGTGAATGTTGGAGCAGTAGCAGGTGTTGCATTTTTTTCATTTGAATTTAAATTAGATGACAAACCAATACTTGAGATGAGATGTCTGAACATTAACCTGGAAACGTTAAACAGAACTTGTTTTGCCTTGAATGAACTGCAGAATCTTCAAAACCATATAAGTTGATCAATACAAAATGGTTGACCTGCACAAAGTTCTGTCACTTTGCCAGTGGCTAGAGAAGCAGTTGGTTGTTTTGTCACTTATTACTTTCAAATACTACTTTCAATATAGACACTTTAATGCAAAGAAGGCTTGAGAGATGAGGGCCTTTGACTCCATTCGGAGGAAGTCAAAGGCCAGAAGGACAACTAGTGAGAGCTTGTGATTGAAAAAACCAGAAATGCTCAGACATCTATATATATTGCCAACCAGCTTTAATGAACAGAAAGCAAAAACGATTAAAAAAAATGAATAGGTGACAAAGAAAGTTTAACCAGTAAAACCAAAAAAAGTCTGTCTGATCTCTGTATGAACACTCTCCACCTCTAGAGGGAGTCTCTACTCTCTCACTGAACTCATGTCTCATTGAACTGTTACTGACGCTGATCTGATGATCACTTTACAAAATGTTAAAGATAAATTGGACAAGATCAGAAGTGATAAGACGGGACGAGGCATGAGGGGTAGGACCAGAAGAGACAAGACAAAACAAGAAGACATTAAACTAGATAAGACCAGAAGAGATAAAACATGACAAGATAAGACATAAGACCGGACAAGACCGGAAGAGATAAGACAAGACATGATCAGACAAGTAAGACAAGACATGATCGGACGAGTTAAGACAAGACCAGAAGAGAAAAGACAAGACAAGAAGATATAAAACACAAGACATAAGACAAAACAGGACCAGAAGAGATAAGACATGATCAGATAAGACAAGACAAGACCAAAACAGATGAGATGAGAGCTGGCAAGATGAGAAAAGACCAGACCAGAAGAAATAAGACAAGACAAGATAAGAAGGGATAAGACCAGACCAGAAGTGACGAGACCAGAAGAGATAGAGGAGGACGAGACAAGACAATGTTCCTTCCTGCTTTCGTCAAATTTTTGAATCTATGTTCCAAACACTTCCAGTCATCTTATAAATGTACCATTTAACAGAAAACCTCTTATCTTTTTGGTTTGTTGACGGTAGCATAGAGGTCTTTGGGGTCAGTGGAAAATCCAGGAGAGTTGGAAGAGCTGACAGCTTTCAAAGAGCTGTAGATCACAGCGCCACCTTCATCATCATCATCATCAAGACTCTAGAGTCAAACGTTAAGACACACATATTTCATACACTTCATCTTAACACAACATAACCTGACATGACTTCTTAAAGTCCTGATTGTTCTGCTAACATCTCCACTATAATCCATTAGAAAGCTTACCTGGCCTTTAGCTTTACTCTTGGTCTTCTTGGTGTAGCTGATGGAGGCGTAGCAAACACCATCCTCAGGTCCAGCCTACACAGTGAACACAACATAATGACTGCTCAGTCCATGTGGATCTACACCAATCAGGCATGACATTGACTCATCAGAGAATATATGTATTTAAGTGACGCTGCGTCTGAATTCATTATTCAGTGTTTAAAACTCACAGTGTTGTCTTCCATCTGTGTTTGATGAGCTTCCATCTGTGTTCGATGAGCTGCAGTGACAAGATAGTTGAGTTTAGCCCCAACAAAGAAAAATCCAGATTTAACAAAATCAAAATTCTGTAAATGCCCTTACCTTTACGTTTCCTACATGAAACAATCACAATCATCAATATTGCTGCTAAACCCACAGGAACAATAATGTACCACCACCATGACCAACCTGGAGAGAGAAGTTTAAATGATTAAACAGTCTCTGGTTCTGTGACGATGAGCTGGATGTTGAGAAGAACAACAAGGATGAAGACTGAGACTGAATCAGAGAAAATCTCCACCCAGAGCCAAGAGTCAGTCTGACATTCAGACTTTAGACTTGATGAGAGAGATTTAGTCACTACCTTGATGATTTGATGGATTGTTGTTGGTTGGAGATGTTGTCTGTTCAGATCCTTGTTTCTCTGATGATCCTGTTGTTGTTCTTGTTGATATTGATGTTGATGTTGGTGTCTGTGTTGAATTTGATGTTTGTGATGATGTGTTTGTTTGTGATGATGTGTTTGTTTGTGATGATGATGTCATTCCTGTTGTTGCAACTGCACCTGAACAACAGCAACAGCAAGTTGCAATGATCATTACAGGACATACTCCGTGTTGCCTTTACAACAGCAAACAACCAAAATGTATATTAAACTTATTATTTAATATTTTGTGTAATTCAATTCAATTACAAACATCAGTTTGAGGTAACTCATAAAACTATGATTTTGATGTTAAAAGGAAAAAAAAAAAAAAAAAACTTGCATGGAGTGCCCCCAAATTATGACTGTCCATCCCTGAAGCCCTTTCAAATACTACTGGACGGCAGAACTGTCAATCTAACAATGACTCGCGCCATTGGATCAGAGTGCCGTCAATCATAGCTTGATTTCCTATGTGGTGTGAGAGCACAATGTTTTTCCCTCCGCACATTCACATTATTTTAAATCATTTTAAACATTTCTATATTCAACACAAGTTTGTGTCTCATCTTTGTTTCCAAGAGTCAACTAAAGTCACCAAGTTCCAACCAAAACATGTCTGTGTCAGTTAAAGGAAGAACACTGAATGAAGTAACATTAGTAATATTAATGCAGTGATGAACTGAATGTGTGTTCTATGTATCCTTACCTGAAAACTGAAGCATCAGGATCAGGAATAAAGACATTTGAATCCATCTGAACTCAACCATTGTGCTTCTCTGTCTCTCTCGTCCTCTTCTCTTGTCCTCACGTTGACAAATGGCACAGTCTCTAAAGAGGTTTCGTCTTAAAGATGAACTGTGCCTGTGGTTTGTGGGACATCACTTCCTCATGACTTCAGTTTGCTTTTTCACACCTCTGTGTTTTGTTACTTGGTAACCACTCTGAATGTTGACAAGTCAACTTTGAGAACGGATCAAAAGGGTGAATCCTTTAACATTCATGCTGCCGTTGTTGGTCATTTTGCTTCAAACACAAACTGGTGCTTTACCATGTAGCCTGCATGTTTTGCTCACGTTTTGGGGACATACATCTCATTAGATTGTCACATTATTGGGACTCTACTGCCTTTGATAACAAAAGGCAAGTCTATAAATATATACTGCATTAAAAAGGTCAGAGGTCACAGCCAGCCAGACTCTTGTGGCAGGTTTGGCATTTTACTAAACAATTAGAAGCGTTCCAGAGTGAACAATGCAGCTTCATACCAATATAGAACTGTGACCAAGATGAAAAGGGGGATTTTTTTCTACCATTTTAAGGAAGTTGAGGTGTAAACTAAAACTCTGCATTTATAGTGGATACGCTACCCAATGAAAACCACAACTCACTTCTGCAAATAGGTTATTTCTGTTTAAAGGTCATGATCTCAACGTTGAAGTTCTGTTTTTTTTGTTTGTTTGTTTATTTTAATTGTTTGTCATGATCTCATCATCTACTGCTGCTCCGAACATGACAAACATAGATTTTCTCACATTCGGTGCTCTGGGCTATTTAAGCATCTCCTGAAATGCCTTAAAAAGCCACAGTTTAAGCTGCACCTGGTCTTCAGGACGTCATCAAATGAAGTTGTCATGCATGCACACACATGAGACACACAAAAAAAGTGCAGATACACAAAACATTACCGTCAGTGCATGCATCCTTCTTATTAACCAGCAAGTGGAGCAGAGGGGCTGACTGTGGTTGAAACCGATTCTGACATCATTCTATTTTAAACGACTTCTCAGTGCAAACACTTAAAGTCACTGCCTACACGTGTCAGAGCACTCAGTTTATGAGAAAACAGATCAACTGCCGTCTTTCGTTCCAAGTTCATTTCGAATAAGCTCGGGTTGCAGTAGCCTTAAGTTGCTCAAACTTTGGCCACTGCAGCGTATCTGAAGTACCCCTGAATGCTCTGCACACACTCATTTGCAGGCTTGCCACTCACCAGGAAGCCGCAACAAGCCACACTGATCAGACAGAGTGGGGGTGCTTTTGCACAGTTCCTAGAATGATGCAAAAGAGGAAGTATGCCCTTTTTTGTGCATGTACTGCTCTGCAGGAAAGGACAGCAATCATGGTTCTTAGAACTTAGTTTTACCTTCCGATTTAGCTCCTAGATACTTTCCAGGAAAAAGAGTAAGATTGAATGACGTAGCATGTAAAATGATCAGCTATCACTCATGCTGAGCCCAGCCAGTCAACATGTCTTCCTGTCACTACCTAAAGCCCACGACCGCAAGTGAAGAGTGGAACATGCACCAATAAACCAACACATTATGACCGCATGTCTAACACTGTGTGCCACCAAAACAGGCCTGAACCATTAAGGCATGGATTCCTCTAGACCTCTGTGACCTCTGTGACCTCTGTGACCTCTGTGACCTCTGTGACCTCTGCGACCTCTAGCTGTGCTGTGGTATGGGGCACCGAGGCATCAGCAGCAGATCCTTGGCATACTGGAAGTGCTGCCTCTATGGATTGGTCCAGTTTGTCCAGAACATCCCACAGATGCTTGATTGAAGGAAAATCTGAGGAATTTGGAGGCCAAGTCATCACCTCAAACTCGTTCATTCATTTTCTGTAACCACCTGCCAGCCTATCCCAGCTGTGATTGGGCAAGAGGCACGGTACACCCTGGATGCCAGGGTATCACAGGTCGAATTCATTGTCGCGTTCCTCAAATCCTTTGTGGCAGAGTGCATTATCCTGCAGTTAGAGGCCACCAGGAAATACCATTTCAATGAATGGGTGTACTGGTCTGCAACAATGCTCAGGAAGCCAAAGTAATATCCACATCCACATACAACATAAGGCCAAGCAGCATCACACAACCTCCACCAAATTGCCTTCTTCCAATAATGCATCCTGGTGCCATGCGTTCCCAAGGTTAGCAGCACACATGCAACCAGTCACCCATGTGATGCACATCAGTTTATGGGTCGTGTATAGAGGCCGAGGCGACACCGTAGCTATGCCATGAAATTGACGTAGTATTGGTCAGTTGCACATTAGACCCTTTCAGCTGTGGATTTGGGGTGACCTTGACTGGTCGATGGCTACACAAGCCCATAAAAAACAAACTGTGATGTGTGATGAGTCCTGACTCGTTTCTATCAGTACTCCTCTGCAGTTTCAGCGGCAGCAGCTCGTCTTTTGATCGGACCACATGGACTTGCCTTTCCCTCCCATTGTGAGTCAATGAGCCTTGGCCATTCATGACCTGGTGGGTTCACCTCTTAACCTCCCTTGGACCAACATCAACTTTGAGAGCAAAATTTTCACTTACTGCCTGATACATCTACGCACTGATATCAACATCATTATGTCACAGTACTCCTTTATTACAGTGGTCCAGGACAGTACCTGGATTACTGGATTAACACAACCATTATCCACTTGTCCGTGTCATGCTCTATTTTAGTCATGAACAAGATCCTGAGATACTCCTCCTAAAGTCTTTGCTTGGAGCAGGAACTGAATGCCCAACTCATGGAGAACAATTCAACGTTTTTTGGCAGAGTAACATGGCCTCAGACTGGGAGGTGCTGACACTCTTCCCGGCCACTCCACACTGCAAACAGCATTATTATATGTTGATATTAGGAAAACACCCACTAGCAGTCAGCCTGATTAGTGAAAGGCTTTTAGTCAGATGTGAGACAGAAGCAGCTTGGGAGTCCACCCTCTCCTACACCCGTGACACCCAGCCACTGTTGATGTCTGTGCCAAAATTTATAGACATATTCTGGAGGAGTTTATTTTAAGATTAGTGCATTCCCAGGCCCCGGATGGCTGGAGGCCAAGCGCACTAGACGTGGACAAAAAGAACTCCCTCTGTTTCCATCTTTGCCGAATCTGTTTATCCGTGTTTATCTGACTGAAAATACAGCATGCACTTGTTTGCCTTGGAGACGCAATATAAAGTTTTGCTGGCACAAATTTCTGCTTGAACATCAGCTGCTCAGTTTTTCCTTCATGTGTTTCAGAGACGTCTTTATTAGAATAATAAAAAAAAAATAACAAAGAAGAATAACAACGCCCACTCAGTATTACCTCAGTGGTATTCATTGTGTTGCCAGTGGTGATCCCAGGCTTGTTGGGTCTGTCCTGACGGGGCACCCCTGAATGTTGCACACCTTCATTCATTCAGGAACAGTCCAGGAGTGGGTATTCTGAATCAGACCTCCAGCCAAATGCAGTGTTTTCAGATGAATATATGTGGAAACCTTTTTGAACCTTTGTTGATGTAATAACAGCCAGCCAGATTTCTCCACTTTAGGGACATTTATAATCAAAGCTGCTCTGAAAACTGGGTCCAACTCCTTTAAAATGTACTGAAAATAGAAGAACCACAGATTATTCTTGAGTTATGGATGCAACAGCGTTTTCTGCTCGTTTCTTGGATCAGATAATCAGTGGATTATAAGAGCATTTCTTTGGAGAATGCATCTCATGGGATTTGTTACTGTGAGGACACAGCCTCCTTCCTGTTGACATTCAGCTCGGTCCATTCATTCATCTTCTGTAACCGCTTGTCCTGTGAAGGGTCGCAGGGGTCTGCTGGAGCCTAGCTCAGCTGTCATTGGGCGACAGGGCTCCCGGCTATCACAGGGCTAACACAGAGAGACAGATAATCATCCACACTCACACCTACGACCAATTTAGAATCACCAATGAACCTAACGAGCATGTCTTTGGACGGTGGCAGGAAGCACGAGCATCCAGAGAGAACCCACCCAGAAAAAAATTAGGCATGGCCAAAAGAAAATCTGGCATTTTCCGGTGGAGGGAGGAACTCGATTTAGACATCAACTGCTTTGGGACGTCGCAATTACAGCAAATGTAGAAAATAAGTTGACCTTTTCAAGAGTGTTTACTCAAGTCAAACAATCTGCAGCAACAAAACCATATTATTTGCTTTCATTAGCCTTGTGAACGTCTTTTTCACATTAGAACACAAATTTGAATATTCTGTGCGTGCAAACCTAGTAATTGGCGACGAGGAAATGGCTGGATGGGGAACAGGTGGGCATGTGAATCAGGTAAATCGAACTGTGGGAAAATCTCAGGGCTACTTCTGGTGATGAATAGCAGACACTCAAAAAAAAAAAAAAACATCGGACAAAGCAGACAGAAAATGCTTCATTTTCATGAGGCCCAGCAAATTTAAATTCTTTCCTTCTTTGAGCTCTTCATAAACTCTGTAGTCTTATTATTTACATCACTCCAAGATGGCAGCCTCCTTGTCTTTGCTGGCACATTACTGTGATTGATTCTTTACTGCCCCCTCTGGTCAATCTGCTGTGTTGCATATATACCATCATAAGCTTTATAATGCCACTAGTGCTCAGACTGTGAAGTATTTCTTTTCATAAAGAAGACGACTGCATGTACAGTGGGGGCATTGCACTTTTGTCTGCCTCACACAAAGGTCAATATTTAAATCGTCATGACTTCTTACGCTGTAGACCATCTATACGTCAGCTCTTCTGGTGTCTCGGTGCCAAGAATGTACAGAGTAATGTTCCTGGAAGCTGCAGAGCATCACTTAACATTCCCCGTGAAGGGCTGTGCTGTCAGGCGGCGTAACCTAACAACCACACGGAGGAAACAAACACAGCTGAAGGGCGACGCTGATTAATGCTGGGCGGTCAACATTGCTACGTTCTAGGATTAATCACATTTCCAAAATACAACAACCTGTAACGAGGCACGTTTGGAAATGCGGGCCTCTGCGCTCATTAGTCACTATTATTAGTCAAGTAAAAGTACAATAAAGAATAAACTGAAAATACAACACACTTTACAGCGCGATGGCAACTGATTATTGGACGCAGCCAAACAAAGCGGAAACACGGCAACTGGGCTCGCTGGGTTTCCTTCAAGACGTTTCATCCAAGTGTCGTCTTCGGGGGAGTTTTCACTTGGAACGTCCGTTACCAGGTTTAACGACCAGAGACTCACCTGCAGGTACTTCCACGCTACTTGAATGGGTGGCGAAGCATCTTCAAGAAAACCAAGCAAATTTCACTTATTATTTTTTATTAATTTATTAGTTTATTTTGGGGTACACCATGACCTGGGTGACTGAGACCATTCACAGCCATCACAGGACGTACCCTAGGCAGGTTTGCCAATTAATTTAGCATATTGGTTTGCTTCTATTGTATATATTGTATTTTATTGGGTATAGCTGTTTCTTGTTTTATTGCTTCCGAACCCAAGAGCTGCCAAACTGTATTCTGTTGTTTTCCATATTCATTCATTCATTCATCTTCTGTAACTGCTTGTCCTGTGAAGGGTTGCGAGCCTATCCCAGCTGTGATTGGGCACGAGTCGGGGTACACCCTGGACAGGTCTCCAGTCTATTGCAGGGCTAACAATGATGACAAAACTTCTTATATTCTAACTTTACTGCCCCCTAGTGGTAAATAAATACGTTCAATTAAAAAATAAATATAAAGCAGAAAAATGAATTACGGTAGGCTGCCGGTTGAGTTGCGACGGAAGCGTATTGCTGCCACACTGTAGAGAAAAAAGGCTCAATATTATGTAATTACATGAAAGTTTCTTCTTATAACATGATATTTTTCACGTTATTACATGAAATGATCATGTTATTTCATGATATTTCAAGATAAAATATTTTCACGTTTTTACATGAAATTATCACGAGAATATCATTATCATGAAATAACATGATAATTTCATGTAATAACTTGATAATATCATGAAATAACGTGTTAATATCATGTAATAACGTGATACGTATCTTGTTAAAACGTGAAAAATATCATGTTATAACAGAAACTTTCATGTAATTACATAATATTGAGCCTTTTTTTTAAAGTGTGGCATACACGTAAGTTGCACTTGAAGTACTTTATATATTGTTAAATCTACAACATGATCATTTTTCACAAATTAAAAAAAAGAAAAATGCAAATGAACTGGTTGCTATGCTGTTAGATAAGAATAAAAAGGTGTGGTTGACGTGAGAGGATTAAAACGGTATTTTCCAAAGAAATACAGCCTGCAGTGACAAACCAATCAAATGGAAACACAGAATTAGCATTTGATTGAGTGCTCCGAGGATGAAAGATATTTTTAACGTTGGTCTTTGTGCGCTGGATTCATGGAGCTGCGTGATGTCACCACGAGGGCGGAGTGAAGGCAGCAGAAGAGGCAGAGGCTGGATGTGAGCCTCAGTCTGTGCCACCACCATCCTCATCACCACCTCCACCACCATCACCATCACCATCACCAGCAGCAGCATCCTGCGAGGTGTGTCCACTGCTCGCAGACAGAGAGGAGGACGCCGGGGGACAATCAGAGACCCGACCTTTCTTTCTCTTCGCCCCGAACATGGCGTCAAAATGCCCCAAATGCGACAAGACGGTGTATTTCGGTGAGTGCGCGGCGCGCCCGCTGCAGAGGCCGGTAACAGAGACTGCTGGGAGGGAGTGATATCATCCGACTGAGCGTCTCCTCTCCTCACAACGAACAGACAACGCGTTGTTATTTAAAATCTCCTTCCTATATGATGGAGAACGTTTGTTTTTAGCGTTTAAACCAGATTTATGCCAAAAAAGGGCTTTGATTTTATTAATACATATGGAATATCTTTATTTATCTTCTAACAAGGAGCAGTTCTGATTTTGCAAGAACAACAAAAGGCAGATTTAATATATTAAGGCAAGAATATTCATTTTATTTTCATTTTTTAGTGTTATGGACAAAAATAATCATCTGAGTGGATTTTATGATTTCTATTTCTATTTTCTTGCTAAAATTAAGTATTTCTTAAAAAAAAATGTCAAATTTAAAGACATAAGGAGACGTTTTACTGTTGGCTCAGGTGAATTTCAGTAGTGCAACTTCTTTTTGAACCTCTGTTGACGTAATAACAGAAAGCCAGCCAGATTTCTCCACTTTAGGGACATTTATAATCAAAGCTGCTCTGAAAACTGGGTCCAACTCCTTTAAAACGTACCGAAAAAAATAGAAGAACCACGGGTTATTCTTGAGTTATGGGTGCAACGGGGTTTTCTGCTCGTTTCTTGGATCAGAGTTCACTAACATGGCAACGGTTTGCGAGGCTGGAGCAGATGGTCAAAAGAAACACATTTCTGGTTGGAAAGGAGAAACACTTCTAAACATTTAAAAAAAAGACATTAACAGATCTTTGGCTGAACGCAAATATGGCAACGCTGACCTTTTACAGAAGGTGTTTGAGGAGATGATGCAGTGGGTTGTCACGGCGTCTTGGACTGGGGTTTTAACGTACGTGCACAAAATGATTTGCTCGCCTTCCTCTGAGTCAAAAAAAACCCCGTGGATGCAGTTTATACAGGGCTGTCTCCCAACAGCGTGCCGCACATAAACTCACCGACGAGTGCCGCGGAAAGTCAAAGTGACGGTTCGCCTCGGATGCAGCCCAGATCAGGCAGTAATGGCTTCCCTATCTTTGGATTAGATTACAGGGAGCCATTAACACACACGTCTGCTCATAGCAATCAGATGGGTTGTCTGGTGTCAGGAAATATCCCATATCCTGTACGTCCACGTTTAGATGTTGCTAGAATAAGTTTCTACGGGTTGATATTTGGATGCTGGACTCTTCTTTACCCTCCATGGAAGCTGTATTGCTTTATATTCTGTTTCACATGATAGAAAAATGACTTTAGTGGCCATGTATCAGCGGCCCTGCAGCCACTCCAGCATATGGCATAGTGCATAATTTATTGAGTGCACATTTATAGTGTGGATGGATCCTCTTTTTGTCCTTTCGCCTTTGTTTCTCCGGAGAACAGCAGCCCAACCACACCCTGCAGCCTCAGCCGAACACGCTGCTCTCCCTTCTCATAATTATGCGGGTAAATCTGATGCCCCTTAAATACTAAAAAAAAAAAAAAAAGGATTTTAATCTAAATATGTTTCCCCTGACAGCATGTGTGGTTATAATTCAGATCCACGGGGACTGTATGAAGTAGAATTGCACGTAATTTAAAAATGGAAAATTTAGAAAGAAATTTAGAATAATCTACTGAAATAAATGTCCAAAATACACATTTTAAACCCAATAGAAGTACAAGAACAAGTAAAATACAGGACGAGCTAATGATCTAATGTGATTTACAGCGCCGTACTACTCCACCAGTAACGGTGGAGGGTTGTTCCGTCACATATCACAGTGACAGGCCGGCCAGCCAGCCGGTGAGTCTAAACAGGAAGTGTCACGTTGTATCAGGCTCAGTGTATCTGCTGGGATATTTCGGGAGGAGGACAAACAGATAGTGAACTTTCTCTCCCTCCCTCTGTCCATCCGTCTGTCCCCTGCACAGAAGTCCCTGCAGCTGAGCTTGAACCAAAGGCTTTTTCCTCGGGAGTGTGCACAAATTATTTGGACGAGGACCAGACAAGTCGGATTGGCATCGAGTTATTTTTCAGTGCGTGTTTTGGTCCAAATTTCTACCAGTAACAAAGTTAATAGTTTAATAGTTTTTGATTTGCATGGGAGTTTCACATTTTCCACCAAAGGAATAGTTTGACATTTGAAAAAAACTCTTGAACAGTTAATATAATCAGCATTACATTAACTACCTAAAATTACAGAAACTCTTACTAACTATCTTAGTTTGGGCTAAGTCTCATCCACTAACATGGTGGGGCTGGGGCCTATACAACCTATGTATATGAGCTTATATGACCTATACTGCAGCCAGCCTCCAGGGGGAGCTCTACATGCATTGGCTTTACCTTTGAGAAGTTGTAATGGCATCCACTTTTTTGTTCAGTGGTGACAGAGTGGTGGTGTTTACACGAGTGGTGGACATTTTCTGGAAGGCTCAGGAGTTGTGATATATTTTCTCATGTTTTCAGAAATGGTGGAGGGAAAATTAATATATTCCAGTTTTGTCATGTGGAGTTTTCTTCTATACAGCCTCCTCCCTTTGTTATTCATTTCCATTTTCCACATTAAGCCTGTTGTTAGCCTTGGCGACTTGTAGACGTCAACAATTTTTAGCACTAGGGCTCACTAGTTCCATTTGAAGGCAGCTGCATAGAGTCTTTGATGGTTGTGTGGCTGTGAATCAAGAAATATTGCAGTACGTTAACCCCAGTTGATGACAAATGTTCATTTATTTTTATATAATCCATATAATTGCTGAGCTTGGGAGGTTGGCTTTTGGAGCAACTGATGTGGTAGTTACAGATTTACTTGATGTTAAAGAGGCATCAGTCTTCTCATTTTAGCAAAGTAATCCTTTAAGATTTGGTTTCAGGGTTGAGATTTAGATTGAATTCTGTGCAGGCTGCCTTGTTTCTGTGCTAGTTACAGCAAGAGCTTCCATCTGTGAAGCTGCGGCGATGGAGGAACAGACAGAAGCTGCACAAAAAAGGTCGAAATGATATGAAATCATCAGTGAGTCACCGCGCTGGCCTTCAGATCGCTGTGGAAAGAATGTGCTCCGGACTGATACCAGCTCTTAAGAGCCCATTAAGCGTCGCCCGTCACTCAGACAGTCGCCGCTGTCGCACACCTACACTGTTGTATTTCAGAACGCGCTGGTTGGTATGACTCATATCCAGGTTTTGAAAAAAAAAAAAAACGAATAGCTGCCAACACTAGATCTCTCCCACGCCATAAAGAATTTTCTAACAGTGCTCTGATAATTATTGCTGGGCTTATATGTGGAGGTTGATTTTGTGGATAAACTCACATTTTGCATTGAGACTGGTTCATATGGAGACCAAACATGATTCACTTCTGTCTGAAGGACAGCATATTTCAAAAAGTTCTCCTTTTGTGCATATCTAAAAAAAAAACAAAGGCAACTGGAGTATTCTAAAGACATTTCATTCAAATATTCATTTTTAAAACACTGTGGTTTGGTAGGACACAGATGCAGAGATTCACAGGATTAGGTGAAACAATGTTTAGTTGTTGAAGGTAGGATAAGGCGCTGCAGAGTCAGGCAGGTTAATCAAACCAAAAATGGAAAAACTCAGAAAACGAGGACCCATGTGCAGAGAAACATCTAAAGTAAGGTGAACAAAGGGAAAGGTAAGACTAATGAGACACAGGTGAGACTACTGAAGGCACAGCACACAAGGCGAAACCAATCAAACAATCAATGGCAGGAAAACACAGACAGGAAGTAAAGCAAGACAAGAAACACCAAAGAAGAAACCTTCAAACTAGAAACAGATTCAAAGAGTTCATTGTCACGCTTCCCTGTACAATCAAATTCGTATTTTGCCGTCCACCCAATGTCTAACAGTATAAAAACTCTTAGAAATAGAGTATGAGAAGATGCATTTAATACAAAATATAAAACAATTAGTCTAAATATCCATGTACAAGTGAGAGTGCAAAGAATGATCTGAGATCTAAACAGACACTACAGTATAAGGCATGAAGTAGTCCATGATTCTAGACTCCTCTCAGATGTTTAGGAACCGGGGAAGAAGGACCTCTTCAGTCTTGAGGTCCTGCATGGAGGGTACTCTTGAGGGTAGGAGTGTGTACAGCCCATGTTGGGGGTGGGATGGGTCCACAGTGATGGAGGCAGGTCTACTGTGGACTTTATAATTATAGATGCTCTGCATAGAGGTTCAGTGGAGTCCTGGTGATCCTCCCAGCAGTCTTCATCACTCTCTGCAGGCGTTTGTTGTCCATGGCTCTAATACTGCTGTACCACACGGTGATGCAGGAAATGTGAGGAAAACCAAAGAGGATTATAAAAGAACATCTCAAGTCCTTTAGTTTGTCCCACAAATGTGCATTTGAAGACTGTAAGAACTGTGGATGCCATGACAGCTTCTCTACAGTGAAATCAAAGCATGTGGAGCTCCCCCTGGTGGCTGGCTGCAGTATAGACCACATAAGCCCTGCCTCCTCCATGTCAGTGGATGGAACTTGGGTCAAACTAAATATCTATGGGTGCCGCTCGTCGGAAACTCATGATGAGGGTCTGTTAACGACCAGATACTCACCTGCAACTGGAGCACGTTCGCCCAAAGTGTCAATAAAGCTGAGGAGTTGGATGACACGTCTTCAGGAGATGCTAGTTGCTCTTGTTTCAGCAGGTTTTTGTTTTCTTGGATATATCATGACCTGCGTCCTTCTCTGCATGAACTCTGACTCAAAACAAGAACAAAACAAACGCTTCTAATGGAAGATCTTCTTTTAATATTTAACCATAGTCATCTGGTTGCTCAGGACTAGAGTCTGAATGTGAGCATGTGGTTCTTTAATTAATGCAGATTAATTAGTAATTAATTCGTTTCCATCTCTCCCACAGCCGAGAAAGTGACCTCTTTGGGGAAAGACTGGCACAAGTTCTGCCTTAAATGTGAGCGCTGCAGCAAGACGCTGACTCCCGGGGGCCACGCTGAGGTAAGAGGACGTGAAGTAGTTTAGATATTTTCTTTCCAAGATGACTGTCTGTTTACCAAGGTTTATGAGCTACTTCTGCATATTTGTGCCGTAAATATCAAGCGAGGGATCAATGGTTTATGCTTTTTTCTTATCTTAATCTTCCCGACGTTAACATGACGGGGTTGGGGCTGGGGGTCCGCTAATAGCGATTAATTGCTCATGTAAATAGTAACTTCTTCAGAACCAGAGGCTTTGAAGCAAATTGTGTAGGATTCTGAGACGCGAGAGAACTTTTGGTTTTCACTTTTACTTCCACTTTTAGTCAAAGGCCTCAGCAGGAAGTTGTGGTTTTCCTGTGCGGTCGCACATGTGCTTCCTTTAAAACCATGCATGAACTCTCACTGCAGTGACTGTTGACCGCAGAGAAAGCTCGAAACTTCCTCTCCGTGCTAAACAAATGAATGTTAAAGATTAAAGCTGTTTCTCTGCCTTAAATCGAGGATCTTATCACTTCATTTTGTCTTTGATCATTTCAAACGTTCGTCCAGTTGTCCCCGAGCACCAGGAATGATTATTAAAAATTAGATTTAATATGTATTCATGTTATTAAGTCACTAATCTGAACATGCAGTGTTTAGATGTGTATTTTTAAACATGAGTCATTTCCACCTACGGCCCATAAAGATGAGATTTATGGAAATGTGCATAAAATGATATTGGACGTGTCCTTTCGAACACTTTCTGAGGAAATAAAGCACAACTTGGAGCTTTAATTAAGTGTAAATGCTAAAATAAATGAATGTGGATATCTGAGAACAAGCTGATTCTCTCGACACAAAGCTCGGTGCATGAAAGTTCAACTTTAAAGCAAATGTCTCTTTGTTTAGCTGAGTTGTGTTTGCATCATTAACAGAGCGAGACTTCCTCCAGTTGAGCTGCACCTCCAGGCCCCCGGCTTGTTCGCGTTGTCACGTTCAGTTCGGCGTCGTTGTTGTTATCAGGTTCTTTCTGTGGCTGACGATGTCTTTAAATAGGATATTAATGAGGAAGTAGCACGCTGTGATTCACTGCTGAGCTGACAATGGTGCCTTCAGCCTTCAGTCAGTGATGGTGATGGTGATGCTGCATTCGGTCAGTTCAGCGGGGAAATAAAACAGTTTGATAAACATGGTAGAAGCTCCTCCTCTAAACCTTCCTGACGAGACGGAGTTAATGACGACGTTAATCATCTTTATTTCTAAATCCTTCTTGACAAAGACGTAAACATTTGCAGAATTTTTAGGAGCAGGCACATGAAACAGAGATAATTAATCATCCTCTCAGTATATACAGCGATCAGCCACAACATTAAAACCACTGACAGGAGCAGTAAATAACACTGACCATCCTGTGACTGTTCAGTGTTCTGCTGGGAAATGTCTGGACCTGGCTTCATTCATTGGTGTGGATGTTACTTAGACATGTAGCACCCACCTAGACCAGACCAGGCACCCCCACCCCATAGCAATGACACTCCTTGATGGCAGCAGCCATCCCCATCAGGATGCAGCCACAAAAACATGAAGAACATCTCAAGGTGTTGACCCGGCCTCCGAATCCACTAGATCCCAAACATCCTGTTTCCAGACACCACAGGACACCCTCAGAAGGCCCGTGTCCATTCTCTGACGAGTCACCGCAAGGGAGACCTGCACGATACTAGGAAAGTGGTCTTAATGTTACGCCTGATCGGTGTACGTCAGGCACAGACTCGCATAGTTGGCAAAAAACTTTACACAGAGAGTAATACGATGAAGTAAACAGAGCCGAGCACTTTAAACTGGTTAGAATTGGGAATGTGACAGAGGACGAGTGTTATAAACGGCTAAGACAAGCCGTGGTTCATTTTTTATTACTTGGGATTACAGAAACTCCTAAACAGTGAAGACAGAGCTATTTTTTATTTAATTTTTCAAGTTTAGTTTCACTCAGAGACTTAGAAATATACCTCTGCTTACTGTCTCTCTCCTTCTCTCACATCGTGCAGCATGATGGGACTCCTTATTGCCACAAGCCCTGCTACGCCGCCCTCTTTGGACCAAAAGGTGCCATTTCCTTCTAAACCCATAACAGAACGTTTGTAACAGCTGATTTTTTTTTTGGTGATCAGGTTTGCAACTGTTTGCTTTCAGGCGTTAACATCGGTGGCGCCGGCTCCTACGTGTACGACGCTCCGGCCAACGAGGCCCCCGCGGCCGTTTCCTTGGAAACAGACGCCAAACCGGGGTTGGAGGTGAAAAAGGCCTCAGCACGTGGACCGGTGAAGGGTGAGCACTGAGTGAAAAAATTAACCGGATTCAGGTTTATCTCGGGCAGCGTTTTAATTCAGCCTCATTATTCCCCAGCTGCTAGCTTCTCGTCCTTCTCCGGGGGACCCGACGTCTGCCCCAGGTGCAACAAGACCGTATACTTTGGTGAGCACCTGTGCACGGTTTTGCATGCCTTCCGAGCGTTGGAATTTGACTATGAGTGGCTAAGTCGGCCGGTTGCCGTGGTGACTGTCTCCATGGTGGTCTCTCTCTCTCTTTCTTTCTCTCTCTCTCTCTCTCTCTCGATGTGCAGCTGAGAAGGTGTCGTCTCTCGGGAAGAACTGGCACCGGCCTTGTCTCCGCTGCGAGAGATGCAGCAAGACTCTGACGGCGGGCGGTCACGCAGAGGTAAGAGGTGTGCAACGCTACGGCGAACAGCTGGAATACCTGGAGCCGTGCGTTAGGGTGCCGAGACGTCCGGTCGATTCATCTACAAATGTGTACCCCTCATTGAAAGAGATGAGATGAGAGGTTGTCCCTCCATAAGCTCATTTATCGCTCAGTTTGATGGACAATAGGTGGTAGAGGCTGTTGGTTCAGTATAAGGCGGTAACAGGCGTTCAGTCACACGTCTGTGAAGGTTCTCAGTCATCCAGGTCATGGTAAAAAAGTGTTTAAGAAAGAGTCACTGGTCGAGTCGAGTCGAGAAGACGCTTCATCCGAGTAGCTTCTTCAGTTCAGAGAAGAAGAGGTCGGAGATGAAACGTCTTCTCAAATCTCTACATGTCCAGTTGAGGTTCAATCATTAAGAGTGATTATTTAAAAAGCAAAAATCTGTGAATCACGTGTAAGCGATGACTTTATGTTGCATGACGAACTGTTGTCTTTGTGTTGCAGCACGACGGACAACCTTACTGCCACAAACCGTGCTACGCCGTTCTGTTTGGACCCAAAGGTATCGAAGCGATGCATCAAACCACCGTTTCTCCGAACAACACTCAATAAAACGCCATTTTAGAGCTTCTAACAACAGGTTGTTATATTAGTTGAGTTAACTGCGGAGATAAACAGCTTCTATTTTGTGAGCTTGAAAGAAAGAAACTATCTGAGAACGTTGGATCCTCTCCTCAATGTCGTCACAGACAACGCATTTATCTTGACGCCTCGTGCACCGAGATCTTGATGTTTTCCATAAACTCTAGTCAAGGGAAGCAGTAATGTCTTTGAGCGCTGTGACGACTGTAGCGAGCAAGAGAGCGAATCTTCATATGGAGTTCAGAGCAAACGTCGATGAACATCACATTATTATCGATCTGCAGGTGTCTGCAGTTTTGATTTCCATCGACTTTATGTTTTTAATTTATTCAGCTATTAATCTAAAATGATTTATTAATGTTTATTTTTTCATGCCGTTTAGCTGTGCTTGTGTTTCTCCGGTTCTTTGCAAAACTCTCAAAAAATCTCATTAGATAAATACAGTGCAGGGATTTTGCGCAGAGGTTTTGTTTTTATGTTTTTAAAGGGTGCTAGCTGGCATAACTTATATATATTGATATCTTGTCCAGTTTAAATGGTTTTCAAGAGCTACAACATTTATTTCTACATTTGATTTTTGTAATTTATAGTTTGCATTTGCATATAACAATCAGACAATCAGAGTCTTAGTTCGCGCTGCTGCCGCCAGACAGCTCAGGAGCAGAGGATGCATTCTGGAGGCAAGCAAAGACCTAATCATAAGTTTCTGTATAACCCTAACCCAAACAACATCTGGTGGATGTGGATATGTAATTATAAGTTTTATTAATAGCAGCTGCCCTGAGTTTTCAACCGCCTCCATCTGTGCTCTGAAAGTGACCTGTTCTGGCACCAAGCTTTGGTCAGGTTTGCAGCAGTGAGGGGTATTCGTATCAGTCTGTGGGTAACATGTGTTCAGAGCATAGACTGTATATAAATATGCACAATGTAACACAACTTCCTCTCATTGGCCAAACTGATGCTATTTTCCGTTGGGATACGGGCGGCGCCATCTTGTGACGTTGAAGTCAGTACGGACCAAGAGTGGATTCACGATATCGATGCCCCGCCCACACTTCCTCCAGACTCACTTGCGTTTTTATTTAATTAATACTACGCTCTGCTCTACCTCCACAATTTACAAGGAAATGTTGGATTATACACTCAACTCATTCATTTATTTAGCTTTTCCAACTCTCACGGTTCTACAAGACAACTTCACGGAGCGGTTGGCATGGCAACTAGTAGTCTTCACATTGTCACATCCTGTTTCTGTAGCGTCAAATAACTAAAACGAAACTTCTCTGGAAAAACTGACACTTGAACATGCATCAACATTATATTAATTTCTAAAATGACAGAAACTATTCTTAAACAACAATATTTGATGTGTATTTTAGTGTTTTAATTTGACCCAAGCCCCGCCCACTAACATGGAGGGGGTGGGGCTTATGACTTATACTGCAGCCAGCCACCAGGGGGAGCTCTACTTACTTTGGCTTCACAATAGAGGAGCTGTTCAGCATCCATATTCTTGTGCAGTCTATGGCTGAAACGTCTTAATAGCTAAATACCATGCAGAGTATTTTGTTTTTATGTTTTTAAAGGGTGATAGCTGGCTTTTATTTTTAGGACCTCGTGTCCGATTTAAATGCTTTACAAGAGCCATTATATGAACTAACCGTTTAAAGTTGACGCTCCTCTCTCCCTCTCAGGTGTGAACACCGGAGGCGTCGGCAGCTACATCTACGACGACCCCGAGGCTGAGGCGCAGCCTTGAGCCGACACTCGGGACAGAGAAACCTCCTCCAGGGCCCTCTTTGATTTGCCTTCAGTGCTCATTGTGACTACCGACATGTACTGCGCTCACAGGGATGGATGCTTAGACGTTTCTGTTGTATTTGTATATTGTTTATATATCTATTTTTTTGTACGGAAACGAACCTTTAAAAAAAGTCCTCCCGCGTGAGTTTTCAGACTTGCCTTTAAGTTTTCCGGTTCTCTTTGCCAAATAATTATCAGCATCTAACTGTGGTGGATTGAAGCTCCTGTGTTGTTCTGTTTGTTTCACTCTTGATCAGTAGATTTTTGGACATTAGTGCACTTATAACATGTACTGTATGGAGACAAAAAGTACCAGCTCACGGGTTTTTAATTTCAGTGTTACTTTGAACGAGTCCTGGTTCTAAAAAGAAGGATGATATCGTCTGTGGTGTAATAACGCACGGTGCATTTTACTGAATGTTAGGAAGGGGAGTTTAGAGTTCACGTTTTATACAATAAAACTGTGTGATAGCAAACCTGTCTTTGTCTTCTGCATACATACTGTATTATAAAACAACAAGCAGATGTGCATGTTAGAATTAGGCTTCCTACTTTAATTTATAGAGATTAGTTAATACGTAAGAGGGAAAAACATTTGATTGGTTCCTTGTTTATGGAATAAAATGTTAAAAAAAAAATCATCTAATTATTGTTTTTACCAAAATGCCCCTAAGTCTAAGTCATATAAAGTGAAGAAAAACTTCGAGAAGCTGAGAACTGTCTTTTTTTTTTTGTGAAAACTTGCTTTAAACACATGTGACAGCTGGCACAGTCACTTATTAACTGACTAATCTTTGGAGCCAACACTAAAAACAAAAACTGTGACTTATTATGTGCCATTAAAAGCTAAATACATCTGCAACACCCCATAAAAGTCTTTGGGAGGGTTAATAATGATCTAATTACATGATGACACATGCATAAAGTTGCTTTAAAGACTATTTGGCGGACTTAAATCATAAAAGATCTAATTTTCTCCACCAGAACATTAAGAAGAACAGTGAGGTTAAAGCGTGAAGGAAATAACATTTGAAATAGTTAAAATAAATGATAATAAGAATTTTACAGAGCAGGGTTGGCGGTCAGCCAAAGATTTCAGTTTCAGTTGCAGAGTAGAAGTTAAAGACATGACTCATCTGTTTCTTATCACCTGAAGAAACTCTCTAAAGGACGTACAGCTGCACAGTTCTCCAAAAAATCACCACAGAAACATAACAAGAGATAAACCTGCTCTCTATCAACATAAACTGTCTCCTCTGCTGCTGCGGAACTACTGTCGTTGTTGTTTTTGTTGTTGTTTTGTGAGTGTGTGTGTCAGTTACAGTTAAGCCCCGCCTCCAACAGGTGTGCCCAAATTAAACGGCAAAACGTCACAGACAGGATGAAGCAGGCCACGCCCCCTTACTGTAAACCGAAACCGAGGAAGAGAGGAACGTCAAGTTAACGAGATTAACACCGACAGTCTGGGGAGTTTACAAAGTAACCGTGTTGACAATGAAAATAAAAGACGTAATTTATATGGGAACGTATTTATGAGTATTTAAATAATATCTTGTGCCTCTTATTTTCCTCATAGTGTCAATAAGGCGAATAATACTGCATATTTTATTTAAAAAATACATATAACAATAACTGCTGTTGAAATAAATCAGCAGTACAGTCCTGATTATTATATTTCTGGTAATTTCTTTATTTCTTTATTTTTGCAGGACTTTTACTCACAAGTATTTGTATCTATCTCCAAGAACAACCAAATAAATAATAAAACGGTAGGTGCGTGGCTTAACATTTAAGATAATCAAATAAAAACAGTATAAACGTGTGAAGAAAGTATTAGAAAACAAAAAATGTTAAATACAAACTTGTTAATAAAGGTAACTTTTAGAGGATATAAATGTAGATACATGTAGAATAAATATTGTACATAATAAATATACTCGCAGAATAGCGGAATATGTCAACAGATTGTTTTATTTTATTTAATTTTCTGAAATTGCGCAGTCGACAAGTTGGACGTCTTATTTTGAAAGGCCCATCACCGGAAGTCACGTGTTTAACTCAGGCTAACTAAACTCTGCTGCTACTTCTGCATTAACAAGCTAACTAGCTACAGTCGACGCGCCATCGCGGAAGAGGACGTCCAGCGACATTTTAATTTCTTTTAAAGCAGCTGCAACAACGAACTCCACTAGTTCATCCACGGGAGCTTCGGACACGACAATATAACGATATATTCGTCAAGCACCGTTTTCTGCGTGACTGCGGTTTTAGGAAACGAAAGTGCATCATCCGCCGCTTAGCTAATCGTTAGCTACCTGCTAGCGTGTGACGTCGTTGTGGCTAAAACAACTTCGCAGCGGAGGAAAACATTTTTTACACAGCCCGTTTATGTCCCCTCCGACTCAAGGACATGTTGGACGGATCCCCGGCTCACTGCGATGAAGCCAACATCGGCAACGTCGAGAACAACAACCCGGTGTCGATATCGATTTCCGGGGTGAACACGGGCAACAGGGCGAAGCAGGGGGGGCTGCTGAAGAAGGGAGGGAGGAAGATAATGAGGACCACGGCGCCGCTGCAGCACCAGAAACCCCCGAGAAACTGCCCCAACATCCGGCTGTCCGACCACAACAACAACACCCTGGTGGCTCAGACCGGTACCGAGCAGCTTGTCGGTACACAGACCGTACTCAACCTCCATCATCTCAAACAGGGACCTAAGAAAGAGGTAACTATCCGCTTTAAAGCTGTTATTACCCGCAGTGTTTACCTCTATTTGACCCCAGAGGGCAACTATCTGTTTAATATCGAGCTATTGTGTCTTTCAAGGTGAATAAAAGGTAATTAAAACATTATATTTGTCTTTAGAAATCAGCTGTAACACTAGAAACGTGTCCTCTAACATCTTAAAAGTAGAGCTCAGATATATTTCACTTTTACTGTGTATTTATTTTAAGGTTTATGAGAATAAACTGCATCTTTCTAGGTCCTGGATTGTCTCTAATATGTTATGTTTACACATCAAACATCAATTAAACACACCAGAAACTAATAACTATAATAAATCCTTCTCCATTAATCAGTTTTATTTAATTGGCATCACACTGTTCTTGTGCCTCCTGAGGAATTTTTAAAGTGACGCAGTCTAAGCCGTCTTTGCGTGGACGTCTTCCTCTTCCCAACCGTCCGTTTCAGGCACTAGAAAATGTCCCAGGTTGCGCCATGACTGCAGGCTCGTCTGTGAAGTCAAAGCGGAAGCGTCGGGTCTTGCAACACCCGAAACCAAAGACGTCACCCTGCACTGACTTTCTTTGTTCTCACCCTGGGAGAGACAGAGACAGAGAGAGAGAGAGAGAGAGAGAGCGAGAGACGCCTATTTCATATTTACGAGGCATGTTTGGACAGTTGTGAAAATGACACAGATGCGCGTGACTCAGACGGAAGTTGGAAAGGAGTGAGACTGATGTCTGAGTTTATGAGAGGATTTCTGTTCTTCAGTTTGGTAATTAATTTGATGAAAGATGCTGTGCTCTAGTCCGTGACCGATATCGCAAACATCTCCATAACGGAAAGAAGCAATGAATGAATATTTAAAGGTGTTGGTGTAACTTAAAAAGACTATAGTGTTGTTTTCGTAACTTGTTTCTGCTGCCCCCATGTGGCCAAGACAAGATTCTCCAGAAGAACATCTGGTCCTATCTTAAATGTCCCAGAGTTGGTCTCCTGTGTCTTCCTAAAGTCTGTCCTTGTCTTCCTTGTCTTCTCCTAGAGTTGGTCTCCTGTGTCTTCCTAAAGTCTGTCCTTGTCTTCCTTGTCTTCTCTTAGAGTGGGTCTCCTGTGTCTTCCTAAAGTCTGTCCTTGTCTTCTCCTAGAGTGGGTCTCCTGTGTCTTCCTAAAGTCTGTCCTTGTCTTCTCCTAGAGTTGGTTTCCTGTGTCTTCCTAAAGTCTGTCCTTGTCTTCCTTGTCTTCTCCTAGAGTTGGTCTCCTGTATCTTCCTAAAGTCTGTCCTTGTCTTCTCCTAGAGTTGGTCTCCTGTGTCTTCCTAAAGTCTGTCCTTGTCTTCCTTGTCTTCTCCTAGAGTTGGTCTCCTGTGTCTTCCTAAAGGCTGTCCTTGTCTTCCTTGTCTTCTCCTAGAGTTGGTCTCCTGTGTCCAGGAAACTTTTCTTTTCAAACACAGCCTTCAGTGTTTGTTGTTGTTGTTTGGCTGCAGCCTTTAACCTGAGTGGACTCTGTGGATTGTTGTTGACTGTTTAGATGATCTCCTGCTACCACCTCACCAAACATCCTCTCCGACTGACTTCATTTTCCGGAGAAAGGTTTTTCCACAGACATGTCTAGACACAGGAGTTTTGATTCTAATTCTTTTGGGATTCTTGGCAGCTTTGACGCTATTAAAGCCGCAATTAAAATGGAAGGAGAAGTAGTTTCGGTTGGGGATGTGGTTTTGGTTTACGACAGGTCGGGCGTGGCTGAAGTCTGATAAAGTCCAGGGCCCGTATCACTAAAAGGTCTTATCTCAAAGAGTCGCTCCTAGTGGCCACATTCTAGGAAAATTCTTAGAATCTTCAAATTCTAGGGGTCGATCCTGGTAAAGATAAACGGTATTCCTAAAGAACCTCAGCTCTTAAGAGTGCTCCTAAGGTGAGATCTGTTAAGAGCAGGGAGGAGGACTTTTAGAAGGCCTAGGAATTTCTTAAGGACTGACCAGTCAACATGGTGCTACATGTCTGAGTAACATCCACATGAATACCAGGTCCAGAAGATTCCCAACAGAACGTTGACTTGTCACAAGATGGTCAATGTTGTGTACTTCTCCTGTCATAATGTTGTGGCTGATTGGTGGGTGTTTCTCACATGGATCATTCTTGTTTCTCTTCTGTAGCTGCAGAAACCCAAAGGGGGCAAATTGGAGCGAGGGCCATCCCAGCCCGGGGGCCAACCGAGCCGCAACCTGCCCCGACGCGATCAGACCGCCCAGAATGTGAACGCCCGGAGCCCCAAGCCCAAGCAGAGCCCGACGCCCGGCACCCCCCATTCCACGAAGAGTAGGGACAACACCAGCCCCAATAAGCCCCCTTCCCCCCGTCAGCCCTCACCCCGAGAGCAGAAGAAACCCCTCCACGCCTTGAACAACGTGAAGATCCCCAACACGCCGCCTGCTGACGCCGAATACCTCAAGGATGGCGAGAAGGTGTACGCCGGAGCCAAGTTCAGCGAGCCCCCCTCGCCCAGCGTCTTACCCAAACCGCCCAGTCACTGGGTCGGAGAGAACGAGCCTCGACCGAGCGACCAGAGCTGGGAGCAAATGACCGTTCACCTGAAGTCGCTGCTGAAGGTTCAAGACGCGTCGTGACGCGCCGCATCCCAGAGGATCAAATCGGAGCCGACCTCTCGGATACACGCTCAACAATTTGGAAGATTTTTAATCCGATAAATGGAGTTTGGCCTTTAACACACTGCAATACAACGAAGGAGGTTTTCAGTCACTGTAGTACAATTTCCCATTAGCCAACATGCTGCCTGCATTTTGTGAACATTTCGGACACATTGTGTTGTCGCTGGAGATCTTTAATATTTCCTGTTTTTTTTTTTTTTTTTAGTTAAAAAAAGAAAGTGTGCAGAAAGAGACGAGAGTTCCAGCAGCAACACAAGTCAAGTGTCTCATGTTTACATTATCCAAGTGACGACGGCACTTTCTTTTCGCGAACACTTTTGAAAAACGCAGCCAGTGCGCTCGTCCTTTTTAAAGAGCTTCTGTAAATGTACATAATATATTGTGTATATTTTCTTGTTGTTTTAACTGAGATTCTAGTTTTGTTACTGAGGAATTTTCCAAAAAGAAAAATGAGAAAAAAATAATACTGAGGCACTTTGTAACAGCTCCTTTCAGCGTGAGACACGGTGGATTAGTTAGAAAGACTTTTCTCACTGGTTTGCACTGAAATATAATAATTAAAAAATAAATAAGGGAAGGGCAGGAAACCTTGAAGTTCCAAAGCTTCTCCGGCCACTTTTTGATGAACACACCAGCACTGGAGAGGACTCCCAGGTCCTGGCTGGTCAACCTTTAAAGACAAGAACTGGCTTGGATAGCGGACGAATGATAAAAGAACAAAGCCATGACGTTCTTTCCCTTCCCTGAACCACGGGTCCAGCCAGCGGAAAGGAAGAGTCAAATCAGGGACCGTGAAGCCGGCGAGGCTGTTGAAGCCTCAAAGGGCTGAAGAGAAGACGACGACGTTGACGACGACAATGTGAAAAGTCTCACGAGCAGCTGCTGAAGAAAGCCAGTATCAAGACACACAACTCTCTGTTTTTAAACCTTTACTGCACTGATTTAGAGCACGTCCACATCAAGCTGTTTGTCTGTGAAGGTTCTGAGTCGTCCAGGTCTTGGTATGTCCAAAGAAGCGTTCAAGAAAGGCAACATGACTTGAGTTTTTGAGAAGATGTTTCACCACTCATCCAGTAGCTTCTTCAGTTCTAGGTAACTAGGGGGAAAGTTTGAAATGTAAGTAGTAGAAACTTCTACTGAAACGTGCTTGTTTGTTTACACAAACCTCAAACTCACCACCAGTTCCCTAGAACTGAAGAATCTACTTGGATGACGAGTGAAACGTCTTCTCAAAAGACTCGGTTGCCTTTTTTGGACGTACCAATCTGGCTACCAACTCACACCTAGCCAACCTCCAGTCATGACATTTAACCTGTCGCCTCTCTTGTCCTCATAACTGACTGAGTTGTCGTCACCTTCTCACGAGAAGACGTCAGCGTTTGGTGCCAGTTAACCAAGTAGTCGTTGAACAAGAACCTTTCACGGAGTGTCTTAAACGAGTATCAGACGAGACCAGACGTTTCGTTGCGTAGCTTTGCGTGTGGATTTGTAGTTTGTGTGCTGAGCGACCGTCTGATATTTTTTAAATATACGACGAGTCGATTAATTGATAAATATAATAACAATTATCAGTTAAGTCAAGGTCATTAAGGACCTTTGCTGCAGCTCAGCGTCCAGTCCTGATTATGTTCTTGTTCCAGCTTCTGGAATCAAGCGACAGATGAGTGTAAGGGATAAAAGGAACAGACAGAGCTGTTTCATCGTAGATGTAGAGCTGAAGAAGACACCGACCGCGTCGTAGCTGTTTGGAGGCAGCTTCATGTGGACGTAGTTTTATTTGGCTTGTTTCTCTTTTTTTTTTAAAAAATCGTCTTCACACATTCACATACCTCTCCTTTACCTTCTCATTTCTCCTCTTCATTGTGTACCATGTTTTTTTTACTTTAATGTTTCGTTTCTTTTTTGTTGGGGGGGGGGGTGCAGACAGCTGATGGATTTCTTGACCTCTGTGACGTCACTTTAATGGAAAATTGTATTCATGTAGCAGAGACCGTCCGTTTTATTGCAGTGTTTTAAAAGGTTTTCATTCCACTTGTGTGAGGATATGCTCAACATGTGTCCACGTCACAATTTGATGAAAAAGACAAAATGTTTTTTTACAAAGTCTTTCATATCTAAATTAAAAATTACAATTAAAATATTGGTTATCCCTACTATATGTTGTTTCTGTGTTTATTACAGACGGGCATAGGAGTAAAACATATTTCTCCTCAACAATTGCTTAGTCAGTGACCCTTAAACACCGGTGGTGACACAAACATACAGCCTGTGGACCATAAGCGGCCCACCAGAGGGTCTAATGTGGCCCACAGCATAAATTTGCAAAAATTACAAATTTAAAATGAAAATAACTCCTATTCCTAATTTGTCCACCGAGACCCAGGACCCAGCAATGTACTTATTGCTGTTTGCACTTAGTTTTTTTAAGAAATTTCATATTTTTTTTATTCATTCTTTCATTCATCTTCTGTAACCACTTGTCCTGTGAAGGGTTGGGTTAGGGGGGACACACTGAGAACATGCAGACTCCACACAGGAAGGCCATGATGGATTAGAATAGAACCCAGGCCTTGCTGTGAGGCCTCAGTGCTAACGACCACACCACTGTTCCGCCCACGCTACTCTTTCTTCTTTGCACAAACACAAATGGACAAAAATCTGGAGTTTTCGTTACTTATAGGTTATTATTACTGTAATGTTACTGGTCCGGCCCAATTGAGATCATGATAAATTTCTATTCCCATTGCTTGGTCCAAAAACTATGTGATCTTTAAACTGAATAGAAACGTCATACAGGAATCACGACTTTAAATAATGCAAATACCAAATAACAAAAGCTGCAATTCATCTTTCATTCATCATAGCCCATCAATGAGAGGACTGCATTAGAGGATGATCTCTCAAAAAAGTCCTCATAAAAACAGGACTTCTCATCTGTGTTGTATCTTCAACATGAAAGCTTAGTTTCTCAGGGTTGAGTGGAGTTGTCAGCTGTTCCTCTTTATCAACACACATCCTCTCTCTTTAGCAACGAAGAGAAAAGCTACATTAACGAAACCATTCATCGTAGCTGACACCGTCTCGCCCGTTATTTAAGGTCGTCAAAACATCTTATGTGCGGCTTGTATCTTCAGAAACCAAATTAAAAAAACACACGATTGCATGACTTCCTGTGTCACTATCATCTGCATAAAAGTGGACATTGGACTGTACTAGTAAAACTTCATCAAAGGTATTCATATAAAACAAATACAAGTGGTCCCACAATTAGATAGATAGATAGATAGATAGATAGATAGATAGATAGATAGATAGATCTGTCTGAACAATTTTAACCATAAAAAGAGACGAGCAGGCGTTATGAGGAAGTGACGTCGTACATGTCACAGGAAGTCAACGCTGTGTCTCTCTGCTTGAAGAACTATTTTAGACACTGTGACAGTTGTGAGTTTAAGACACAAGTGGACGGACGTCTGCTTGAAGCACGATGGCTGAATACAGACGGATTAAAATGTTTTCATGAATGATTCTGATGCTTCAGTTTATGTTATGAGGACGTGACATTGGAAGTGACAAAAGGTCTTCAGTTTATTCTCAAAACCGCCCACACGTGAAGTTCAACAAAGAACCGAAGGTGTCACACCACTAAAACATCCCATCTGTGCGAGACATCTTTGACATCAAGAGTCATTTTCAGGTAAGTTGTTTCATCTTTTACTTTGTCTCTCTAATGTTTAACAGCTACATTATTCACTGAAGTGGTCACCAATAGAGGATAACATCTCTCAAAAACACTTCCCTTTCTGTTGAACGTCAATAAAGCAGAACCTGAGAGAGAACAACTCTGTCCGAACGATTTTAACCATAAGAAGAGACGAGCAGGCGTTATGAGGAAGTGACGTCGTACATGTCACAGGAAGTCAACGCTGTGTCTCTCTGCTTGAAGAAATGTAAAAGATCATCAGGAAAACTGTAGCGGGACAACATGGATATTCAGTGGTTTTGGAAAAACACCAACAACACTGTTTGAACATGGGAAGATTCACAAAGATGCTGGAGCTAAATCAGACAGACTGAACGTTACAACAAACTGTTCTCTGGTTATAAAGAAGGTCACAGATGAGGATGTTGGTCGTTACACCTGCAGACAGTTTGACAAATCAGGACAACAACAAGGAGCAGACTTTCTGGTTTATCTGTCTGTTGTTACCAGTGAGTATTTCCATCATAATGTTTCCAGGTCAAACTGTCTTGTTAGAACAACATAGTGAAACATTACAATAATTATGATCACAGTGATGAAGTTCATTTTACTCTTGTTGTCTTTCTCTTTCAATATCTCCATCTTCTCCAGTGACTCAACATGAGAACAATGATAAAGTCGTCTTGTCCTGCTCTGTGTCAAAGTATGATATCTGTCCACTCACAGTGAAGTGGCTGTATAAGGACAAACATATTGATGAAAATGATGAAGAGTTGAAGACATCACAATCCTCCTGCTCAGCCAATGTGACCTTCAAAACCTCTCATCATATTTACACGTCAAATAAGTCTGAGTTATTCAAGTGTCAAGTGACGAATGGTGGAAACGTGACAGAGTTTACCTTCAAGATTCAACCTTCAAGTAAAGAAACAAGTGAGAAAAACAAACTCACTCTGACGTAGAAAGTAAAATTATTTTCTGTGAAGACAAACGTTAATAAAAAAGATTTTAAATAATGGGTTTTATTTCACTTCCAATATCAAATGAACGTTGTGTTAGATGTCTTCCTGTCTTCATTGTCTTCCAGGCTGGTGGAGGTTCATCATTGTAGCTGTGGGTTTAGCAGCACTCTCAACAATTGCTGTGGCCGTCAGCATCTGGACAAGAACTAAAGGTGAGATGATGAATATATGAACAAGAAGTCTGGATGAACCTGGATTATCACTGTGGAACATGAAGTTAACTCCTTCTCTTGTCTTGTTTTAGGGAAAACAACACAGACGGATGAAAACACTGTGAGTTTTAAAAGACAGAATGAAAAATGTTCTTACTGGTCTTATTAAAAATGATGACTGGTGTGTCTTGTCACTGGTGTTAATGTGATGGATATCTAAAGATCAGAGAAGTGAGACTGGAAATTTTTGTGTTTCGTTTTTCCATAGGTTGGTGACGATGAAGATGATGAAGTCTGAGCCTTACATCTCTGATCAACAACTCCAGCATCATCTTACCGTATATTTGAATCCTTTCATGAGTAAAACATTTATTCATTTCAGATTAGCTTCTACCTCCTGCTCACTTTTGCTCACCTTTTGGCTTCACCTCATCTTCCTCACCTCTCTACTCACCTGTATCCACTCCCCTCATTAGTCCCATCAGTTTATACACAACTGCTCCTCTTTCCATTCTCTGCCAGATAGGCGTCGCCAAAGATTCCCATTGTTTCATATATTTGTCCGCTGCCTGTAAATCTAGAGCTTGATGTTTTTTAACTTTGTCCAGTCAAAATTGACGTTAAATAAAGTACAATTGCCCTTTACCTGTCTGCCACAGCGTTGTATATTTATTTTTCTGAGACATGACAATATTCAGACAGTTCAGGTCTACAGTGTGTGTTTCTTCCTCTGCTGATCATCTTTGTTTGTAATGAAAATTAAAATGTGTCTAAATGTAAAAAGGCACCCAAAGTAACCTGAAATGACATAAAATGATCTTCTGGGCAAATGAGCTGTTGGTTATACTTATGTTGTCACTATCAGAGCCTACAACATGCACACTGTTGTACTCACAGACTAAACTAAACACTTCCCCTTTTGCTTCTATAAAAAAACGATGACTTCAGAGGTCAGATCACTGAACTACCGTCTTATATGCTTGTTACATGTTCAACCCCCCCAAAGTCGATTCCTGGTGGTTGACGAGTTTGACTCTTCATCTGTGAAACTTCATCAGAATGAATCCTGTTTACGGATCATGTCTAAATCTAAAAGAAGAGCTGCATTAGGGCGTGTGTTTATCTCAACCAAGAATCTCCACACGTCTCTCAACTCCCTCTTCTTCTCGACACATCACTGTCACAAATGCACCGTGTGAATGAACACAAAGTGCACTTGTTGTTGTAAAGTGCCTGCTTTGATGTAAAGGCCGAGCAACGTCACAACATCAAGCCGACATTTGCATTAGACATGTTTTGAAGACTGTTGCTTTATAGAATGTATAGGAGTGGTCCCAGGATTGATCCCTGTGGGACACCCCTGGATACACTGAGGAAGCTAGACATGAGAGCTGCCTGCACACACCTCTGTAGTGCAGTGAATGCAAAAGATCTGGTGGACAAATTAGTCTCTAAATATCTTGACCACTTCTGTTTCTAATAGTGGTCTGATCATCAACCCCCGCCCCTTCCCCCAGGGCTCTGCTGATGGTGCCACCCCTCCCACATGCTCGCCAAAACACTTCCCCTTTAGTTCTGAGAAAAAGTACTTCAGAGGTACATTGAGGAAACAGCAGCTCTCAGATCACTTCTTATCTGCATGTTGCATCTCCAACATCAAGGAAGGCTAAGTTCAGTCATCAGCACTGTGTTGTCTTACACGGCTGAGAAAGGGCCTGGTTTTCTGCATTAAAGTTGATATTGATCTTTATTAGTGACATTTTATTCAAGGCTGTTCATATAAAACAAATATAAGTCGTCCCACGATTGATCCCTGGATGAAATCATGTTAATGAGGATCGTCAATAAAGCAGAACCTGAGAGAGAACAACTCTGTCCGAACGATTTTAACCATAAGAAGAGACGAGCAGGCGTTATGAGGAAGTGACATCGTACATTTCACAGGAAGTCAACGCTGTGTCTCTCTGCTTGAAGAACTATTTTAGACACTGTGACAGTTGTGAGTTTAAGACACAAGTGGACGGACGTCTGCTCGGAGCACGATGGCTGAATACAGACGGATTAAAACGTTTTCATTAATTATTCTGATGGTTCGCAGGTCACAGGAAATCGACGCTGCCTCTCTACTTGAAGCACACTAAAGTCTCTCAAAAAAGTCTTCTGTTTATTCTCAATAACCGCCCACATGTGAAGTACAACGAAGAACCAAAGGTGTCACATCACTAAAACATCCCATCTGTGTGAGGCATCTTTGACATCAAGAGTCATTTTCTGGTAAGTTGTTTCATCTTTTACTTTGTCTCTCTAATGTTTAACAGCTACATTATTCACTGAAGTGGTCACCAATAGAGGATAACATCTCTCAAAAACACTTCCCTTTCTGTTCATCAGGGTCAAAATGAGGAACCAGCGAGTCTCAGGCCACTAAAACATCATCTTGTCTGTGGATTGCCTCACATTGCTAAGAAAGGACGTTGTTTGGTGTGAACTCAGAGCGGTATATCACGGTATCATCTGCATAAAAGTGACATTTTGATCAAAACCATATAAAAGTGGTCCCACAATTGGATTTAATCATGTTAATGAGGAATGTCAATAAAGCAGAACCTGAGAGAGAACAACTCTGTCTGAGCAATTTTAACCATAAGAAGAGACGAGCAGGCGTTATGAGGAAGTGACGTCGTACATGTCACAGGAAGTCAACGCTGTGTCTCTCTGCTTGAAGAACTATTTTAGACGCTGTGACAGTTGTGAGTTTAAGACACAAGTGGACGGACGTCTGCTCGAAACACAATGGCTGAAATCAGACGGATTGAAATGTTTTCATTAATGATTCTGATGCTTCAGTTTACAGGTAAGAATACATCTACACTTATAACTGGCTTTACATTCACTGATATTATTAATACTATTGATGGTTTATTAATTATCACAGTATTTCTTTTGGACTTTATCATCGTTGTTACATTAACACAATATAATCATCTTGTCATCAGCAACTGGACAATACTCCATCATCACTGTCAGAGATGGAGATGGAATCACTTTGCCTTGTAGAAATGTAAAAGATCATCAGGAAAACTGTAGCAGGACAACCTGGATATTCAGTGGTTTTGGAAAAACAGCAGCAGCACCACTGTTTGAACATGGGGAGATTCACATAGACACTGGAGCTAAATCAGACAGACTGAGTGTTACAACAAACTGTTCTCTGGTTATAAAGAAGGTCACAGATGAGGATGTTGGTCGTTACACCTGCAGACAGTTCATATCAGGACAACAACAAGGAGAGGGACTTTATGTTGATCTGTCTGTTCTTACCAGTGAGTATTTCCATCATAATGTTTCCAGGTCAAACTGTCTTGTTAGAACAACATAGTGAAACATTACAATAATTATGATCACAGTGATGAAGTTCATTTTACTCTTGTTGTCTTTCTCTCTCAATATCTCCATCTTCTCCAGTGACTCAACATGAGAACAATGATAAAGTCGTCTTGTCCTGCTCTGTGTCAAAGTATGATAGCTGTCCACTCACAGTGAAGTGGCTGTATAAGGACAAAGATATTGATAAAAATGATGAAGAGTTGAAGACATCACAATCCTCCTGCTCAGCCAATGTGACCTTCAAAACCTCTCATCATATTTACACGTCAAATAAGTCTGAGTTATTCAAGTGTCAAGTGATGAATGGTGGAAACGTGACAGAGTTTACCTTCAAGATTCAACCTTCAAGTAAAGAAACAGGTGAGAACAAATAATAACTTTGTGTGATGGTAGTTTTAAGATTACACTACTGTCTCTTCTTCACCATGAGACTGTCTCTCTAACCCTAACCATAAACCTAACCAACACCTGAATTATTTAGATTAATAGAAATGCAACAGTGTGTTTCATAGGACTCATCGTCTCTTCAGTAAGTTTTCTAAAGGTGCGTCTGTTTTCATTCAAGCCAGCGTACTTACTGTGATAGAAGCACAAAGAGGAAGTGAGAATGAAGTTGTTCGAGAGCAACAAAGTACAACCACACGCATGGTTTTGACAGAAGAACTCAGTTCAGTTTTCATTTCCTACAGAGATACGGTCAATGTTGATTTATTTTAACCAAGACCACAGCTGAACTTTAACCAGTTTTAACATAGAAAACAAGATCTTTTATTAACCAAGTCATTTTCACACCTTAAAATTACTAAACAATAACATGAGCACATTTCATCAGTGTAACAGTCTTGAATGTTGTTGTTCATGGGGTTGTACTGAGTCGACTGACTTCATTGCTGTGCCATGACGCTTTAAGTCTCTGATCACGTGACAATAACAACATGGACGTCTCCTAGAAGACAGGTGAGGAGTCCAGTGGGTCGTTGCAGCAAACTAGCAGCAGTTCATCAAGTGTGTGGAAATACTTTAACTCAAGATGAAGCCCATTAGACCGTGAAATGACCGTCCTGAAATACAACTAAAGTACAACAGCAATGCATCTGAAAAGACTAACGCTAACGCTAGCAGAGGAACGGTCCAAATCCTCTGGACAGCAGTCAGTTAGAACTTCAACAAACAGCCTGTGGTAACAGAGAGAAGGAGGCTGAACATCAACTATTTGATAAAGTTAGACCTTTAACTGCAGTACATGGAAAATGCCAAGGAGATATACTGCATTTTTTGTTTTCCTGGCTATATTATCTTACATTCTGTGAAGTACTATTAAACGCTATTGGCTGTGCTGATGTGTATAGTCCAAACATACCTGCAGTGTGCAGTATTGATAAGCTCATGTGTTTATGTTCAGTTCTGTTGTGTTCTATTAGTTGACCTTGTTGCTGCATTTGTAGAGCATGTTTAATGTCCTTGATGTCAGCAGTCTGAAAGTTGTTCATGGTTTCTCTCTCTGCAGGATGGTGGGTGCTTGTCAAAGTGTCCGTAGGTTTAGCAGTGCTCGTAATAATCGTTCTTGCAGCTGTCAGATGGAAGAAAGGTGAGAGCATTCACGGGTGAAACGTTTATGAGCAGAATGATTTGCTGTTGAAGCTAAAGTCAGATTTCTCTTTTACAGGACGAAAGAAGAAGAAGACTGAAAACACTGTGAGTTTACAACTGATCCATCAGTTATGCGTTCATCATGTGTCCATCCAACATTCAACTCTATTCTTGCAGTTACCCTGATACGATTTTCTTTTTCTCTGAATCAGAAATTCTCTTTACTTTAACTTCAAATAATCTCTCTTTGACTGTGTGTTTGTTTCAGGGACTCATCTTAAACCCAGCTGAGACTCAGTCTGCTCCAGAGACCAGTCAGGACTCTGTAAGATCACAAAGATTCTCAGTATTATTTGTTCTCTAAATTATAGAACCAACATTTCACATGTCACTGAGCTGTCATTCTGTTCTCTCCACTGTGTAGCCTGCTCCTGAAGACGTTGTGACCTACGCCTCCATCAACTACTCCAAGAAGACCAACAGTAAAGCCCAGGTACTGACTGGTTAAACTCAAGACTTCAATGAAAAACCCAATAAACGTCCATCTGCTCCTCTTTGTAACTTACTGTATGTGTTGTTTCTTGACTTCCAGACTCTGGGGAATGATGACGATGAAGATGATGCAGTAACCTACAGCACTGTGAAAGTTTCTTCCTCTTCTGCAGGAGCCTCTGCTGATCCTAGCAACCTCTACGCCACCATCAATAAACCGGACAAATAAGAGACTGTAGCGCTGCCTGTTACAGCTCAGATCATTCCTCTAATTTTACTCTGATTGGCTGTCTTTTTTTATAGTAGTAGTATAACTACTTTATCTAAAATTTTAATTGAATAGGAGAGACAGGGCACGGAGAAGAGGTAATCATTATGATAGAAAATTTCCCAGTAGTGATTTTATAACTTTTTTTTATTTCCTTAAGCCATGTTTCTAGAGCACAGGTGTCAAACTGATCCCTGAAAGGCTGCAGGTTTTCATTCCAACCATGCAGCAGCACACCTGACTTGGCTCAATCAATCAACTGAACTGCCTTCACGCAGTCATTTCAGATGTCCTCTTGCTTGATTGGAACAAAAACTTGCCAGCCACACCCACTGCATGGGTGCTGCATGGTTGGAATTAAAACCTGCAGCCACACGGCCCTTTCACGGATCAGTTTGACACCCCTGATCTAGTGTAAAAGGAAGGATGGACCAGCACGCAGGCATTGTACTCTGCAGAACACAAGTATGTATTTAAATGCTACAAGAATTAGAACAATACATTAAACACTTCCAAATGATCTCATTTAGAAGGATCTTCTCAAACATTAACCTTCCTCCATTTCCCTTGAGAATGTAAAGCAGACCAACCCATTTGGTATCTTCCATTACCCTTTACACACTTTCACCTGATTCCTGTGGCCAATCAGGGATGTTCTCTGGAATTAACACCACTTGGAACCAGGTGACATCAATCACAAGACAACTGGCTTTTGGACACGGGCACATTTTGGATTAGTTCAGCTTTAACTCTAACTTCTTTGACTCAAAAGGCTGTCATGGACTTAAGCAAGTTAACTGTCTGGAGATTAACATGTTGCTGCAAACCCTAGACATGTGTTCAACGGAGCTTTTAATGCAACCTGCCATGTATCTGGGTAATCCTTATACTACAAAACCAACAGAAATCAATCAGAAACACAGAGAGAGGTATATACATAATTCTTTCTGTGATTTAAAGAAAAACCCTTCACAACATCCAGCTAAGTGAAGAACACTCTACAGAAGGTAAGGCATTATCATCATCATCATTATCCAAAACCATAAACAGAAGCTTTCATGAGAGCAAATATTCTGGGTTCACCAGAAGATGTAAAACATTCTCAGACCTCAAGAGTAGAAAGACCGCCTTCTAAAAAAGACAGAGCAGTCATGGAGCAGCATTCATCGGACGTGAAACCAGAGTCTTGTTTGGAAAAAATGAAAAAAGATGGAAGTTGGAACAGGTCAAAGCAAACCACATTATCAGTAAACCTAGTTGAAGGGCAGGCGTGACTTCTAATTCCAACTGAGCCTCTGAACATTGAGTGACTGGTGAGGCACAGATTTGGAATAGCTTAAATTCGCCATTCAGTTGGCTGCTTTCACTCTTATTGGTTTTGTTTAATATCTCAAATGAGAAATTAATTTAAAACCAAATCATCACCTTAATCAAATATATACCATATATATTAATATTGCGTTGTTAAACTGTCACAAACTTCGGTGTCATTCACTTCACCTGTTTTAATGTTGTGGCTGATTGTTGAATATACTGTATATACACCAAAAAGCACATGGATTTGTTTGCTCAGTTTGTTGTTAAAATCCCTTTTGTCCAGAAGGGGGTACCGTAGGTTAAGATTGTGAATAACATGTTATTTAGCTGTGTTTTTATTTTTATACATCTATTAATTGTATTTTACCTGCTGCATGATAATCTCATTATATTTCTATTTTTAGCAATACTGTTTTTAAAGCTCTTGTTTTATTGTTAATAAAATCAATGGTACAAACTTGTTTATAAATGTTAACTGTGCTTGTGTTGTTTATCTGGTTGTCATTCGAGACTAAAACCGTTATATGAGTGAGAAAACCATCATATTTTATACCAGACCTAAGGTCCAGGTTGTAATAAAACAGTAGTTCCCCTTCAAGTCTGCCTCATTTCTCATTCCTTCATTTTGTATCTGCTTATTCATTTGGCCACCCCACATGGTAATTTTGCTGGTTCTTTATCAGCCTGTTGTGACCTCTTTAGAACTGCTCTGTTCTGATGTCATTGGTCAAGAAAAGAAGGTGAAGCGAAGGCGCACTACTACTTTATTCTTGTGAATTTAGTTTAAAATAGAGACAAGCAGGCGTTTAAAAGGAAGTGAATTCATCCTTGTCACAGTCAGTCAGTGCTGTGTCTCTCTACAAGGAGAACTATTTCTATTCTGTGGGAGTAATAAGTAAAGGAAACACAGAGAAAGACAGAAGCGTAATGGCTGATTTAAAATTAAACTTCTGTCACTGATGATACTGACGCTTCAGTTTACAGGTAAGGACACATACATATTTATAATTAACCAACCTGCAAGACAACTAATTGGTGTGTTTGAAAATGAGATTTAGATTTTGGGTTAATTAGAGGAAAACCGTAACTGTTCAAATTGGATTAAGAGAGAAACTTAAAAACAGGAACTACTGGCGAACACAAGAATGACAGCAGAGGGAAGAGAGAAACTAAAGTCGCAGTTCATTCAATCATTCATCTTCTTAACCCGTTTAGTCCTGTTAGGGGTCACAGGGGTCTGCTGGAGCCTATCCCAGCTGTCATCAGGTGAGAGGTGGGATACACCCTGGACAGGTCACCAGTCCATCGCAGGGCTAACACAGACAGACAGACAACCATTCACACTAACACTCACACACCTACGGCCAATTATATATTGTATATTGTATACAAATACAATCATTGTGTCTTCACCAGTGACTGAACACAAGGACAATGATCAGGTGACTTTAACCTGCTCTGTGAGGACAAATGAACCATGTAGACATTCAGTGAAGTGGCTGTACAGAAATCAAGATCCAGAGAAAGATAACAAGGAAGTAATAACATCACAGTCTTCCTGCTCTGCTTCTGTCAAGTTTCTGACTTCTCATTTCAGTTACACATCAAGGTATGAACTCTTAAAGTGTCAAGTAACTACAGAGACTAATGAAGTTCAGCTTTTTACCTTCAGCCGTCGTCCATCAGGTGAGAAACAAATTGAACTGGATCTAAAGTTTTAATAAATCACATTCAGACAATTTCTCAATGAACACTTTGAGTTGTGTTATTTTCTGTACATGGGAATAGGAGTGGTACCAGGATTGATCCCTGGGGCACGCCCTAAGATAAACTGAGGAAGATAGAAATGATACCATTCGAGCTGGACACACTGAAGTCTGATTTCTGTGACTCTTATAGAGGCTGCACAGGTTTAGCTGAAAAAGAGACGAGCAGTAAGAACAAGGAAGTGACATCACAGGAAGTCAAAGCTGTATCTCTCTAAATAAAGAACTAGTTCAGACGCTTCACACTTATGAGGATGATAAAACCCTAGTTAAAGCCCTAGTTGCTGTTTTTACATCCACAACATCCTAACTAATTTCTATGGGTTCTATGGGCTTAATCAACATGAATTATATCTCCTAACTATGAAACATTATTATTTTTGCATGTACTTATCTTCACTAACGATCGTCACATATTTGTTGTTCTTTTAATACATCAAATTGCCACCAATGCATCATGGGCGTGGACTCTGTGTGCACTTGTTGTTCTTATTGTGGTTTTCTAGTCACACCATTATGCTGCCTTGGTCAGCTGCTAAAGATCTTCCTTTTTAGATGCAGAGCTGTTTATCACAGTCTCTTTGTTATCAAAGTGACAATTTGCATTTTGGTAAAGAGTGTTTATATATTATAAAATGAATAGTAGAGGTCAGAGCGCTGTCTTGGACACAATGAGGAAGTTAGAGGCGTTACCTTCTTTCTGCACACACTACAGTCAGTATAAGGAAGTGACATCACAGAACATCAACGCTGTATCTCTCTATAAGAACAACTATTTTAGACAGTGAGACATTTACGAGAAGGAGGAAGACGAAGAAAGACGGACAAGCATGATGGATGACTTCAAATGGATTAAACTACTGTCACTGATGATACTGATGCTTCAGTTTACAGGTAAGGATTCATTAACTTGCATACTTGTACATAAAAAGTGGATGATATATGCTGAAGAGTCTCTAATATCTAGCACTGAGATGAGGTCTGGTGGATTGTGTTGATAGTCCAGGAGCAAGATGCTAAATGACACACTGGAGCAATGTGCATCTCAAGAATAATATAAAGATCAAGAACAATTCAATCAATTCAGTCATGTATTTGAGATTCAAAATGTGGCTTGAAATAAATATGAGCCTATTGTAGGATACAGATCCATTCAAATCCAGGTACTTTGATTAATTTCTAATCCAATGCTGCAGTCAAATGAATTAAAATCCTTTAAATTAAGATTTAAAATGTATATTGATTCTCACCATTGTCTGTTTCACTGTTTGCTGTTGACAGGATGTTGTGGTTATTCTCAGTCATGGTCTAGAGGAACATCAAACCACACCACAGACAGAGTTAGAGAGATGAACTGTGTGGGTAGTTCTTAGTTCCTGGTCTCCCTCCGTGGCTGAAATAGTTTCCATGGCAGTGTAGACAGTCACTTTGTGGGTAAATATTCAGGTTAAACTAATTTTCAGCATTAATGGCTCTGATGGTGTGGCATGCTTTGCTCTTCTCTGGATGTGTGACACACACTTAATAATGATTTGATGATTCATATTTTCCTCCACTTCATTAAGTCAAGGTTTCCAGAACAAATCCTTATGTTCCTGTTGCTGCTCTTGGATGAAAACAGTCCTGCAGTGAATCTTTTCTCCATGAACTGATTGTGAAAATGTGATTAATATAAATAGGAATAAAAAGAGAAATGTGTCTGAAAACACAATGATTCAAACTTTCTGGGCAACAGTGCATCAGAAACATCAAAAGAAGCTCTTCTATTCTGATGTTACTTCATTACATGATCTTAGATAAACCAAGGTAGCCATGTTATGTGTTGTCTCTGAGGTTAGTTGAGTCTTGACAGTCAGGGATGAGAAACATACGAATACAATGGTTGTGTTGTATCTGAAATGATGGTCACTCTGACATTAATAGAAACATGTTTGTTTCTCTGTCATATTCTCAGGAGCACTAAGCAGACAGCTTCACCTCTACCACACTGTCAGAGATGGAGATGACGTCACTTTGTCTTGTGAGAATGTGCTTGATGATCATCAGAACTGTGACAGTACTACCTGGTTGTTTCTTGGGTCAAGAAGAAGACAAACAGTACAGCTGGTTGCTCTTGGACAGATCAGATCTAAACCAGACAGACTGAGTGTTACAACAAACTGTTCTCTGGTTATAAAGAAGGTCACAGATGAGGATGTTGGTCGTTACACTTGCAGACAGTTTGACAAATCTCGACAACTACAAGGTCCAGATGCTCTGGTTTCTCTATCTGTTGTAACCAGTGAGTATTTCTATCATAATGTTTTCATCTCAAAGTGTCTCATTAGAACAACACACTGAAACATGACAATAATTCTGATTAGAATAATGAAGTTAATCTTACTAACTTTGTCTTTCTCTTCCAATCCATCTTCACCAGTGACTGAACACAATGACAATGATCAGGTGACTTTAACCTGCTCTGTGAGGACAAATGAACCATGTATACATTCAGTGAAGTGGCTGTACAGAAATCAAGATGTGGACAAAGATAAGAAGGAAGTAATAACATCACAGTCTTCCTGCTCTGCTTCTGTCAAGTTCTCGACTTCTCATTTCAGTTACACATCAATGTATGAAGTCTTTAAGTGTGAAGTAACGACACAGACTAATGAAGTTCAGCTTTTTACCTTCAGCCGTCGTCCATCAGGTGAGAAACAAACTGAGATTCATCTGAGATGTTAAATTATTAAAGCTCCATTTATACAACAGTTCTTAATGAGTAGTTTGAGTCGTTTTCATTTGTTCAGGTGAAGACACAACACCAACAACATCCACAGTCAAAACAACAACAGAGTCTTCAACCAATAACCCCTCAACAAAAATACAAGGTAACGTCTCAATCTGTGATGACGGGAGGTAATTATAAGCTGCTGAAAAGCAATTATTTGGTTAACAACATTAGCTCCAACTGCATCAGAACATTCAACTGAGAACAACAGAAGAGTCGATGTAAAAACAACAGAGGATACCTGTCACAATGTAAAGTCAATGTAAAGTTTCTTCTCCTTCCACAGTCGTCTCTTTGACAGAGAACAGAAAGCTGCAGCTGAAACATGTCTTCCTGTCTTCATTGTCTTCCAGGCTGGTGGAGGTTCATCATTGTAGCTGTGGGTTTAGCAGCACTCTCAACAACTGTTGTGGCCGTCAGCATCTGGACAAGAACTAAAGGTGAGATGATGAATATATGAACAAGAAGTCTGGATGAACCTGGATTATTACTGTGGAACATGAAGTTAACTCCTTCTCTTGTCTTGTTTTAGGGAAAACAACGCAGACGGATGAAAACAGAGTTTTAGAAACACTATGAAAAAATGTTTTTACTGGTCTTTATTCTAAAAATGATTCTCCAGATGACTAGAGTGTAATGTCAGTGGTACTTTCAGAATATGAAATTTTTTGAGTGATGGATATCTAAAAATCAGAGAAGTGAGACTGGAACATTTACAGACTGTGCGTGTGTTTTTCACAGGTTTGTGATGATGAAGATGAAGTTTGAGCCTTCCTTCCAGGAGGTGGGGGTGGGGGGTGTGGGAATGTCTAAGTGACATTCACACCAGTGAATGCCAGGTCCAAAAGTTTCCCAGCAGAACACTGAATTGTCACAAGATAGTCAATGTTATTTACTTCTTCTGTCAGGGGTCATAATGATATGGCTGATTGGTGTATGTGATTTATACATGTGATACCAAGTTTTCACATCTGTCTCATTTCACCTCATCTTCCTCACCATAATCGATTCTCCACTAGATTGTCTTTGTTCGCTTCACAAGGTGTTTCCATCATTTCATATTCTGTTTGTTCTCTCCTGATATCTGACCTCTGCCTGTTAATCTCTAACCTGATTGTTTCTGCCTCATCTGTCTGACTTATAAGTGAATTTAAATAAAGTACAAGTGGCTTTTACCTGACTTTCACAATGTTGTATTATATTCATTCTTTAAAAAGTGAGAACAGTAAATTCCAGTTTCATTCTCGTGGACCAACAGAGTCATTGCATTCAGAATGGAATGTGGATTTTTTTTTTTTTTTTTATAAATATCGATCATAAAACTTCTCCCGTTTTGATCATCTTTTTTCACAATGAGCTCTCTGGTTTGGTTTAGACACAGAGAAGAATGTCACAGCATCATCTGCATACAGGTGAAGTTTTATATCAGAAATGCTTTAGTTGAATCTATTGGTATGAAAAATGAATAGAAGTGGTCCCAGGATTGATCCCTGGGGTACACCCAATCAGGAAAATAGAAGTGAATCTTCTCTCTTGACATATTTAAGTCTGCCTGATTTCTGTTTAACTGTTGTCATCATTTGACCATCCTACAACCTGTTGTCATCAGTCTTTTTTGACTTCTGACTCCTTTAATATTGGGTGATTCTAGTATCGATCAAGAAATTAATGTAAAGAATGTGCAAAGTGACAGAAAACACAGACTGCTCTGTCTACACAGTTATAACTAAATAAGAGACAAGCACTCATTATGACTCATTATGAGTTTACCTCGAAGATTCAACCTTCTGCTAATAAAACGGTTGAGAACAATTAATGACTTTAACCTAACACAAAAAGCAAAATACTTTTCCGTGAAGACAAATGTTAATATAAAAGATTTTTATTTTGGGGGGATTTTATTTCACTGAATGAAAAATGTTTTTAAGTAAATATTTATTCTATTTATTTATTCTTTTGCTCACCTTTTGGCTTCGCCTCATCTTTCTCACCGCTCTACTCACCTGTATCCACTTCCCTCATTAGTCCCTTCAGTTTATACACGCAGCGTCCAGTCACGTTAACAGTGCAGTTAAATAAAGTACAATTGCCTTCTACCTGTCTGACACAGCATAGTATATTTATTCTTCTGAGACATGACAACATTCAGGTCTACAGTGTCTCTTCCCCTGTCGACCATCTTTGTTAATAATGAAAACTGAAATGTGTCTAAAGGCGCTCAAAGTAACCTGAAATGACATAAAATGAGCTGTTAATTATGTTTATGTTGTTGCTATCAGAGCCTACAACATGCACACTGTTGTACTCATAGATTAAACCAAACACTTCCCCTTTTGTTTCTAAGAAAAAAAAAAAAAACTTGACTGAGACGAGGACTGCAGAGGTCATTCAGAGGTTGTTACATGTCACAAAGTCGATTCCTGGTATCAGCATGAATCCTGATACGGATCATGTCTAAATCTAAAAGAAGAGCTGCATTAGGGTGTGCGTTTATCACAAGCAACAATCTCCACACGTCTCTCAACTTCCTCCTCTTCTTGAGGCCTAAAACACATAAACTGTCACAAATGCACATTGAATGAACACAAAATGCACTTGTTGTCGTAAAGTGCCTGCTTTGATGTAAAGGCAGAGCGATGCAACAGTATCAAGCCGACATTTGCATTAGGCATACTTTGAAGACTGTCACTTTATAGAATGTATAGGAGTGGTCCCAGGATTGATCCCTGTGGGACACCCCTGGATACACTGAGGAAGCTAGACGTGAGATCTTCTGCCTGCACACACCTCTGTAGTGCAGTGAATGTAAACGATCTGGTGGACAAATTAGTCTCTACATGTGTTGACCATTTGTGTTTGTCATGGTTATCTGATCATCAGCCCCCGCAGAGCTCTGCTGCTGCTGCTACCCTACACACATAATCGCCGGAACACCTTCCCTTTAGTTCTCAGAAAAAGTACTTCAGAGGTACATTGAGCAACGGCTCTCAGATCACTTCTTATCTTCATGTTTCATCGCCAACGTCAAGAAAAGGCAAGTCCAGTCATCAGCTGTTGCTCCTTATCAACACCAATTCTGCCTCTGTATTAATCAACATTTACGAAAAGAAGTGCTCTTCAACACTTTCTTTTTACTAACTTTGCATTAATGATTTGGTTGTCATTAGATGATGTAATCTCTCCAAAAATACTTTCACCTTTATTGTCAATACCCCCCACACATGAAGTACGACATGGAGTCAAAGGTGTCATACCACTAAAACATCTTATCTTTGTGAGGCATCTTTGACAACAAAAGTAATTTTCTAGGAGGTAAGTTGTTTAATCTTTCGGTCTCATGTTTAACAGCTGCATTATTCACTGAAATGGTCACCAATAGGAGATAACATGTTCATCAGAGGTAAAATGAGGAACCAGCTAGTCTCATGTCACTAAAATATCATCGTATCTGTGGATTACATTTTCAGCAACCAGAAAAAAAAAAAAAAAAACACAAACCGACAAACCGAGGTAATGGACACGACGTTCACTTCTTAGCATGATTTCCTGTGTCACAGCCTTGTGTTGCCTCATATAGCTCAGAAAGGACGTGGTTTGGTGTGAACTCAGATATATCACTATATCATCTGCATAAAAGTGGACATTGGTTTGTACTAGTACATTTTGATCAAAACTATTCATATAAAACAAGTACAAGTGGTCCCTCAATTGATCCCTGGATTAAATCAGGCACAACCCGAGAGAGAATAAGGTGCAAACTCTGTCCGAACAATTTTAACCATAAGAAGAGATGAGCAGGCGTTATGAGGAAATGACGTCGTACATGTCACAGGAAGTCAACACTGTGTCTCTCTGCTTGAAGAACTATTTTAGACACTGTGACAGTTGTGAGTTTAAGACGCAAGTGGATGGACGTCTGCTTGAAGCACGATGGCTGAATACAGATGGATTAAAATGTTTTCATTAATGATTCTGATGCTTCAGTTTACAGGTAAGAATACATCTACACTTATTGGTGTTATTAATACTATTGATGGTTTATTAATTATCACAGTGTTTTTTTTTTTTGTACTTTATCATCACTGTTACATTAACACAAATAAATCATCTTGTCATCAGCAACTGGACAATACTCCATCACTGTCAGAGATGGAGATGGAATCACTTTGCCTTGTAGAAATGTAAAAGATCATCAGGAAAACTGTAGCGGGACAACATGGCTCTTCAGTGGTTTTGGAAAAACAGCAACACTGTTTGAACATGGGGAGATTCACAAAGATGCTGGAGCTAAATCAGAGAGACTGAGTGTTACAATAAACTGTTCTCTGGTTATAAAGAAGGTCACAGATGAGGATGTTGGTCTTTACATCCGCAGACAGTTCATATCAGGACAACAACAAGGAGCAGACTCTGATGTTGATCTGTCTGTTGTTACCAGTGAGTATTTCCATCATAATGTTTCCAGGTCAAACTGTCTTGTTAGAACAACATAGTGAAACATTACAATAATTATGATCACAGTGATGAAGTTCATTTTACTCTTGTTGTCTTTCTCTCTCAATATCTCCATCTTCTCCAGTGACTCAACATGAGAACAATGATAAAGTCGTCTTGTCCTGCTCTGTGTCAAAGTATGATATCTGTCCACTCACAGTGAAGTGGCTGTATAAGGACAAAGATATTGATGAAAATGATGAAGAGTTGAAGACATCACAATCCTCCTGCTCAGCCAATGTGACCTTCAAAACCTCTCATCATATTTACACGTCAAATAAGTCTGAGTTATTCAAGTGTCAAGTGACGAATGGTGGAAACGTGACAGAGTTTACCTTCAAGATTCAACCTTCAAATAAAGAAACAGGTGAGAACAAACAATAACTTTGTGTGACAATAGTTTTAAGACGACAGTTCTCCCTAACCATAAACCTAACCCAACACCTGAATTATTTAGATTGATAGAAATGCAACACGACTGTGTTTCATAGGACTCATTGTTTTCTAAAGGTGCGTCTGTTTTCATTCAAGCCAGCGTAGTAACTGTGATAGAAGCACAAAGAGGAAGTGAGAATGAAGTTGTTTGAGAGCAACAAAGTACAACCACACGCAGGGTTTTGACAGAAGAACTCAGTTCAGTTTTCATTTCATCACATACCTGCAGTATTGATAAGCTCATGTGTTTATGTTCAGTTCTGTTGTGTTCTATTAGCTGACATGTTGCTGCATTTGTAGAGCATGTTTAATGTCCTGAAAGTTGTTCATGGTTTCTCTCTCTGCAGGATGGTGGGTGTTTGTCAAAGTGTCCGTGGGTTTAGCAGCGCTCGTAATAATCGTTCTTGCAGCTGTTGGATGGAAGAAAGGTGAGATCACTCACGGGTGAAACGTTTATGAGCAGAATGATTTGCTGTTGAAGCTAAAGTTAGATTTTTCTTTTACAGGACGAAAGAAGAAGAGGACTGAAAACACTGTGAGTTTATAACTGATCCATCAGTTATGCGTTCATCATGTGTCCATCCAACATTCAACTCTTTTCTTGCAGTTACCCGGATACGATTTTTTTTTTTTTTTTTATCTGAATCAGAAATTAGGTTTATTTAACTTTGAATAATTTATCATTGACTGGGACTTTGTTTCAGGGACTCATCTTAAACCCAGCTGGGACTCAGTCTGCTCCAGAGACCAGTCAGGACTCTGTAAGATCACAAAGTTTCTCAGTATTATTTGTTCTCTAAATTATAGAACCAACATTTCACATGTCACTGAGCTGTCATTCTGTTCTCTCCACTGTGTAGCCTGCTCCTGAAGACGTTGTGACCTACGCCTCCATCAACTACACCAAGAAGACCAACAGTAAAGCCCAGGTACTGACTGGTTAAACTCAAGACTTCAATGAAAAACCCAATAAACGTCCATCTGCTCCTCTTTGTAACTTACTGTATGTGTTATTTCTTGACTTCCAGACTCTGGGGAATGATGACGATGAGGATGATGCAGTAACCTACAGCACTGTGAAAGTTTCTTCCTCTTCTGCAGGAGCCTCTGCTGATCCTAGCAACCTCTACGCCACCATCAACAAACCGAACAAATAAGAGACTGTGGTGCTGCCTGTTACAGCTCAGATCATTCCTCTTATTTTACTCTGATTTTTTAGTTTTATAACTACTTTATCTACCATTTTAATTGGGCAGGAGAGACAGGGCATGGAGAAGAGGTAATCATTAGTGTTCCCAGTTGCAGTGAATATATAATAATATAATATATAATAATTCTTTCCATGGTTTAAAGAAAAACCCTTCACAACATCCAGCCAAGTGAAGAACATTTAAAGAAGGTAAGGCATCGTCACCATTATCCAAAAATAGTGGGATCTAGTGAATGTGGAGGCCAGGTCAACACCTTGTGCTGTTCTTCTTCCTAAAGTGTTTTTGTGGCTGCATCCTGCTGGGGATGGCTGCTACCATCAAGGAGTGTGATATGGGGTGGGGGTGCCTGGTCTGGTCTAGGTGGGTGCTACATGTCTAAGTAATATCCACACCAATGAATGAAGCCAGGTCCAGAAGTTTCCCAGTAGAATTAAGAAGTGAAGTTAATTACTTCACCTGTCAGTGGTTTTAATGTTTTGGCTGATTGGTGAATATACTGTATATACATCAAAAAGCACATGGATTTGTTTGGTTAGTTTTATTGTTGTTAAAGTCACTCTTGTCCAGAAGGGGGTACCGTAGGTTAAGATTGTGAATAACATGTTATTGGGCTGTGTTTTTATTTTTATACATCTGTTAAATGTGCAGCAGGTAAAATGCAATTATCTCTTATTATATTTCTATTTTTTAGGATTAATGTTTTTTTATAGCTGTTAAAAAATACAAGTAAATTCAACAGTATGTGTTTAAGTTTCAACCTAAAGTAACTTTATGTGTCACACAGATGGTTTCAGCATTCAGTTCATGTTTCTAAATGTGTCTGTTTGTGGTGTTATTATTGCTATTATGTGTCTAGACACATTTAAGTCTGCCTCATTTCTCATTTCCTCATTTTCCTCATGTCCTTATTCATGTGACCATCCTACACAATAATTTTACTGGTTCTTTATCAGGCCGTTGTGATATTTTACTTCTTTAGTACTGCTCTGTTCTGATGACACTGATCAACAAAAGAATGTGAAGCGAAGGCGCACTACTACTTGATTCTTGGGAATTTAGTTTAAAATAGAGACAAACAGGCGTTAAGAGGAAGTGAAATCATCCTTGTCACAGAAAGTCAGCGCTGTGTCTCTCTACAAGGAGAACTATTTCAGACACTGCTGGAGTAAGAAGTAAAGGAAACTCAGAGAAAGACGGAGAAGCATGATGGCTGAATTCAGATGGATTAAACTACTGTCACTGATGATACTGATGCTTCAGTTTACAGGTAAGGACACGCAGTTAAAGAGAAACTTAAAAATAGGAACTACTGGGGAACTTAAGAATGACAGCTGAGAGAGCAGAGAAATTAAAGTCACAGTTTCTACAAAGATATGAATTCCATGTAAAAAGGAAACATTTAAACAAATTATTCCTTCTGATACTGTTAACCAATGTCACTATGTTGTCTGTTAAAGAAAATTACAGTTCAGTTCGGTCTTGATGAGGAACATATGAATACAATGGTTGTGTTGTATCTGAAATGATGGTCACTCTGACATTAATAGAAACATGTTTGTTTCTCTGTCATATTCTCAGGAGCACTAAGCAGACAGCTTCACCTCTACCACACTGTCAGAGATGGAGATGACGTCACTTTGTCTTGTGAGAATGTGCTTGATGATCATCGTAACTGTGGCAGTACTACCTGGTTGTTTGGTGGTTCAGGAAGCACAGCAGCAGTAACACTCTTTGATTTCGGGTGGATTCGTAAAAATGCCAAATCAGACAGACTGAGTGTTACAACAAACTGTTCTCTGGTTATAAAGAAGGTCACAGATGAGGATGTTGGTCGTTACACCTGCAGACAGTTTGACAAATCAGGACGACAACAAGGTTCAGATGCTCTGGTTTCTCTGTCTGTTGTAACCAGTGAGTATTTCTATCATAATGTTTTCATCTCAAAGTGTCTCATTAGAACAACACACTGAAACATGACAATAATTCTGATTAGAATAATGAAGTTAATCTTACTAACTTTGTCTTTCTCTTCCAATCCATCTTCACCAGTGACTGAACACAAGGACAATGATCAGGTGACTTTAACCTGCTCTGTGAGGACATATGGACAATGTAGACATTCAGTGAAGTGGCTGTACAGAAATCAAGATGTGGAGAAAGATAACAAAGAAGTAATAACATCACAGTCTTACTGCTCTGCTTCTGTCAAGTTTCTGACTTCTCATTTCAGTTCCACTTGTAGATATAAACTCTTTAAGTGTCAAGTAACTACAGAGACTAATGAAGTTCAGCTTTTTACCTTCAGCCGTCGTCCATCAGGTGAGAAACAAACTGAGCTGGATCTAAAGCTTTTGTAATAAATCACATTCAGACTATGAACACTTTGAATTGTGTTATTTTCTGTAGATGAGAAAACAACATCACCAACATTATCTCCAACTGAATTAGAACATTCAACTGAGAACAACAGAAGAGTCGATGTAACAACAACAGAGGACACCTCATCAACATCCCAGTGTAAAGTCTCACCATGTCTCTGTTTCTCTTTCATCAATACTCTCATGTATTTCTCTCCTTCCACAGTCGTCTCTTTGACAGAGAACAGAAAGCTGCAGCTGAAACATGTCTTCCTGTCTTCATTGTCTTCCAGGCTGGTGGAGGTTCATCATTGTAGCTGTGGGTTTAGCAGCACTCTCAACAACTGTTGTGGCCGTCAGCATCTGGACAAGAACTAAAGGTGAAATGATGAATATATGAACAAGAAGTCTGGATGAACCTGGATTATTACTGCGGACATTAAATTAACTCCTCATCTTTTTTTTAGGGAAAACAACGGAGACGAGTGAAAACGCTGTGAGTTTTAAAAATACAGTGAAAAATAATTTTACTGGTCTTATTGAAAACTATTCTCCGATGACTGGAGTGTAATGTCAGTGGTACTTTCACAACATGAAGTTGTTTAGAGTGATGGATATCTAAAGATCAGAGAAGTGAGACTGGAATATTTTCAGACTGTGTTTTTTTTTCACAGGTTTGTGATGATGAAGATGAAGTTTGAACCTTCCTCCTTTTATCAACAACTTCAACATCATTTGTGTGTTTGTGTGTGTGTGTGTGTGTGTGTGTGCTGTTCTTCATGGCTTCATGCTTTTTTGATTTCGTAAAGCGTGCGTCTGAATGCCAGGTCCAGAAGTTTATCAGCAGAACATTGGATTGTCACAAGATGGTTTAAATGTTATTTACTTCTCCTGTAAGTGGTCATAATGTTGTGGCTGATCGGTGTATGTGATTTATACATTTGATACCAACTTTTCACATCTGTCCCGTTTCCCATCTTTTTCCGTCACCTCATCTTCATCCCATCATCTATTCTCCACCAGATCGTCTTTGTTCCCTTTGTTCCTCTCCTGACATCTGACCTCTGCCTGTTAATCTCAAACCTGATTGTTTCTGCCTCATCTCTCTGACTTTTAAGTGAATTTAAATAAAGTACAAGTGGCTTTTACCTGGCTTTCACAATGTTGCATATTCAGTCTTTGAAACGTAACAACAGTAAATTCCAGTTCAGTACAGAAATGTACTCAAACTGAACCGATAGAAATAACTAATATATAAAGTTCAGGGGTTCGTCAAATGATCTACTGCACATGAGTTTCTAAATATGTTAACTGTTTGAGTTTGTTGTGTTTATCTGGTTGTCATTAGAAATTAAAACATCCAAGATCACTTTATAAATTAAATTTGGAAAACATGTCGAGTTTTATCACCATAAGCATTTATCAAGTAACAGTCTTCACACATTTTGAGACGTGAAACACTTCACCTCCACAAATGAACTAAAGAATCTGACTTGGTTTAGACACAGAGAAGAATATCATAGTATCATCTGTGTACAGGTGGAATTCCATATCAGAAATTATTTAGTTGAATCTGCTGGTATGTAAATGAATAGGAGTGGCCCCAGGATTGATCCCTGGGGTACACCCCTGGATACAATAAGGAAAATAGAAGTGTTGACACATTTGAGTCTGCCTGTTCAGTAAGTTACATCCTCCACAGTCATTTTACTGGGTCTTTATCGTGCTTTTGTGACTCCTGACTCCTTTAATATTGGCTGAGTCTAGTATCGATCAAGAAATGATTAAATGTAAAGAGTGTGCAAAGTGACAGAAAAGGCCGACTGGTGTGCTCTGCCTACGCAGTTAAGACGAGCAGTCATTACGAGGAAGTGACATCGTACTTGTCACAGGAAGCTTTCGCTGTATCTCTCAACAAGAAGTGCTATAGTACTCTCTGAGCCACTCTCCGCCCTCTGCAGGGTCATGAGCTGCTTCCTCAAAATGTTCTGAAGCTCTGCAACTGGTGGTGTGTCCTTGTCCTCTGCAATTATGTACTGCTTTGTGCTTTGTAAGGGCCCAGAGCTCTTGGTGCAGCTGGTGGATCTTTGCAGCTCTAACTAACCTACTAAAATGTGTCTAAGTACAGAAGAAGTATGTATCTGCAAATGTTCAAGGAGAATGCAAAGGAGTAGAAAATGTGTTGGATAAACCGTTTGTTCATCTAACGTTTCTATGATCATTATTAGACGCTGCAACATCGCTGTCGTTACTGTCACTGCTCTACTGTATGCACATTCTGCACAAAACACTTCCCCTTTCTACTCAGAGAAACCCTTCAGACTTACAAGGAACCAAATGTGTCATGTCACTAACTTTTTACCTCGTCAACATGATTCTATAAATAGGGTCTTAAAGAAGAAGAGTACCAGCATTTATCTTAACTAACAATCTTCAAGCATTTGCGCTCATCTTCCTTTTAACACGCCAGTGCCACTAATGCACTTTGGGAAAGGACGCAATGTTCCCTTCTTCATAGCACGGTTTTCTTACGTTTCCTCACATAGACCCTGGTTGTGACTTCTGACCTCTTTAATATTTGTTGGTTCCAATATCGTTGATCAAAAAATATATGTAAAGATTGAAGAAACAATATATGAAGAAGAAGTCTGGATGAACCTGGGTTATCACTGTGGACATTAAATTAACTCCTCTCGTCTTTTTTTTAGGGAAAACAACCCAGATGGATGAAAACACTGAGTTTTAGAGACAGAATGAAAAATGTTTCCTCTGGAGTGTAATGTCAGTGGTACTTTCACAACATGAAGTTATTTAGAGTGATGGATATCTAAAGATCAGAGAAGTGAGACTGGAATGTTTTCAGACTGTGTTTTTCACAGATTTGTGGTGATGAAGATGACGTTTAAACTTTCCTCCTCTTATCAACAACTTCAGCATCATCTTACCATCTGTTCGAATGAGTATTCACCTCATCTCACCTGATCCCCAACCTGATTGTTTCTGCCACATCTGTCTGACTTATAAGTGACTTTAAATAAAGTACATGTTTTACCTGGCTTTAACAGTAAATTCCAGTTCATTTCATTCTCATGCACTAACCGAGTCACTGCATTCAGAATGGAAGGTGGATATTTTTTCATGAATAACGATGATAAAACATCCCTCATTTTGATCGCCTTTGTCCACGATGAGCTCTAAATGTCTCTAAATACAGAAATGTACTCAAACTGAACTGATAGAAATAACTAATATATAAAGTTCAGGGGTTCGTCAAATGATCTACTGCACATGAGTTTCTAAATATGTTAACTGTTTGAGTTTGTGTTTATCTGGTTGTCATTAGAAATGAAAACATCCAAGATCACTTTATAAATTAAATTTGGAAAACATGTCGAGTTTTATCACCATAAGCATTTATCAAGTAACAGTCTTCACACATTTTGAGACGTGAAACACTTCACCTCCACAAATGAACTACAGAATCTGACTTGGTTTAGACACAGAGAAGAATATCATAGTATCATCTGTGTATAGGTGGAATTCCATATCAGAAATTATTTAGTTGAATCTGCTGGTATGTGAATGAATAGGAGTGGTCCCAGGATTGATCCCTGGGGTACACCCCTGGATATAATAAGGAAAATGAAAGTGTTGACACATTTAAGTCTGCCTGTTCAGTAAGTTACATCCTCCACAGTCATTTTACTGGGTCTTTATCGTGTTTTTGTGACTTCTGACTTCTTTAATATTGACTGATTCTAGTATTGATCAAGAATTGAATGTAAAGAGTGTGCAAAGTGACAGAAAAGACAGACTGGTGTGCTCTGCCTACGCAGTTAAGACTAAATAAGAGACAAGCAGTCATTACGAGGAAGTGACATCGTACTTGTCACAGGAAGCTTTCGTTGTGTCTCTCAACAAGAAGTGCTACAGTACTCTCTGAGCCACTCTCCGCCCTCTGCAGGGTCATGAGCTGCTTCCTCAAAATGTTCTGAAGCTCTGCAACTGGTGGTGTGTCCTTGTCCTCTGCAATCTTGTACTGCTTTGTGCTTTGTAAGGGCCCAGAGCTCTTGATGCAGCTGGCGGATCTTTGCAGCTCTAACTAACCTACTAAAATGAGTACAGAAATAAGTATGTATCCACATATGACATGCATAATGTTCAAGGAGAATGCAAAAATATCTACAGTGCAAAAGGTTACATAAACCTTTTGTTCATCTAACGTTTCTATGATCATTATTAGACGCTGCAACATCACTGTCGTTACTGTCACTGCTCTACTGTATGCACATTCTGCACAAAACACTTCCCCTTTCTACTCAGAGAAACCCTTCAGACTTACAAGGAACCAAATGTGTCATGTCACTAACTTTTCACCTCGTCAACATGATTCTATAAATAGGGTCTTAAAGAAGAAGAGCACCAGCATTTATCTTAACTAACAATCTTCAAGCATTTGCGCTCATCTTCCGTTTAACACATCAGTGCCACTAATGCACTCTGGGAAAGGACACAATGTTCCCTTCTTCATAGCACGGTTTTCTTACGTTTCCTCACATAGCTGCTGAAGACCCTGGTTGTGACTTCTGACCTCTTTAGTATTTGTTGGTTCCAATATCGTTGATCAAAAAAAAGATTGAAGAAAGTGAGAGAAAAGTTGTGAGTGCTGTGCTCTGCCTAAACAATTATAACCAAGCAAGAAGCAAGCAGAGGTCACAAGGGAGTGGCGCCACACTTGTCACAGGAACCTAACGTCTTTCTACAAGAAGTGCAAAGTTAGACGACAGAGGAAGGCGAACAAGCATGATGGGTGAATACAGGCAGATTAAACCGCTGTTATTGACGATTGTGATGCTTCAGTTCACAGGTAAGGATACATATGTTTGTTTTAACCTTCACTGAAGATCAAATAGGTGTTTTATTAATGATTTTTTTGCATAATTCACTGCAGCTGTCTCTGCAGCACATTTCCAAAAGAATCTTCTTTTAAAATGATCAATTCTAGATACATCAGCTTAGTGGGAACTTCTATCAGATCAAGTCAGACATAAAAAGGAACAGTACACGTCAGCATGAACTTAAAACATAAGAATTACAGCTGACCGGAAGAAGACATGAAAGTCATAATGAGGAAGTTACAGATCTGTTTTTACAGGAAGAAGATACAGTTAGTGTTTAGAGACTTACATAAGAAGTAGAAAGAAAAGAAACAGAGAGGAATAATGGTTGAATCGAGGTGGATTAAAATGTCTGCATTTTTGATGCTGATGCTTCAGTTTACAGGTAAGAATAGTGAATGCAAGCATTTGTTTAACCAATGCTTAACGTCATGTGTTGTCTCTGAGGTTAGTTGAGTCTTGACAGTCAGGGATGAGGAACATACGAATACAATGGTTGTGTTGTATCTGAAATGATGGTCACTCTGACATTAATAGAAACATGTTTGTTTCTCTGTCATATTCTCAGGAGCACTAAGCAGACAGCTTCTCCTCTACTACACTGTCAGAGATGGAGATGACGTCACTTTGTCTTGTGAGAATGTGCTTGATGATCATCGTAACTGTGACAGTACTACCTGGATGTTCAGTGGTTCAAGAAGCAGATCAGCAGTAGAGCTGGTTAATCTTGGACAGATCAGATCTAAACCAGACAGACTGAGTGTTACAACAAACTGTTCTCTGGTTATAAAGAAGGTCACAGATGAGGATGTTGGTCGTTACACCTGCAGACAGTTCATATCAGGACGACAACAAGGAGCAGATGCTGTGGTTCTTCTGTCTGTTGTAACCAGTGAGTATTTCTATCATAATGTTTTCATCTCAAAGTGTCTCATTAGAACAACACACTGAAACATGACAATAATTCTGATTAGAATAATGAAGTTAATCTCACTAACTTTGTCTTTCTCTTCCAATCCATCTTCACCAGTGACTGAACACAATGACACTGATCAGGTGACTTTAACCTGCTCTGTGAGGACAAATGGACGATGTAGACATTCAGTGAAGTGGCTGCACAGAAATCAAGATCCAGAGAAAGATAACAAGGAAGTAATAACATCACAGTCTTACTGCTCTGTTTCTGTCAAGTTTCCGACTTATCATTACATTTATAAATCAAGGTATGAACTCTTGAAGTGTCAAGTAACTACAGAGACTAATGAAGTTCAGCTTTTTAACTTCAGCCGTCGTCCATCAGGTGAGAAACAAACTGAGATTTATCTGAGATGTTAAATTATTAAAGCTCCATTTATACAACAGTTAATGAGTAGTTTGAGTTGTTTTCATTTGTTCAGGTAAAGACACAAAACCAACAACATCCACAGGAAAAACAACAACAGAGTCTACAACCAATGACCCCTCAACAAAAATACAAGGTAATGTCTCAATCTGTAACGACGGGAGATTATTACGAGCTGTTGAAAACTAATTCTTTATTCTTTATTTAATGGATCAAGTCTTTAATGGATAGGTTGTATGGTTCTTTTGTTCAGATAAGGACACAACATCAACAACATTAACTTCGACTGAACCTGAGAACAACAAATGTAATGATACAACATTTCTTTCTTTCTTTCTTTCATCAAATTTCATTTTCTAATCCTTTAATTATTCTTTCTTCATTCCAGATGTGTTCATCATTGTGGCTGTGGTTTTAGTCGCCCTCTCAATAATTATTGTGAAAGTCATCACATGTAAGAGAAGTAAAGGTGAGAGAATTTACACATGAAAATTTAACAAATTACAAAACGTAACAGAAACTGTTTAATCTCCTCCTTAATTTATCTTTTCAGGGAACAACACACGAGCAAATGAAGATGTTGTGAGTTATTTTTATGACAAATTCTTCTTCTTGTATATCTGAGATAAGATCCATTAAGATAAATAATAGTGACTGTGTTGTAGTGTTGACATGACTGTTGTGTTCTAATGCACTAACCTGTACAGATGTGTTGCTTCTACTGTTTCCAAGCATCATCTGGATGAACTGAACTGTGAACTGTAAATGTTCTTTGACTCTTCTTGTTCAGGGCCTGACATCAAACCCTGCAGAGACTGAGTCTGCACCAGGAACCAGTCAGGACATGGTGAGATCTCACACTACACCCAGTGCAGAGTTACAAACCTCCTGCTTCATGCACACAACATGAGACACACTTCACAATGTGACAAACACAAGTTAAACCAAGGAAATAAGTCAGAACAAAACAGGCTTGAGCTGATGTTCAGAAGTAGTGACTCTCTATAGATCCACATGTTCCTGAACAGTGTGTTTTCACTGTGTAGGCTGATCCTGAAGATGGTGTTTCCTACGCCTCCATCAGCTACACCAAGAACACCAACAGTAGAGACAAAGTAAGACGTCTGATTGGGTATTCTAGTTACGTGTTGGTACGAGTACATGAGGTCACATCCTGTTGTGCTGTTTGTTTCCAGGTTCCATGTAAAATTGGTGATGATGAAGGTGCTGCAGTGATCTACAGCACTGTGAAAGCTTCCTCAGCTGATCCCAACAACCTCTACTCAACTGTTAATTTCCCAAACAAATAAGAGACAACATGTTAAAGTTGAATTGTCAGTTTCGCTATTGGATTGGATACAGTTTATCTGTTTACCAAATTATTTCTAAATTCCTAAAAAAAATGATACTCAGCTTTAATTTTAAGTAATTCGCTTCCAAATTGGGAAATTTTTTTCCTGAATCATAACTCTTTAACATTTAGCTCAATTTCTTTCAAGTACCAAAACTAACCTGACTCCTAAGGCAGTGGTTCTCAACCTTTTTGGGGTCCTGGACCCCGTGCATATTGTTGATAGACCTGAGGACCCCGCCACCCGATCTGGTGGGTAGGGGTGTATTTTGATAGAAACAGCAGAAACTGCATTTTAAATTGCATTATGGCATTTATTCACTCTTTTGGGGCAAATATGAGCTTTCAGTTGTAACTTCCAGAACAAAAAAATCATACATATGCAGTAGCTGCTTGGCATAATGTAACACAATAGCATAGTTATGCAGTTTCCAGAAATGATTTAGCCTAACGCAGTATGTGAGTAACTGTGTAATCAGAGGTTTGGCTTGGCTCACTGTCTCAACTAACGTCGCTCCCTATGGTCGCTCTTTCCATTCACACAAGAAATTCGTAAATTTTTCTCTGCGCTGGGTGTAGTGTGAGCGATTTTGACTATAAAACTGATCGAAATGACGGGAATCATACAAAAATTGCATTTATATCCAACTTATATAAAACCAATGGACAAAAAGTATAATTTCGTCATTACTTAACCTAACCCATGATCAAGTTGAAACGTAGTCTTCTTCTTTTTCATCTTCATCTTTGTGTATCTGTGCTCATCATCTTCTTCGTTTGTTTGTAATATTAGCATCATTTCAAGCGCTAACCTGAACCTTGCGGCTAATGAGTTTTACCACATCAGCTTCCTGCAACTGTTTCCCAATTTTAAGAAATGAATGGTGTATCGCCACTGAAACACTAGGAGGCTCATAATTTGAAATAATGCAGATCATGTTAAGTTAACAGCATCAGGCAGCAACTTTAAACGGATGTGAGATCCGTTATTAATATACAATGAATTACACTTGTGAAACAGATAGAATTAGAGAAAAAGAAGTCTTGTTACCCTCTGTAGTTTAGGTAGATAAAGGTCTCAGTCACATTTGAATAAAATAATACTTTTTGTATAAATGTCATATAATCTTTGTTAAAAGACATTTTATTTTCACGGATCCCTTGCAATTACACCACGGACCACTAGGGGTCCGTGGAACCCCGGTTGAGAATCACTGTCCTAAGGGTTAGGGTTAGGTTAACCCTACAGCACTGGGGTTATCCCTAACTCTATTGTTTGATGTTTTGTCAATTTTAATAGTAACTTTGATTCCTCTTTCAGAGCTTATGTGTAACATACTACATAAACATGTAGTATTGAAATGTTTTAATGCAGCAGACCTTAAGTATACTTTAGTATTTGCTTATACTATACATACTATATAGGCTATAACAAGAAGAAGCAGGCCTTCAGGTCTGGAGATAGGGACGAGTTACAGAGGATACAGCGGCACCTCAAGGTCAAGCTGTGTAAGGACACCCACAGGAAGAAGCTGGAGGCCAAGCTCCTGTAGAGCAACACCCGAGACGTGTGGAGAGACATGAAGCTGATCGCCGGCTTCAACATCAAAGCCAAGCAGCAGGACGGTGTCCCAGACAGAGCCAACAAGCTAAATGTCTTTTTCAATAGATTTAGCACTGTACCCCCTGACTGGAGGGACAAAGGTAATGCCATGGACAAGAAGGACGTGAGTAGACTCTACTTCCCGAGGGAACTCAGGTCTTTCAAATTATGCAGCAAGTTGCTGGAGATGTTCGACCAGTCTGTTGTTGCGAGCGTCCTGAACTTTGCTGTGGTTCGTTGAGGGAGCAGCACCAGCAAAAAGGACATAAGTAGGTCAACAAACTGATCTAAAAGGATGGACATATTAGAGAGTTGGAGACAATGTTTTGTGTATTTCATTTTATTTTACCAGATTTTTACTTATATTTCATTAGTTTTATTTTATTTTATTTCAGCTTTCTTTTTACTTCAAGAGTTTTCAAGAGTGTTTTTTATGTGCAACTGAGCTACTGTGACCAAACAATTTCCCCTGTGGATGATTAAAGTCTAAGTCTATACTTTAGTGTTTAATTACGGCAGTGTCGCTGATGTAACACTCATACATGTAAATCCCCAAGTTCAGAGGTAGTTCCTCATTTTTGGCAGCAGGTTGCGCCACATAGGTGTTGGCAGCGCCTTGGTTCCCTGTTTATGTTTTGTTTTTATTCACCGAACGCAGACGGGAGAGAGTACACACAATGCTACGGTCGAGAGATAAAGTTTTTGCTAAATTGGATTACTATGTATAAAGTGGTTAACACAACAGTTCGAGTTATCGTTCTGGGAATCGTGTTGTGTTTTTGTTGAGTGAAACTCAATGCTATTTGCGTTAGCGTAACATGCTAGTTGTTGCTGACCACAGCTAATTTCATACTTGTATTGGTGAAAATGTCTTTGTTATGTGTTGTCATGCTTCTGAGATAGTCTTTAAACCAACTGGAGGCAGATGAATGTACCTGTTAAAGTAAAAAAATGTGAAGTGAATGTGAAAAAGAAGTCCGTAATTGCTATTGCTAGCAAAGTGTTAGCAATTGAGCCCAAGGGAGTTCTCGAATGTTCTTGAAACATGATCGGAATGAAATTCAATAAATGATTGTGTACACTGTGAAGTAGTAGGAAAAAAGCAAAAAAACATAAACAATACTGTGTGCTGGCTGTTAAAAGCTATTGTGCAGCTGTATATGATACTTTGTCATTTGAATTCATGTTCATTGATTTAAAATTTGAAGAGAGGAATTATACTGTACAGTAGGAAGAAGATAAATATATGAGAGAGAGGTTAAAAAGATAAACAAGATGTTGTTTTAAAGAGACACAACTACTGCTCTAAGTGCAATATTCTAAGTTGATACTGGAAAGGGAAGTTCAGTCATTGCTGAGACATTTCATTTATGCACTTAAGGGTGGCAGATTTTGCCAATAAAAGAATATATATATATTTTTTTTTTTTTCTCTATCCTCCTTGAGCGTTCCTATTTCTTCTGATTGGCCTAAATTACAAGTGAATGACCTTTTCTCTTAGTTACACTGGACAGTGTTACATTGGTGTCATAGGTGCTTCAGTAAGTACAGTGTTCATTCATCTTTTCCACTTTCTTTAGTGTTTTATTTGTATTCTTTAATAAACATCTTACTGTTTGAATCTTGAGCCCAAGTACCTGGTAAACTGGGTAATTATTTCTCCCCTTTTTTTCAGGGCTGCAACATATTGGAGGCGCTGCTGGGATTGCTGTTCAGATGTCCAGTGTCCGCGACCTGGCCACTGAATTTCGAGCCAGCTAAATTTTCCTACTGCAACCCAGGCAGACTGCAATGAGGAAAGTGTTGCTGGTCAATGAGACCAAGAAGCTGGTGGTTGAGGCCAGTCACCTGAGACCAGTTAGAGATCATCAGGGGACAGTGAAGGCTTTCCAATTTAGAGTCTGCTCCTGCACAGTTATTGTCCTGCACTGTCGACGTGACGACCACGGAAGAGCCACAGGAAGAGGTAGTGGGAATGTTGCAGACCCTGACCAGAGACAATTTAATGGGATATGTGACGTTCTCAAAACATCAGGTGAACCAATAGCATGAGTTTGGGGGAAATCCTGCATATCTTTAGACTGTAGAGGACACTATAGACATAATTCACCTCATTCCAGGATTTAGGGACACTGTCTCTTTAAGAATGGAATGCCAGTTTGTTGTTGTCATGGGCAACGCTATGTTTTGTGTCAGTTAGTAAAAAGTTGATTGAATAAACGACACGCTGTTGCGCTGTCAACGTGAGACTCTTTCTCTACCGAGTTTATTACTCTCTACATTGGTGACCCCGACGTTTATCTACTGGACGCATTCCAGTGACACAACAACCAACTATTTCAACAAACGCCGTTGCTTTAAAACTTCCAGAGTTCTGGGAGCCGGTTGGTTTGCTCAGACCGAAGCACAGTTTGCTCTGCGGGACATCACCGTGGACATGACCAAATACTACTACGTCGTGTCAGCCCTCAGCAGTTCAACAGCAACAAGAGTGGTTAGCCTCCCAAGGCAGTGCTGATCGCCTTGCAGCTTCAGGGGGGACAGGAAACGCCAGGGCCGGCGCTCAGTAGTGGCCTTGAGCATCAGCTGCAACAGGAGGCTGCTGTTCATCCAGGACACCGCCTCCGGGCGGCGTTTTTGGTGTGACACCGGCGCGCAGAGGAGCGTTCTGCCTGCGTCGAGAGTAATGCTAATGGCAGCCTCATACGCACTTATGGCATTCGTCATGTTGAACTGTGTTTCGGTGGCCAGCGGTTTAGTTGGGACTTTATCACAGCTAAGGTGGCCATCCCCCTGCTGGGAGCGGATTTTCTATGTGCTTTGGACTTTGCGGCCGGCGCTGTGCATGAACAGTGGGTGGATGGTGCCTGGCAGCCTCTTGCTTTCTTTAGCTGCCAGCTACGCTCCAGTGAATGTAAATACAGCACCTTTGACCATGAGTTGCTTGCACTTTACCTTGCCATTCGACACTTCCATTTGCTGCTGGAGGGTAGTTCACAGCCTTCGTCGATCACAAGCCCCTAACATTTGCCATGGCTAAGGTGGCCGACCTCGTTGCGGACTGCCTCTCTCGTGCCATCGTGGGGGGCCCCCCACCTTGGGCTTGACTACACCCACATGGCAGCCAATCAGTCCACCGACCCGGAGGTACAGTCACTCAAGACTGCTGCCACTGGACTGCAGTTACGGGAGATTGCTTTTGGTGACGGGGGTGCCATGCTGCATTGCGACGTCTCCACCGGACACGGAAACGGCAGATTTTCGAGGCTGTGCATGGTCTTTCTCACCCCGGAAGAAAGCCATCTCAAAGGTTGGTGGCAGCTAAGTTTGTCTGGCATGGGCTCAAGAAGGATGTGCGGGCCTGGGCAGACTCTTGTGTGGAGTGTCAGCATTCCAAAATTTATCGCCACACCAAAGCACCCTTGGCCCATTTCCCTGTGCCACAGCGGAGGTTCGATCATGTCAACGTGGACCTGGTGGGCCCCCTTCCCTCTTCCCTCGGTTTCACTTACCTCCTCACCATGGTGGATAGGAATCACTCGATGGCCGGAGGCTGTCCCACTGACAGCAATGACTACCGAGGTGGCTCGGGCGTTCATCAGGTTTGGTACCCTATCTGATTTTTCTTCTGAACAGGGCTCACAGTTCACCTCAGAAGTCTGGAACGCCATTGCGAACAACTTGGGTGTTAAGCTCCACCGCACCACCGTGTATCACCCCCAGGCTAATGGACTGTGTGAGCGCTTTCATCATGCTATGAAGGCCTCCCTTCGGGCCAGCCTCAAGGACAGTGGCTGGGTGGACAGGCTGCCTTGGGTGATGCTGGGCCTTAGAACTGCCCCTAAGGAGGACCTCCAGTCCTTAACAGCGGAGCTGGTGTACGGCCAGCCACTGCGGGTTCCAGGGGATTTCATTGCCGACACCACAGTTCCCTGGTCTTTGCGCCGGTACCCACTTCGCACCACGGCCTCCCGCAGTCCTACACTCCCTCCCATCTGCAGTCAGCGGAATATGTTTTCATCCGCCAGGACGCACACCGGGGATCGCTGCAGCCGCCCTACGACGGGCTGTTCCACGTTTTGGAGACAGAGGACAAGCATTTTGTGGTGGACATCGCTTGTGGTGGACATCATTCGCCCACCTCCTCGTTGACTTTTGTTGTTTTTCTGTTCTGGTGAATTCTGGGGGGCCGTATGTAGAGGACACTATAGACATAATTCACCTCATTCCAGGATTTAGGGATGCTGTCTCTTTAAGAGCGGAATGCCAGTTTGTTGTTGTCATGGGCAACGCTATGTTTTGTGTCAGTTAGTAAAAAGTGGATTGAATAAACGACACGCTGTTACGCTGTCAACGTGAGACTCTTTCTCTACCGAGTTTATTACTCTACACAAGACTATATTTCTATCATAATGTTTTCATCTCAAAGTGTCTCATTAGAACAACACACTGAAACATGACAATAATTCTGATTAGAATAATGAAGTTAATCTTACTAACTTTGTCTCTCACATGTGAGAGGGGAAAGGCAGAGAGTGTCTAGCTTAATGATCACGTCAGAATAACATGAATAGGAGGGATACCTGGATTGATCCCTGGGGTACGCCCTAGGATAAACTGTGCAAGATAAAAATGATACCATCAGTCTGGACACACTGAAGTTTGACCTATCTGATTTCTTTGCCTCTTATAGAGGCTGCACACATTCAGTTGAAAAGGAGACTAGCAGTAAAAACGAGGAAATTACATCACAGGAAGTCAAAGCTGTATCTCTCTAAATAAAGAACTATTTCAGACGCTTGACACTTATGAGGATGATAAAACCCCTGGCTCTAGTTGCTGTTGTACATCCACAACATCCTAACTAGTTTCTATGGGTGAGTAGTTTTACTTATCAACATGAATCCTGTCTCCTTTCTAAGAAACATTGTCTAAAAAAGACAAAGAGCTGCATTTTTGCATGTATGTGTGTTCACTAACAGTCTTGAAATGAACAAGTTTCAAGTCATATTGGTGAGTAAACAATTTTATTTTATGACATAAGGTCCACGTTGTAAAAAAACAGTAGTTCCCCTTTACGTCTGCCTGATTTCTCATTTCCTCATTTTATATGTCGTTATTCATTTGACCATTCTACGCGGTCATTTACTGGTTCTTTATCAGCCTGTTGTGACGTTTGACTTCTTTAGAACTGCTCCGTTCTGATGTCACTGATCAAGAAAAAAATGTGAAGTTAAGGCACACTCATACATTGTTCTTTGGAACTGAGTTTAAAATAGAGAGAAGGAGGTGTTAAGAGGAAGTGAAGTCAGCATTGTCACAGAAAGTCAGCGCTCTACAACTATTTCAGACACTGCTGGAGTAATAAGTAAAGGAAACACAGAGAAAGACGGAGAAGCATGATGGCTGAATTCAGCTGGATTAAACTACTGTCACTGATGATACTGACGCTTCAGTTTACAGGTAAGGACACATACATATTTATAATTAACCAACCTGCAAGACAACTAATTGGTGTGTTTGAAAATGAGATTTAGTTTTTGTCTGTCCTTGTCCGGAAACGTGTATCCGCCCTAATACTGTCTTCTGATTGCATTCATGTGACAAAACATCGGCTTAGAGGAAAAACGTAACTGGTCAAATCAGACTAAAAGAGAAACTTAAAAAGAGAAACTATTGTGGAACATAAGAATGACAGCTGAGGGAAGAGATTAAAGGTGCAGTTTCTACAAAGATATGAAATCCATGTGATCGTTTAAACAAAGTATTCTCTCTAATATGACGAATCAATGTCCATATGTTGTCTGTTCAAGAAAATCACGGTATAGTTGAGTCTTGACAGTCAGGGATGAGGAACATACGAATACAATGGTTGTGTTGTATCTGAAATGATGGTCACTCTGACATTATAGAAACATGTTTGTTTCTCTGTCATATTCTCAGGAGCACTAAGCAGACAAATCTACTACACTGTCAGAGATGGAGATGACGTCACTTTGTCTTGTGAGAATGTGCTTGATGATCATCGTAACTGTAACAGTACTACCTGGATGTTCAGTGGTTCAGAAGGCAGACCAGCAGTAGAGCTGGTTAATCATGGACAGATCAGATCTAAATCAGACAGACTGAGTGTTACAACAAACTGTTCTCTGGTTATAAAGAAGGTCACAGATGAGGATGTTGGTCGTTACACCTGCAGACAGTTTGACAAATCAGAACAACAACAAGGTTCAGATGCTCTGGTTCATCTATCTGTTGTAACCAGTGAGTATTTCTATCATAATGTTTTCATCTCAAAGTGTCTCATTAGAACAACACACTGAAACATGACAATAATTCTGATTAGAATAATGAAGTTAATCTTACTAACTTTGTCTTTCTCTTCCAATCCATCTTCACCAGTGACTGAACACAATGACACTGATCAGGTGACTTTAACCTGCTCTGTGAGGACATATGGACAATGTAGACATTCAATGAAGTGGCTGTACAGAAATCAAGATCCAGAGAAAGATAACAAGGAAGTAATAACATCACAGTCTTACTGCTCTGTTTCTGTCAAGTTTCCGACTTCTCATTTCAGTTACATATCAAGTTATGAACTCTTTAAGTGTCAAGTAACTACAGAGACTGATGAAGTTCAGCTTTTTACCTTCAGCCGTCGTCCATCAGGTGAGAAACAAACTGTTATTAGCTGTTTAAAACTAATTCTTTTATTTTATGGATCTGTTTTTTGTCTTTAGTGTTCTTTTGTTCAGGTGAGAACACAAAATCCAAAAAAATCAACATTAGCTCCGAACAAGCTGGGATAGGCTGTCATTGAGTGAAGATGAATGAATGCATGAATGACACAACATTTTTGCCATTTAGTTTCTTTCTTTCTTTTAGAGCTGGTTTATGAAAACGCATAATATCAAATATTAATCTTTTCATTCCAGATGTGTTGTACATCATTGTGGCTGTGGTTTTAGTCGCCCTCTTAATAATCGTTGTGATAGTCATCAGATGGAAGAAAAGTAAAGGTGAGAGAATTTACACATGAAACTTAAAATACAAGTCTTAATAACAACATTTATTTATTTTATTTTATTTTTGCATTTCCAGCGAACAAGACCCCAAAAAATGACAACTTTGCGAGTCAGGACATGGTGAGATCTCACACTACACCCAGTGCAGAGTTACAAACCTCCTGCTTCATGCACACAACATGAGACACACTTCACAATGTGACAAACACAAGTTAAACCAAGGAAATAAGTCAGAACAAAACAGGCTTGACCTGATGTTCAGAAGTAGTGACTCTCTATAGATCCACATGTTCCTGAACAGTGTGTTTTCACTGTGTAGGCTGATCCTGAAGATGGTGTTTCCTACGCCTCCATCAGCTACACCAAGAACACCAACAGTAGAGACAAAGTAAGACGTCTGATTGGGTATTCTAGTTACGTGTTGGTACGAGTACATGAGGTCACATCCTGTTGTGCTGTTTGTTTCCAGGTACGACGTAAAACTGATGATGATGAAGGTGATGCAGTGACCTACAGCACTGTGAAAGCTTCTTCAGCTGATCCCAGCAATCTCTACGCAACCATCAACAAACCAAACAAATAAGAGACAACATGTTAAAGTCTAACTATCTGTTTTCTTATTGGATGGGATACACTTTATGTAATTTTTTTTAAGGTACCAAAAGTAACCTGACTCCAAGCGGTTAGTGTTAGGTTAACCCTAACTCTATTATTTTGTGTTTTCTCTATTTTAATAGTAACTTTGTTTTCTTTTTCAGAGCTAATGTGTAACATACTGTTTAAACATGTAGTATTGAAGTGTTTTAATGCAGCATCTGAATGTTAAGTATACTTTAGTATTTGCTTATACTATACATAGGCTGCAGCAATCCCTATAAGGACTGTCCTCTGTTATCCTAACAACAAGCAGAGGCATGAAGCTGATCACCGACTTCAACAGCAAAGCCAAGCAGCAGGACGGCGTCCCAGACAGAACCAACAATCTGAATGTCTTTTTCAATAGATTTAGCACTGGACCCCCTTCTCCCTATGTTCAACCTCACTCTTAAGCTGGAAAGGATCCTCGTGCTATGGAAAACATCCTGCAAAGTGCTGGTTTCACTGACGTCACATGTTATGAAGGTCCTCAAGAGACTGCTGAGACCCCTGGTGACCCCTGTCTTGGACCCTCTTCCACCTGGATGGCGGAAAGGGCTTTGATTTCTCCAGTGCTTTCAACACCATTCAGCTCTTTCCCATGAGTAAGAAGCTGCTCAGGATGGGTGTCATCTTCTCCACTGGCTCCTGGATTAATGATTACTTCTGACAGGCCCCAGTTTGTGTGGCTAGGTGTACCCCTGCCTCTCGCCCGATGACAGTTGGAATAGGCTCCAGCGGACCCCCGTGACCCCTAACAGTGATGAACGGGTGTAGAAGATGAATGAATGAATGGAAACCACAGGGGACCATCCTGTCTCCATTTCTATTCACTCTTGATATCCCTGATTTCCAGTCCAGCTCTGCAAAAGTTCTCTGATGACTCTACAGTGGTTGGGTGTATTAGAGATGGACACTGATCAGGGACTTTGTGGAGTGGTCCCAGGCAAACCCCCTACTCTTGAATGTGGACAAGACCAAGGAGCTGGTCATTGACTTTGACTGGAGGAAGAGTGGAGCCCTTAATCATCCAGGTCCTGGAGGTGGTAATAGTGGACCACTATAAGTAGCTGGGAGTCAATGTGAACAACAGACATTACATTAGTTGATTGGTGTCACCTTGTCTTGTCTTCTTTTGTGTATTAAAGAAACTCTTTTTGCCAACTCAGCCTCTTTCAAGTCCTGCATCTGGGTCCAAAATCCCATTCCCCACTTCTCCGTTCTGACAGAATGACGCGACCACGAAAGGACCCAGCGGACTTATTTGCATTTAATGAGGAGTACAAAAGGCAAGTTAAGAATTATTTGGAGCAAAGTCTGGGGTATGGACCATGGCTCAAACCTGAGTTGTTGCCTTTTTTCTTGGGCATGCGTTTGGCCATGGAGGCCCCGACTGGGAGGATGGGTCCAGATGGACGCCATCCAGGAAAGTCTGCTGGCCGGCAGCCTTTGGAGTTCCGCACTGCCGGCCATTTGGTAGCATCTTCCTGGCCTGCTAGCCACCGGCCAGCTAGCTCCCAGCGAGCCACTCCTGCCTCCGTTTCTGCTCCTGCTCCTGTACCTGCCTCGCTTCAGCTCCAGCTCCTCTCCCGGCACAGAGGGTCGTCTCATGCACTGTTCCAGCGCTGCTTCCTGTCCCTGTTCCTGTACTGGATCCTGATCCCGCTCCCGTTCCTGTGCTGGATCCTGATCCCGCTCCCACTCCTGTGCTGGAACCCGCTCCGGATCCCAGCCCCGCTCCTGTGCTGGATCCTGATCCCGCTCCCGTGCTGGATCCTGATCCCGCTCCCACTCCTGTTCCTGTGCTGGATCCTGACCCCACTCCCGCTCCCACTCCTGTGCTGGATCCCGCTCCGGATCCTAGTCCCGCTCCTGTGCTGGATCCCGCTCCGCATCTCGCTCCCCCTCCTGTGCTGGATCCCGCTCCCCCTCCTGTGCTTCATCCCACTCCTGCTTCCGAGGTGGGTCCGCTCTCGGCCACGTCCGCCCGGCCTCCTGGCCGACCACCAGATCGGTCCTGTCTGCCCAGGCTCCCACCTGCCGTGCCCCCTCCGCCCACTCTGTCTTGTCCTTAGTTTGTGATTTTGTTTTGTTAGAGACATCTGGGATCCATCACTTAAGGAGGGGGCTCTGTCATGTCTTCAGTCTTGTCTTCTGTCTTGTCTTTCGTCTTTTTTGTCTCGTCTTTTTTCACAGTCACTGTTTAGTTCTATCATGGTTTAGTTTCTTGTGTTTATATCGTATCTTAAGTCATTGTTTTTTTCATAGTCATGGTTTAGTTTTTCAGTTTCCTGTTTTATTTTGTTAAGTTCCTTGATTTCCTGTTTGTCATGTCTGTGTGTTCTTTTTGATTAGTGGATTGGTGTCACCTTGTCTTGTCACCTGATTTGTCTCACCTGTGTCTCGTCATCACTCTGTTCCTCATGTATTTTTATAGCCCTGCCTTCCCCTTCGTTCCTTGTCGCGTCATACTACATGTCACAGTGCCTGTATGTCTTACGTTTTTTGCTTGTTTCCGTGCCTTAGTGTTTTATGTTATCCATGTATCTTGTATTCATGGCAAGTCATAGTTTTGATCGTGTTTTGAGTTTTACTTTTTTTTTGGATTTCCTGTTTGGTCAGCAGCGCCCTTGGTTTTTGTGAGTTTGTTTCTTTTATTTATTAAAGAAACTCTTTTTGCCAACTCCTGCCTCAGCCTCTTTCAACTCCTGCACCTGGGTCCAAAATCCCATTCCCCACTTCTCCGTTCTGACAGCCTGCTCCAGACCAGGCAAAGTTCCAGGATCTATTTAATGTCATCCCATATCTCAGTCAGCAGTCCCCACAAACGGAAAGTTATTCCACTGCCCACTACACAATGTTATCACATATAACTAGACCCACTGTCTAGTAGACCCAAATTTAGGACTTTTTTTTCTTCCTCAGTTTGGCCCTAATACTCAGTCGTATAAAATACGCGTCCTATATAAATATAAATACACATCAATGTCTTATGTTTCTTTATTGAATAAGGAGGGCGGCTGGCCTTTCTGTGTGGAGTTTGCATGTTCTCCCTGTGTTCATTAGGTTAACTGGTGATTCTAAATTGGCCGTAGCTGTGAATGTGAGTGTGAATGGTTGTCTGTCTCTGTGTTGGCCCTGCGATGGACTGCCGACCTGTCCAGGGTGCACATATTCTCACCTGATGACAGCTGAGATAGACCCCCGTGACCCCTAACAGGACCAAACGGGCATAGAAAATGACTGAATGAATGTGTTGGAAACCACAGGGGATAACAGTCAGGCGGAGTAGTAAATATCCACTGTACAAACATGTTTATAAATGTGTTAACTGTCTGTCTTAAACTGTCTGTTTGTTGTTTTTATCTGGTTGTCATTACAGACAAAAACCTCCAAACTTTAAATTCAAAAAAAGTAGTGCTCCATCACCATAGACATTTATCTTAACCAAGAATCTTTACACATTTGTGCTCGTCAACTTTTCTTTTTTAACACGTCACTGACACAAATGCACTAAAGAACCTGGTTTGGTGTGGAGACAGAGCAGTAGACATTTGTATATAAAATAAATAGGAGTGGTCCCAGGATCGATCCCTGTGGCACACCCTCCGATACATATTTTATTCTGATTTTGAGCAGTGGCGGCTGGTCAATAGAGGGCGCTAGGGCGCCGCCCCTCCTGTGAAATATTGATTGTTTTATGTATCTACCAAGATCAACCATGAATCAATCAAACCTAACAAATACGAAATAAATACACAAAAATACATCGCGTTTTTACTTGTGCAATGGTGTAGTGGTACCCGCCACACTGCCAGTAACCATTAAATGCGTCTGACTTTAGGCTAAGCTGTGATTTGTCATTCGATATAAAGCCCTCCTCCAGGTCAGGGGCGCCGGCCATACTGGAGTCTATGAGAGCTAGCAAACTTTTTTACTGTTTACGAGCAGATACAGCTTTTCATTGGCGCATGAAAATTCGATTCTCGGGCGCAGCTCTCTGCGCCCCAGACCAATGGTGTTGTTTTGTCTATTTTTTACTCTTAGCATGATTGGACAATTCATCAATCAATCACGTCAATCAGGAAGCATTCGCGCCACAGCTGTAACTCGATCTAAGAGCCAAGATGGCTGACGTTAATAGTGGAGACTCAGTGATGCTTTAGGAAAATTCAATTATTTCACTTAAAAAAAACAGTTTTTCGTTGGTCGGCTGTGGAGAAGAAAAAGAGTGAAGGAGTTGGGACCCGACTGTCCGGACTTAAACATTTCGCAGCAGGTTACTGATCGTGGGACATACACAAGGAGCTTCATCTCAAATGTGTATGCCAAACGGAATGGCTAGCTAGATGTGCAGTATGTGCACTCTCGCTCTCTGTCAAACACACATAGCTACAAACAGAGAGAGAATGTTAACTTGTGTATAATTCCTATTTTTATTGATGTATTAGCACTTTTAAACTTGCTGGATTTTACATGGCAAATAAATTAAGTTAAAACTTAATTCCTTTGTAATTGTCTTTGTAGGAAATGTTCTAGTTTGTCTTTAATATTTTGTCAGAATGCACCAGAATGCTTAGTTTGTATGTGAAAATCACAAAAAATTAATGGGGGAGAATGCCCCCAGACCCCCCTACATGGGTTTCATTTACAAACTTTGCGCCCCCCCCTAACATAAAATTCACCAGATGCCACTGATTCTGAGGTTGTGGACGATGGCCATAGATAACAGGTAACTCTGGACTTAACGGGGAATAGTACTAGTGTATTGTTGGGCCTGGATATCAAGGCACTCAATATTGAGGTTTGGCTATCATGAATAATTAATAATTATCAAAAATAATTATTTATTATTAAATAATTGGATCTGAATTACAAGATCACCCCGGGGCACCACCCTTCTAGGAAGGGAAAAGATAGCCAATCAAATTAGTCTCATAAATTATACTAAATTGTCAATTTGGATTTCTGATTAATAATTAACTTAATAACTATAACCAAAAATTACCACATTAACAACTAGTTGAAGGAATTTGGAGTTCTTGGCAGTGTAGAGGTTGGCAGTATTCACTCTTGTGCAACATTAAACAGACAACTGGTATGTTTAAAGGACATTTATTACAATAGTAAAAAGGTACTGGTTCTTTATCAGCCTGTTGTGACGTTTGACTTCTTTAGAACTGCTCCGTTCTGATGTCACTGATCAAGAAAAAAATGTGAAGCGAAGGCACACTCATACTTTATTCTTTGGAACTGAGTTTCAAATAGAGAGAAGGAGGCGTTAAGAGGAAGTGAAGTCAGCATTGTCACAGAAAGTCAGCGCTCTACAACTATTTCAGACACTGCTGGAGTAATAAGTAAAGGAAACACAGAGAAAGACGGAGAAGCATGATGGCTGAATTCAGATGGATTAAACTACTGTCACTGATGATACTGACGCTTCAGTTTACGGGTAAGGACACATACATATTTATAATTAACCAACCTGCATTGAAGATGAGATTTAGTTTTTGGCTGTCCTTCATAGGAAACACATCTACCTTAAGAACGTCTTCTGATTGCATTCATGTGACAAAACATCGGCTTAGAGGAAAATCGTAAATGGTTAAATCGTATTAAAAGAGAAACTTAAAAAAATAAACTATTGTGGAACATAAGAATGACAGCTGAGAGAAGAGAGAGATTAAAGTCGCAGTTTCTAAAAGATATGAATACCATGTAAAACGGAAACATTTAAACAAAGTATTCCCTCTAATACTACTAATCAATGCGACTATGTTGTCTGTTAAAGAAAATCAAAGTAGAATATGAGGCCATTATTGTAGCAAAACTATCTACAAATGTGTATTTCAATCCGTGTGTGTGTAACTGGATTTGCAAATGTGTAAAAAAAAAATCCGCAAATGCGTACATCGATCTGTATGTGTAGATGAATCTATAAATGTGTGATCTGTAAATATCTGGCATTTCCAGACCTCTCCTGTTAATAATGTGTGTGTCTCATTCGAGAACCCTGTTATGTTACGCCATCCAGCTTCCATTGTATCGGGATCGGGATCACTGTTCGTCACAACTTTAGCCGATAGCTAATATCATTGGGAGCTAGCCTAGCGCCCGCTGGTGGCATGTAGCTGTATAGCTAAGGAGGCACACAGACAAATCTCCATACGCATTTGCAAATCGCTGCACACATTTATGGATCTGCCGCGGCAGAAGTGAAGCAAAAGTGACGTGTAAGAACACATCCTATGGAGAGGCCAGATATTTACAGATGACACATTTACAGATTTATCTATGTATACAGATCGATGTTAACATGTGCGGATTTTTTTTGCACATTTGCAAATCTAGTTACACACACACTGATTGAAATACACATTTGCAGACAGTTTTGCTACAATAATGGCCTCATAGTAGAATACATACAAATAACAATGGTTGTGTTGTATCTGAAATGATGGTCACTCTGACATTAATAGAAACATGTTTGTTTCTCTGTCATATTCTCAGGAGCACTAAGCAGACAGCTTCACCTCTACTACACTGTCAGAGATGGAGATGACGTCACTTTGTCTTGTGAGAATGTGCTTGATGATCATCATAACTGTGACAGTACTACCTGGATCTTTGTTAGTTCAAGAAGCAGATCAGCAGTAGAGCTGGTTACTCTTGGACAGATCATATCTAAACCAGACAGACTGAGTGTTACAACAAACTGTTCTCTGGTTATAAAGAAGTTCACAGATGAGGATGTTGGTCGTTACACCTGCAGACAGTTTGACAAATCAGGACGACAACAAGGTTCAGATGCTGTGGTTTCTCTGTCTGTTGTAACCAGTGAGTATTTCTATCATAATGTTTTCATCTCAAAGTGTCTCATTAGAACAACACACTGAAACATGACAATAATTCTGATTAGAATAATGAAGTTAATCTCACTAACTTTGTCTTTCTCTTCCAATCCATCTTCACCAGTGACTGAACACAATGACAATGATCAGGTGACTTTAACCTGCTCTGTGAGGACATATGAACGATGTAGACATTCAGTGAAGTGGCTGTACAGAAATCAAGATGTGGACAAAGATACCAAGGAAGTAATAACATCACAGTCTTCCTGCTCTGCTTCTGTCAAGTTTCTGACTTCTCATTTCAGTTACACATCAAGGTATAAAGTCTTTAACTGTCAAGTAACTACAGAGACTAATGAAGTTCAGCTTTTTACCTTCAGCTATCGTCCATCAGGTGAGAAACAAACTGAGCTGGATCCAAAATTTTAATAATAAATCTCACACAGACAAAGTCTCAATGAACTTGTGTTATTATTGTGTTATTTTCTGTAGATGAGGACACAAAATCACCAACATTATCTCCAACTGAATCAGAACATTCAACTGAGAACAACAGAAGAGTCGATGTAACAACAACAGAGGACACCTCATCAAAATCCCAGTGTAAAGTCTCACCATGTCTCTGTTTCTCTTTCATCAATACTCACATGTATTTCTCTCCTTCCACAGTCGTCTCTTTGACAGAGAACAGAAAGCTGCAGCTGAAACATGTCTTCCTGTCTTCATTGTCTTCCAGGCTGGTGGAGGTTCATCATTGTAGCTGTGGGTTTAGCAGCACTCTCAACAACTGTTGTGGCCGTCATCATCTGGACAAGAACTAAAGGTGAGATGATGAATATATGAACAAGAAGTCTGGATGAACCTGGATTCAAATATTTACCAAATGACTCTAGTTTAATGTCACTGCTATCTTTACATTGTGGAGTTATTAGAGTGTTGGATGCTTAAAGATCAGAGAAGTTCCACTTTTGTTTTTTCCAGGTGTGTGATGATGAAGATGATGAAGTTTGAGCCTTCCTCCTCTGATCAACAACTTCAACATCATCTTACCATATATTCCTCACCAGCCTCTCTCTCCTCCATTCTTTCTCACCTCTTTCCATCACCTCATCTTCCTCATCTCTCTACTCACCTGTATCCACCTCCCTCATTCTGTAATGATCTGAGTCATGTGTTTGATTTGTGTTTCCTGTTTTATTTTGGTCATCTCTTTGCTCCTCCCTCATTGGTTCCACCAGTGCCTTGTATCTCCATTAGTTATCTGTGTATATACTGTATAGTCCTGTTACTCCCTCGTTCCCTCGTTCCTTCCTTCCTTCATTCTCCTAAAGTGTCCTTACCCTTGTATTATTGACTTTCAGATTTTGGATTTAATTTTACTGTATTATATTTTTGGACTCAATTTTGGACAAAGTGTTACACTCTTGTTGTTGTTTGTGTTTTGCTGGACTTTAGATTTATCCTGCTTTTCTCTGTTTATTAAAGTTTATTAAATTGACTTTTACTACTTCAAACGTCATATCCTTGATTTGGGTCCATCCCATTTCTTGCAAAATGATCAAATGTTTGTCAGCTCAGTATTTATACATCTGCTCCATCATTCATATCTTTGTGCATTTTTCCAGATGTTTCCGTCATTTTATTGTCTGTTGGTCCTCTCCTGATTTTTGACGTGTTCTTATAAATATGGATCTTGATTTTTTTTTGTCTTGTTTTATCCTTTCTGCTTTGTCTATCTGCCTTATAAGTCAATATCAAGTCACTTGCCTGTACTAGTGTTTATTTTCTAAAACCTGTCACATTAAATTCTATTGTATGTTCAGTGATTTACTAACAGTGTCATTACTTTCATTGATGATGGTGCCACAATGTGTAGTGAGGAGGTAGAACCCAAACACGGGAAATGAACACAAGAAAGTAAGGACTAGATGAAATAACAATTACTTTAATGAGGACTTATATTAGGAAACAAAGGTGCTGCAGAATGAGGCAGGTTAATCTAATAATATATGTCCAAGAAACACCAAAGAATCATGAGGAGATGAACAAAAACACTAGGAAACACATGGGTACATGACAGGTAGATCCACGTTACGAAATGACACGGAAGACACAAGACACCAAAGTAGGAGCTTTGTAGAGCTTTGACTAAGTAGAAAACAATCAAGGGATGCAGAGTTCAGGACTCTGGCCCAGAGACAAACCAGAAAGACATAAGACATTGTTTATGTATGGGAAATTTCTACAAGTGGGATAAAAACAACAGAAACATGTGGGTTGTTGTTGACTCAGGCTGGTGTTGTACAGCCTGATGGCAGCTGGAATGAAGGACCTGTGGTAGCGTTCCTTCTTGCAGCGTGGATGCAGCAGTCTGCTGCTGAAGGAGCTGCTTAGGTCTCCTACAGTCTGATGCAGTTGTTACGTGACAGGCAGGGTCAGGGGTTAGACTTGTTTGTGTACGTGCCTTTTCCCTCCTGTTCTTCTCTTCCCCTCCTCCTTCTCACTGCTCTCAGGTAAAGTCAACCTAATTAGCCTACACCTGTAGAGCACAGCTGGCTAATCATGCAAGGTTCCAGTATCAAAGGACCATACCTGCAGTGATCACTCTCTACTCTCTGGCTCCATTTATTCTGACTGTCATTTTATCCTCCTTGATGGAGTCCAGAGAGCAGACCAGGACAGAGTCAGCACGTCTGACCAGCTTGTTCAGTCCTGAGCAGTGACCTGCACACCCTAAAGGACCTCAGTCGTCTCAGCAGGTGAAGACGACTTTGGTCCTTCTTGTACAGGGCGTTTGTGTTGTGTGTCCAGTCCAGTTTATTGCTGAGGTGAACACCCAGGTATTTGGATTCCTCCACGACCTCGATGTCCAAGCCCAGTGCCCACCAGTCTACAAAGTTGGTGATGACCTCCTGGTACTCCAGATCGATTCCCTGAGATTCCTTTTCCCTTTACCTACCATAGGCCTTTGAATGGTCCTCTTAAGTCTGTCACTTACATTTGACAAAAGAACATTGATAAGCAGCTACATTTCCCTACTGTGATCACCATCAACACACTGAGACCTCGTCTGGTGGTCGACAACGGAGAAGTGGGTCCTGTTAGTCGAGCTGACTGTGCCATGGGAGGAGGGCATCCAGGAGGCATATGAGAGGAAGAAGTCATGGTATGCTGACCTAGTGACAGAATGCCAAGAGAAAGGTTGGAGGGCAACAATCTGCCCAGTCGAACTCGGTTGCCGTGGCTTTGTGAGTCTCTCAACCAATCGCTTCCTGAGGAACATTGGCCTCACATCAGCAAAGGTCAAGAGGATCATTAAGGACCTCTTAGAAGAAGAGAAGTAGATGTTCTGTAGACTAAAGGAGAGAAACATCAGTGATGGATGGCTCCCAGCTGAAGACCCTGCAGCTGGTACTTAGGGACTGGTGGAGGCGCATCAAGCAGAAATGTCATGCAGGTACCAATCTGCCTGTGAATCATTTTGGCGACATCTGCTGGATAATATTATACATAGCACTAGAATGAAACAAAGGGCCATCAATTAATACTGTACTTCATAAATCTGAAAGAAATACAAAAATATATTCACAAAATGAAAGTAAAATGTTTGTGCAACTAGGGACTGTGATGACAGCAGTTGTACAAAAAGGGGATTTCGGTTTATTTGAAAACTAGATCATTTCAGGTGAGTCAGGCTTTAGTCTGGTCCTCTTCTATGTATCTATACAGGTATGTAAATCAGTGTATAGTGTGTCTATGCATATGTGCCAATGTGAGTATACAAGTTAATCTAATGTTATACCAAAATTACCTTAAACTTCTCTCTCCCTCATTCTAAATCAATGAAACTACATAACGTATGCAAAACTCTACTCCTCTTTAAAACCTACAACCATCTGAGGGATTGTCTCCATTTATAAGCATTGTGAGTTTGACAACCCTGCCCTGCATTCAAAACTGGAGTGACACGTCGCCAATGGTGGCTGATACCCATGTGATGTAATGAAGCTTCATTTAGGGAGTCACGTGATCTTTCGACTGATGAAGTGAGGCATCGAAACATCTTGTCGCGATACTTCTGCTTTGAAAGCTTGACACTGTTTCGAGCGTCTGCTTCGAGCATAACACCTCTAGCTGTACTCACATTCTGAACAAAACACTTCCCCATCAGTTCACTGGAAGACGCACAATGAGGAACCAACAGTCTCAGATCATCTTATCTGTGTGTTGCATCTTTGGCAGCGATGGTCAGTGGTAGGTTCTGTCTCTTGAGTCTATCTTTAAAAAGCTGCCTCATCGCCCACATTTATCTTAATTAACAACCCTCACACATTCGTCATCTTCCTCTTTATAAGACATCAGCTACGTGACTGTCACAACTGCACTGTGGGAATGGACGCACTGTTCACTTCACATGGTTTTAATGTCACAGTCTTATGTTGCCTCACACTTCTATGAAAGAGTCTGGTTTTGACCACTATATCACAGTATCATCTGCATACAAGTTTGCATGCATCAGAAACATTTGAAATAAGGTTGTTGGTAAATGTAATATGAATAGGAGTGGTACCAGGATTGATCCCTGGGGCACGCCCTAAAATAAAATGAGGAAGATGTAAATGATAGCATCAGTCTGGACACACTGAAGTTTGATTCATCTGATTTCTGTGACTCTTATAGAGGCTGCACAAGTTTGGCTGAACAGAGACTAGCAGTAAGAACAAGGAAGTGACATCACATGAAGTCAAAGCTGTATCTCTCTAAATAAAGAACTAGTTCAGACGCTTCACACATATGAAGACGATAAAACCACTGGCCCTAGTTACTGTTGTACATCCACAACAACCTGACTAGTTTCTATGGGTGAGTAGTTTTACTCATCACATGTCACTCTTCATCAACGTGAATCCCTTCTCTTTTACATCTTCACTAACAATTGTCAAACATTTGTCTTCTTCTTTTAACCCTCATGCTACTCTCCTGCATGCTTTCTAGCTGTTGGTCCCAGAGACCACAAAGATAGCACGAGGGTTATAACCTCAAACATGTCACTGCCTCAAATGCACCATGGGAGTGGACACAGTGTGAACTTGTTCTTATTGTGGTTTTCTAGTCACACCATTACGCTGCCTCACTCAGCTGCAAAAGATCTTGCTTTAGTTTAGATGCAAAGCTGTTTATCACAGTCTCTTAATTATTAAAGTGACAATTTGCATTTTGGTAAAGAGTGTTTATATATTATAAAATGAATAGTAGAGGACAGAGCACTGTCTTGGACACAATGAGGAAGTTAGAGGCGTTACCTTCTTTCTGCACACACTACAGTCAGTTATAAGGAAGTGACATCACAGAACATCAACGCTGTATCTCTCTATAAGAACAACTATTTTAGACAGTGAGACATTTACGAGAAGGAGGAAGACGAAGAAAGACGGACAAGCATGATGGATGACTTCAAATGGATTAAACTACTGTCACTGATGATACTGATGCTTCAGTTTACAGGTAAGGATTCATTAACTTGCATACTTGTACATAAAAAGTGGATGATATATGCTGAAGAGTCTCTAATATCTAGCACTGAGATGAGGTCTGGTGGATTGTGTTGATAGTCCAGGAGCAAGATGCTAAATGACACACTGGAGCAATGTGTCATGGTTTGTGATTAGTTTTCCTGGGTTTCTGTTTATTGTATTTTGTTAAGTTCTTGTTTTTTTACAGTCATGGTTAATTGTTTAGTTTTTCTGTTTTCAGTTTCCTGTTTTATTTTGTTAAGTTCTTGGTTTCCTGTCTTGTGTCTCTTCCTGTATCTTCCCTCCTTTGTGACTGTCTTCCTCGTGTTGATTTGTTTCACCTGTGTGTATATATAGCTCTGCCTCCTCCTTTGCTCTCTGTGATGTCGTACTCGCCACATGTTATACATGTCCCATGGTCTTGCTTTTGTCTCGTTTAGCTCTAGTCTTGATTTGTTGATTGTTTTGTTTTCTCATGGTTTAGACGCGTCTAGTTCATGGTTCGTGTTTCAAAGAAGTTCTTGGTTTTGTCAGTTTGAGATTTCCTGACTCGTCTGTGGCGCCTTTGGTTTTCTCTCTTGTTTTTGTTAATCTAATACCTTTCTTCCTACACCTGGCTCAGCCTGTTCAGTTCTGCGTTTGGGTCCTACCACCGTGACCACGCAAGGCGTCTTGACACAACGTGCATCTCAAGAATAATATCTCTCTATCTCTCTAAAAATCTCTAACAATTCAATCAATTAAGTGATATAGTTTCAATAGATTCAAAATGTGTCTTGAATCAAATATTGGCTGATTGTAGGATACAGACGAATTAATTTTCAATCAAATGCTGCAGTCAAATGAATTAAAATCCTTTAAATTGAGATTTCAAATGTATATTGATTCTCACCATTGTCTGTTTTACTGTTTGCTGTTGACAGGATGTTGTGGTTATTTTCAGTCATGGTCTAGAGGAACATCAAACCACACCACAGATAGAGTTAGAGAGATGAACTGTGTGGGTAGTTCTTAGTTCCTGGTCTCCCTCCGTGGCTGAAATAGTTTCCATGGCAGTGTAGACAGTCACTTTATGGGTAAATATTCAGGTTAAACTAATTTTCTGCATTAATGGCTCTGATGGTGTGGCATGCTTTGCTCTTCTCTGGACCGGTGACACACACTTAATAATGATTTGATGATTCATATTTTCCTCCACTTCATTAAGTCAAGGTTTCCAGAACAAATCCTTATGTTCCTGTTGCTGCTCTTGGATGCCATTTTCTCATTGTTACCTTTGGATAGATCCACTTTTCCTGTCTGAGGTCAATGTTACTAATCCAGCATGGCTTTCTTTGGCTCTGCATTGTGACATGTATCATAGGTTTCAGTGGGTTCATGGTTGTCAGTGGGGAATAAAAAGAGGAATGTGTCTGAAAACACAATGATTCAAACTTTCTGGGCAACAGTGCATCAGAAACATCAAAAGAAGCTCTTCTATTCTGATGTTACTTCATTACATGATCTTAGATAAACCAAGGTAGCCATGTTATGTGTTGTCTCTGAGGTTAGTTGAGTCTTGACAGTCAGGGATGAGGAACATACGAATACAATGGTTGTGTTGTATCTGAAATGATGGTCACTCTGACATTAATAGAAACATGTTTGTTTCTCTGTCATATTCTCAGGAGCACTAAGCAGACAGCTTCACCTCTACTACACTGTCAGAGATGGAGATGACGTCACTTTGTCTTGTGAGAATGTGCTTGATGATCATCAGAACTGTGACAGTACTACCTGGATGTTTATTGGTTCAAGAAGCAGAGCAGCAGTCACATTGTTTGAAAACATGAATATTCACAAAGATGCCAGAAATAAACCAGACAGACTGAATGTTACAACAAACTGTTCACTGGTTATAAAGAAGGTCACAGATGAGGATGTTGGTCGTTACACCTGCAGACAGTTTGACAAATCAGGACAACAACAAGGTTCAGATGCTCAGGTTCTTCTATCTGTTGTAACCAGTGAGTATTTCTATCATAATGTTTTCATCTCAAAGTGTCTCATTAGAACAACACACTGAAACATGACAATAATTCTGATTAGAATAATGAAGTTAATCTTACTAACTTTGTCTTTCTCTTCCAATCCATCTTCACCAGTGACTGAACACAAGGACAATAATAATGTGACTTTAACCTGCTCTGTGAGGACATATGAACCATGTAGACATTCAGTGAAGTGGCTGTACAGAAATCAAGATCCAGAGAAAGATAACAAGGAAGTAATAACATCACAGTCTTCCTGCTCTGCTTCTGTCAAGTTTCTGACTTCTCATTTCAGTTACACATCAAGGTATGAACTCTTTAAGTGTCAAGTAACTACAGAGACTAATGAAGTTCAGCTTTTTACCTTCAGCCGTCGTCCATCAGGTGAGAAACAAACTGAGATTTATCTGAGATGTTAAATTATTAAAGCTCCATTTATACAACAGTTAATGAGTAGTTTGAGTTCTTTTCATTTGTTCAGGTAAAGACACAAAACCAACAACATCCAAAGGCAAAACAACCAAGGACCCCCCAAAAAAAGTACAAGGTAACATCTCAGTTTGTGATGAGGGGAGATTATTATGAGCTGTTGAAAACTAATTGTTCATTTAATGGATTAAATCTTTAATGTGCAGGTTGTATGGTTCTTTTGTTCAGGTGAAAACACAACATCAACAACATTAACTCCAACTGATTCAGAGAACAACACAAGAGTTAAGGGAACAGCAACAGTGTCTTCAACCACGGACACCTCAACAAAAGTATATGGTAACGTCTCTATCTGAGATGTTAAATTATTAAAGCTCCATCTATACAACAGTTCTCAATGAGTAATTTGAGTTGTTTTAATTTATTCAGGTAAAGGCAGAAAACCAACAACATCCAAAGGCAAATCAACTTCAACAGAGTCTTCAACCGAGGACCCCTCAAGAAAAGTAAAAGGTAACGTCTCAATCTGAGAAAGATTTTTATGAGCTGTTGAAAACTAATTCTTTATTTAATGAAGTGTTTTTCAACCATTCTTGAGCCAAGGTACAGCTTTTTCATTGAAAAAATCACAAGGGACACCATCAACTGAAAACGTTCAAAACAAACAATATAAAGTCATTCTTGTCAAATTGTCTTGAAAAGAAATCAAAGAAAAATGTTTTATATATATACACACACACAGCAGGGGTTGCGTTAACCGAATATTTTCCGTCACTGAGCGTTTTTGTTAATAAATGTGACAACAAAAATCTGAAGTCCATCCGTCATTTTGACAGGTTGCAATTCACACCCTGACCACTTGGTGGCGAGTTACCTTATTAATTGGCTCTTGTCTCTCATCGCAGTTTGCGTTCCAAACATCGCAGAACTTTTGTCGGTGCACGGTTTCCTGGTACACCGATTATACTGATGCACACGGCAGAGCTCGGCTAACCATATGTCTACGTCTAGTATATGCAGTCAATGGTCTATGTCTATGCAGCTAACTTTACTGAAAATGAAATGTTATTGAATATGTATTTATCATCAAAGAAAAGAAAATTAAAGTGACGGGTAAAAATGGATTATGACGGGACCCTGTCAGTCAAAATTACAGACAACGAAAAAGTCTAGTACAACCTCTGATACACGGAGAGATATATATACAGACACAATGGATCAAAACTTTAATGGACAGGTTGTATGGTTATTTTGTTCAGGTGAGAAAACAACATCAGCAGCAGCACATTCAACTGAGAGCAACACAAGTACAACAGTGTCTGCAACCAAGGACGCCTCACCACATCCATGTAATGAGACAACAAGTCTTTCTTTCTTTTTTCTTCAAGTTTTAATTTTCTATTCCTTTAATTATTCTTTCTCCATTCCAGATGTGTTTATCATTGTGGCTGTGGTTTTAGTCGCCCTCTTAATAATTGTTGTGAAAGTCATCAGATGGAAGAAAAGTAAAGGTGAGAGAATTTACACATGAAACTTTAATAGATTACAAAATTTAACAAAAACTTTTCAAGATGGCGGCGCGCAATAGTGCAGCGGCTTCTCGTGCTCCCGGGGTCGAGCCCCCTTTAAGTACTTTAGAAACTGACAACACTTGGACTCAGCTCCACTTTGTGCAACTGGGTCCAGGACTTCCTAACCGACAGGCCGCAGTCTGTGAGGATCCACGATGTCTCCTCCTCTATCACCCTCTGCACTGGCTCCCCCCAGGGCTGTGTGCTGAGCCCCCTCCTGTTTACCCTGCTCACATACGACTGCTCAGCGATTCACCCGAGCTGTCTGATTGTGAAGTTTGCGGACGACACACAGGAAGGAGGTAGAACACCTGGAGGCTTGGTGCAGAGAAAACAACCTCTGCATCAACGTGAAGAAGACCAAGAAGATGATCGTGGACTTCAGAAGGGGCAGACATCTCCCCCTCCCCTGCACATTGGAGGGACAGAGGTGGAAGTGGTCTCCTGCTACAGGTACCTGGGCGTCCACATCACCGACAACCTCACTTGGAGCACCAACACTTCCTGCCTGATTAGGAAGACACACCAGCGCCTCTATTTTCTCAGGAGGCTGAGGTGCACCAGACTGGGGAGCTCAGTCCTGACATCATTCTCCAGGTGTGTGGTGGAGAGCGTCCTGTGCTCCTGCATCACTGCAGCAGAGAAGAAGGCTCTGCAGAGGGTGGTGAAAGCTGCACAGGAGACGGTGGGACACAGTCTATCCACCACCACGGACATCTACACCTCCAGGTGTAGGAAAAGGGCCACCTGCATCAGGAAAGACCCCACCCACCCTGCATACACTGTTTGTCCCTCTCCCCTCAGGCAGGAGGCTACGGAGCATTAAGAGCAGGACCACCAGACTGAGGAACAGCTTCTTCCCAGAGGCTGTGGGACTATCAAACGCTGGAGGATCTTCGTAGCCCCCCCCCACCCCCAACAGTCACAACCCGTGAACACATCTGCACAGGCTGCAGGCTGCAGTTCCTTCCATGTACCAACATGTGTTGTAATGACAAAAAAGAATCCTTGACTCCTTAAATAATCTTCTGCTTATCTTTGTCTTTTCAGGGAACAACACTCCAGCAAATGAGGATGTTGTGAGTTCTTTTTATGACAAATTCTTCTTCTTGTATATCTGAGACAAGATCCATTAAGATAAATAATAGTGACTGTGTTGTAGTGTTGACATGACTGTTGTGTTCTAATGCACTAACCTGTACAGATGTGTTGCTTCTACTGTTTCCAAGCATCATCTGGATGAACTGAACTGTGAACTGTAAATGTTCTTTGACTCTTCTTGTTCAGGGCCTGACATCAAACCCTGCAGAGACTGAGTCTGCACCAGGAACCAGTCAGGACATGGTGAGATCTCACACTACACCCAGTGCAGAGTTACAAACCTCCTGCTTCATGCACACAACATGAGACACACTTCACAATGTGACAAACACAAGTTAAACCAAGGAAATAAGTCAGAACAAAACAGGCTTGACCTGATGTTCAGAAGTAGTGACTCTCTATAGATCCACATGTTCCTGAACAGTGTGTTTTCACTGTGTAGGCTGATCCTGAAGATGGTGTTTCCTACGCCTCCATCAGCTACACCAAGAACACCAACAGTAGAGACAAAGTAAGACGTCTGATTGGGTATTCTAGTTACGTGTTGGTACGAGTACATGAGGTCACATCCTGTTGTGCTGTTTGTTTCCAGGTACGACGTAAAATTGATGATGATGAAGGTGATGCAGTGACCTACAGCACTGTGAATGCTTCCTCAGCTGATCCCAACAACCTCTATGCAACCATCAACAAACCAAACAAATAAGAGACACATGACCCACTGATCAGCCAGAACATTATGACCATTGACATGAGATTTTGGACCTGGCTTCATTCATTCATGTGGATGTTACTTAGACATGTAGCACCCACCTAGACCAGACCAGGCACCCCCACCCCATAGCAATGACACTCCTTGATGGCAGCAGCCATCCCCAGCAGGATGCAGCCACAAAAACACTTTAGGAAGAAGAACAGCACAAGATGTTGACCTGGCCTCCAAATTCACTAGATCCCAAACTGATCATGTATCTGTGGGATGATCTACAGAGGACCCTCCCCTCAAAGGCCCCCCACACACCACAGGACACCCTCAGAAGACCCATGTCCATTCTCTGATAAGTCACCATACGGAAGACCTACACAATGTTAGGAAGGTGGTCATAATGTTATGGTTGATCAGTATTTAAGACTCAAAAGGTGTTTCATGGACAGATGTAGGACAGTCCTTTAATATTTCTACATCTGTATTTTATGTAAAATAGTCTGGGGTTTGATTTCAAGTGTGACATTTGGGAACTGGCTGTGAACCCAAAACATTCTTTAAAAGGAGCTTTAGATGCACCTTAAACCGTCCATCATTAGGATCTTAAAGCAACATCACAACATTAGGAGTGATCACATCAATAGTTTGGTTCATCCTCAATATGAAATAATAAACCAGTGATCATGCCAAAGTAAAATGACATGGATGTCAACAGAGGCCAACAGATGATCCTCACGATCCTGTCCACTGTAAAGTTAAAATAAAAAAGTAAATAAATAAAATCCCTTCATCCATCCAAGTGAAGAACCCTCTAGTGAACGTAGACATATCTTCATCCCAGTCTATAGACTCCATGAGAGCAAACAGAGACGGTTCACCAGAAGATGCAAAAACATTCTCAAACCTCTAGAATAAAAAGACCAAAACAAAACCACCCAGAAAATCCAGATCAGTCGATGTGGACCAGAATGACAAGGAGATAAAAGTCTGGAGAAGACTTGGAACCGCTCATGATCCAAAGAATTCAACATCATCAGTAAAAGCAGGTGGAGGCAGCGTGATGCATGGATGTGGATGACGTCCAGCTACATCTGAGCCTCTGATAATACAGGACTGTTTATTAGAATGGTTGTAGTTCCTACACCTCTCCTTCACTTTGGATGTGAACATCTAAGAGTCTGTACTTTAAGAGCAGTTATTATTGCAGCTTGAATGTGTTTTAATGAAAGTTAAATGTCAGTGTTCAAATCTACATCTACGACCTGTGTGATGAGATTTATTACTGCAATAACCGTTTCTGTCCAGAAGGTGGTGCAGCAGCTTAACTATAGCAACTAAGAGAAAAGGGGAGGAGATCAAGTGGCAGCTTAAAGTGTAAATAGTCTGAATAATAAATGCCAGAATGTGTTTAACCTGTTATATCCTGATATGCAGCAATGTTATAATCTGTTCACAGTATTTTTTTACATTCTACTATGAAAGTGATGCAAGGTTGTGTTACACTTAAAGAGCCTATAGTCACCACCTGCCTCCATGAACTGTGATGGTTCAGTAGTGCTAACACTGAAGGAGGAGTCTGCTGATGATTGGTTTATTATAATTTTATCTTTTATTTTTGTCTATTAAATATTTTTTACCTGCTGTCTTAGGGTTAGGGTTAGACATGTACCACCAACCCTAACGCTACTTTTTGGGTTTTCTCTATTTCTGTATTTTAATTCTAACTTTGATTCCTCTGTCAGTGCTAATGTGTAACATACTGTATAAACATGTAGTAGTGAAGTGTTTAAATGCTACATCTGGACCTTTCTTATGCTTTAGTATTTGCTTATACTGCACTGTTGGGGGCGCTATACATCTATCTGATCTACTAGTGTGGGCTTTGAACTTCACTGCAGTATAATCATGGTATTCATTCATCTTTTTAATGTTTTATTTGTATTCTTTAATAAATATAGTTGCTTTAAACTGATCTGTGTGGATAAATTTAATGCTGCAGACACACAGTGGAGTGGTTGAATCTTAATCCACATAAAGGAAACCCTCTTACTGTTCTGCTAATGTGACCTTTTACACATTGTGATGATAATTCTGTGTTGTACTGCTCAGTCTGAACGCTCACATACTTCTTATTCCTGGATTCACATATTACACAATGTTTGCTCCAGTTCATGTTGTGCTAATAAAGCCAGACTCATGATCTGATGGTTCCCAGGTATCCACTCAGTTTCTGTGTGACCTTGTAGAACTGATACTTTACTTTAAAGCTGTCTCTTTCTCCCTCTGCAGACTCTACTCTGCTTCACACCTGTTGAAGTGTCGGTGTTGTACTCAGTCTCTATTAAATAACATTTTCCACACCGGACGTCAAAGTATAAATTCAGTGTCATGTCACTACGTTCTAAAGTAGAAGTGACTTCTATCTTCCTGTCACAGTGTTTATTTTATGAGATGTTATAAAGAAATTCTGCTATGGTCAGTTCTGTTTGTACTAACCGTGTCAGGATTGTGTTCATGCGATTGTATAAAGTTATTTTATCCTAAGGATGTTGTGCAGATAATAATTCTTCTCTCTACTGAACATCTTCATTCTTTGTAGCACTAAAATGTGTCTAAACACAGAAACATCCTCAAACTAACCTGAGAATGAACAGAGATCATTCAGATACCTGAAGATCAGAGGGCATACAAAATATACTCTCTACAAATGAGTTTTAAATGTGTTAACTGTCTGTGCTTCTGATTATTTGTCCATAATTAGAAGCTACAACTTGCTCTACACTTCCTCTTCAGTTCTCTGTAAAACACATACGACACACAACGAGGAAGCAAATACGGTCTATAAATAAGTTGTTAAAAAAAAAGGTCTCCATCAACGTAAGCGTTTATCTTCACTTATTTGCCCTGTTTTTCTTTTTAAGGCCTCAAACACGTCACTGCCACAAATGCATCGTGGAAATGGAAACAATGTGCAATCATTCTGTCTACTGTTGTGTTCTTGCCACACCATTGCGTTGCCTCACACAGCGGTCGAGTTGCCTGATCTGCAGTGGAGGCAGAGCAGTATAAGACAGTATCATCTGCGTACAAGTGGAATTTTTACATCAGAACTATTTCACTTGAGACTGTTCCCGAAATGGATAAGAGTGGTCCGAGGAATGATCCTTGGGGCACGCCGTTTGATACATCAAGGAAGTTAGACACTAGCAGTCATTAAAGGAAGTGACGTCACAGAAACTCAACGCTGTACTTCTCTGCAAGGAGAAATATTGTCGACAGCGTGACAGTTATAAGAAGGAGGAAGAAGGACTGAGACGATCAAGCACGATGGATGACTGCAGATGGATTAATCTACTGTTACTAATTATACTGATGCTTCAGTTTACAGGTAAGGATTCATATATATTGGCTTTTAACATTCATTGAAGACCAGAACTGTTTAGTTTTTTAAAAACACGTTTTATTTTTGTTTGGTACATTGAGACTGTCCTTCACAGGAAACTGTCCCTGTACTACATTTGTATGAAAGTGCCAAATTAGTCAACTTAATTTAAACATAAACCAGCTCAAATCAGACATAAAGAGGAACATAAAAAAGAACAATCCTGCAAAATGAGAATGAAAGCTGAGAGGAAAGACATATGAAAGTCATAATGAGGAAGTTGTTGCTCAGTTATTACAGGAAGAAGGTACATTTGTGTTTAGAGACTCAAACAAGAAGCAGAAAGAAAAGAGACAGAGAAGAATGAGGGTTGAGTCCAGGTGGATTAAAATGTCTGTACTGTTGATGCTGATGCTTCAGTTTGCAGGTAAGAATAGTTAATGGAAACATTTATTTAAATAATGGTTTACAGTGTCATGTGTTGTCTCTGAGGTTAGTTGAGTCTTGACAGTCAGGGATGAGGAACATACGAATACAATGGTTGTGTTGTATCTGAAATGATGGTCACTCTGACATTAATAGAAACATGTTTGTTTCTCTGTCATATTCTCAGGAGCACTAAGCAGACAAATCTACTACACTGTCAGAGATGGAGATGACGTCACTTTGTCTTGTGAGAATGTGCTTGATGATCATCGTAGCTGTAACAGTACTACCTGGTTGTTCAGTGGTTCAGGAAGCAGATCATCAGTAGAGCTGGTTAATCTTGGACAGATCAGATCTAAACCAGACAGACTGAGTGTTACAACAAACTGTTCTCTGGTTATAAAGAAGGTCACAGATGAGGATGCTGGTCTTTACACCTGCAGACAGTTCATATCAGGACAACAACAAGCTCCAGATGCTCAGGTTATTCTATCTGTTGTAACCAGTGAGTATTTCTATCATAATGTTTTCATCTCAAAGTGTCTCATTAGAACAACACACTGAAACATGACAATAATTCTGATTAGAATAATGAAGTTAATCTTACTAACTTTGTCTTTCTCTTCCAATCCATCTTCACCAGTGACTGAACACAATGACACTGATCAGGTGACTTTAACCTGCTCTGTGAGGACAAATGGACGATGTATACATTCAGTGAAGTGGCTGTACAGAAATCAAGTGGACAAAGATAACAAGGAAATAATAACATCACAGTCTTCCTGCTCTGCTTCTGTCAAGTTTCTGACTTCTCATTACATTTACACATCAAGGTATAAACTCTTTAACTGTCAAGTAACTACAGAGACTGATGAAGTTCAGCTTTTTACCTTCAGCCGTCGTCCATCAGGTGAGAAACAAACTGTTATGAACTGTTGAAAACTCATTTTTTATTTTATGGATCTAAATTTTGTCACTTGTGTTCTTTGTTCAGGTGAGGACACAAAATTAGAAATATCAACATTAGCTACAACTGAAGCAGAACATTCAACAGAGAACAACATCAGAGGTGGTATAAACTCAACTGAGTCACCAACCAACGACACCTCAAGAGTTATGACATGTAATGACTCAACATATTTACCATTTACTTTCTTTCTTTTAGTGCTGGATTATGAAAACACATAACACATCAAATATTAATCTTTTCATTCCAGATGTGTTCATCATTGTGGCTGTGGTTTTAGTCGCCCTCTTAATAATTGTTGTGATAGTCATCAGATGGAAGAAAAGTAAAGGTGAGAGAATTCACACATGATACTTAATATAATAAATTACAAGCCTTAATAACGACATTTATTTCTTTTATTTTTTTGCATTTCAAGGGAAGAAGACACCAAAAAATCACAACGTTGTGAGTTTTAAGAACAACTGTTCCCATGCAATATCTGGTTTAACTGAATGTTGAAAAAGCCTTTTGACCAAATGTTCTTTGACTCTTCTTGTTCAGGGCCTGACATCAAACCCTGCAGAGACTGAGTCTGCACCAGGAACCAGTCAGGACATGGTGAGATCTCACACTACACCCAGTGCAGAGTTACAAACCTCCTGCTTCATGCACACAACATGAGACACACTTCAGAAAATGTGAAACAGGAAGTCAAATGAAGGAACTGGGCCAAAGAACGACACAGAAAATGAAGTCGCACACCCAGAGATAAACCCTGATGTTCAGAAGTAGTGAGTCTCTATAGATCCACATGTTCCTGAACAGTGTGTTTTCACTGTGTAGGCTGATCCTGAAGATGGTGTTTCCTACGCGTCCATCAGCTACACCAAGAACACCAACAGTAGAGACAAAGTAAGACGTCTGATTGGGTATTCAAGTTACGTGTTGGTACGAGTACATGAGGTCACATCCTGTTGTGCTGTTTGTTTCCAGGTACGACGTAAAATTGATGATGATGAAGGTGATGCAGTGACCTACAGCACTGTGAAAGCTTCCCCAGCTGATCTCTACGCAACCGTCAAGTAACCAAGCAAAAGCAAAAGCAGGTCACCGGATCACTGTTTCTGTGAAAATCTTCTTCCTTGGAAGGGATGTTGGCACATTGTGGTCAAAAGCAGAAGTAATAACTCAACACTGATACTTATCGGTGCTGAAATATTTGACACGTCTTAATGAACTGTGCTAATGTGAGGTTAGTCTTAGGGCATTGTTCAAGGTTTGACCATCTGTACAGCTGTTGAGCTCATCTTCAAGGCTTACTTTAGTTTTGAAAAAGGTTGTCGGTTGTGGTTTGATATGCTTTCAGTTTGGTGTGATGTCTTTAGACATAAATGTTGCCGTCATAGTGACTTAAATGAAAAATGATTGTTTAAATCTAAACCATGTCGCTAACAAGTTAGTCTGGTGCAAGTTTTGCAGACAAGAGCCATCAATAGCCACTGTGAAGAAGCTTGATCTATACTCCTGGGTCAGATCTAGGCTGTAGCCTGACATGCACCGCCCCAGAACTTTAAGACTGCAACAGCTGTGATGGGTCTAAAATGCATTTCCTCTTTTGCGTCTCTCGGAGGACGCACACAAGCTCAGAAACGTCTTCTTCTTACAGCCTCCAACATACCATCTACTCAGACACCTTCTCTCTTCTCGGCCTTGCAGTAATTACTCCTACTCCAACATGAGCCGCTTACTTCCAGTTGCCTTTGTTTTAAGTACACTCAGCAGAGTTGACTAGCAACCAACGGTAACAATGCCGAGTGCAATTGTAGGCATGTTCTCAACAACAGTGAAAGTCACTCACAAAGGCTACAGCTTGGTTTATGCTACTCTACCAGTTTGGTACAAAGTTGTGGCCTGTGGAGCTGAGACCCATATTTCAATTTCAGGGATGGTGCATGACAAGCTACGCTGTAAGTTCAATACAGATGCATAAATCTAACTTTTAAGTGAAGTTTTTACTCCATGCCCCGCCCACACATCTTCCAGACTCACTCTCGTTTTTGTTTAATTAATACTACGCTCTGCTCCACCTATTTTTATTTTATTTTTCCAACTCTCACGGTCACATGGGCCCGCTTTATGGAGCGATTGGTATGATGTGTATTTTTGTGTTTTAGTCCCGCCCACTAACATTCAAGGGGTGGAGCTTATGACCTATACTGCAGCCAGCCACCAGGGGGAGCCGTCTGTCCCGTGTATGGCTGACACACTTGGAGTGCATGTGTGTATCAGTCGCTTTAACTTAAACTGGCAGTAGACTCGTTTGATTTAAGTGCATTCAGTCCGTCTGCAACTTGCCCTGTATTAGCGTTACATTTCTGTGTACTGTATTACTGCATCATTTAAGCTATGCCCTTACTGAGCCATAATGGAGCTCATTCAACCCACTGTGTGTTTGATATTTTGCTGTATGTGTTTTAAATATGCTCAGTTTTGGGATTTAAAATCTTTCTCTGCAAAATAAGCTACACAAAAGTAAATTATATAGTGTCCGTCTGAAATGTAATTGATTAAAAGTAACAACAATACTCAACTATGTAACTCATTTAAATACAGTAAGCTTCACACCCCTGAAATGTGATTATACTTGCACGTTGCATTACTTGTAACTTATGTGATTAATATGAGCTGCGTTAAATGAGCCACTGCCGTGTAATAATTAAAAAAAGTATATTAAAACGTGACATAAACAAATGTATCGTCTCCACGCTTTCCTTGCGAGCTTTTATTTTGAAACCCCGTTCGAGGGAACCGGAAGTTCCTGTCAGTTGACCTAGAATTGGCTTCCGGTGATGTGATGTTGGAGGAATTGTGAATTTGGAGCTGCATTTTCTCGCACAGTGTGGACAAAATAACGACTACCGGGCATCTAAAAACAACTCAGCCTGAACACGGGAGTGCGCGATAGCTGCTCGGTGAGTTTTTGACGCAGAATGGGCTTTAAAAACGCGATGCTATCGAGCTGTTAGCTAACGTTTGTTGAGGTGTCAAATGTCCGCGACACCAACGGCTGTAAACAAGACACTTTAGCTTGTTATTTATCAGTATTTCTTTTAAAATGCCGTTTGTCTTATGTGTTTTTTAAAAAAAACTGTTTCAAATATGTACTCTGAAAACACAATATTGAACTTAGTTTTTTTTTTAGCGTAACCGTTATCTTCCGCTCTTGTTAGCAGTTAGCATTAGCCTGCGCGGTGTAAGCTAACCCCTTCGTGTCTTCATGTTTTTGCTTTCGCTTCTTGCGGCTCCAGATGTGACTCTGGCAGCCGTCCACAATGAGTAACAGTCACCCCCTGCGTCCCCTGGCATCCGTGTCGGAGATCGACCACATCCACCTGCTGTCGGAGCAGCTCGGCTCGCTGGTGCTCGGGGAGGAGTACAGCGATGTCACCTTCATCGTGGAGGGGAAGCGCTACCCGGCGCACCGGGTCATCCTGGCTGCTCGCTGCCACTACTTCAGGTGATTTGAGTTTGTATTTGGGTAGTAAACAGACAAGACGTTTTCAAAACATCTTTTTTAGACCATCAGGTGAAATTGGGTAATTTCCCACTGCACACCTGACGATCTCTCATGGCACAGTGGTTGAAAAACACTGGTTTAGTTATTCATTCATCAACGTTCTTGTCTGATCACACTTGTAAGAAGCTTCCAAATTATCTAGAAAACTCAAACAAATGTTCCCCGTCTCCTTTAGGGCCCTGCTGTACGGCGGGATGAAGGAATCCCAACCTCAGGCGGAGGTGTGTCTGGAGGAGACGCGGGCCGAGGCCTTCTCGATGCTGCTGAACTACCTGTACACGGGCCGGGCCAGCCTCAGCTCGGCCCGGGAAGAGGTGCTGCTGGACTTCCTGGGCTTGGCCCACCGCTACGGCCTGCAGCCTCTGGAGGACTCCACCTCCGAGTTCCTGCGCACCATCCTGCACAACAACAACGTCTGCCTGGTGTTCGACGTGGCCAGCCTCTACTCTCTGAGCACGCTCAGTGCTGCCTGCTGCGCCTACATGGACAGACACGCGCCGGAAGTGTTGAACTCTGACGGTTTCCTCATGCTGTCCAAGGTAAGAGGTGCCAAAGAGCTGCACTCAGTATTAAAACTGCTTTGTTCTTGTATTGGAGGCAGAGGTGACCAGATGTCCTGCATGAGCATCTGGATACTTTTTAATAATAAACTGAGGGTTACTGGGTTGTTGTTTTTAAACTGCTAGCTAGTGTTAGCTATAAACTATCAAAACAGTGTGTTCCCGTTGCATTGCTAATGTTGTAAACTAGCTTCCAAAAAACCCTTGAAAAGCTAATGATAGCAACAGAAACCACACCATACTTGTTTTTTTTTCACATTAGACCAGTAGTTCTCAAATAGTGGGGTCAGGTGGACTTTCAGTTAGTGTCTCTATTGATGTTTGAACGATAAACAAGCCTCCAGTCTCTAGGTGACAGCAGAGCTCAGACTGATCAACAGTCTGCCTGTTAAAAACAGAAGGAGAAGAAAACAGGAAGCACATCTTCAATTTTCCTTCTCTAGTCATGATCTAGTCATGTCCAGTCCCATCATATCACGTCTTTAACGTTTTGTCATCAGTGGAGGTTAAAAAAAGTAACGAGTCTGTTTTTCCAACGTAAGGAGTAGAAAGTACAGATGTTTGTTTACAAATGTAGAGAGTAAAAGTGAAAAGTTGTCAGAAAAAGAAATACTCAAGTAAAGTACAGTTACCTGAAAAATATACTCAAGTACAGTAATGAAGTATTTGTACTTTGTTACTTGCCACCTCTGATTAGAGGAACATTTATTAAGGATGCGGCAAGAAAATTTCGGCCAAAAATTGCTGCGTTTGTTCCTTGCACGTGTTGTTTCAGCGATAATAGGCTGAAATATTTTGGCCAAAACCCCGAAAACGACCGAAATTTTATCACCGAAACAGGATGTTGTGATGATGCAAGCAACAACCTCAGTAATTTTCCGCACCAAAAAGTTTCGGCTGAAATTTGCTGCGGTTGTTGCTTGCACGTGTTGTTTCACCAATAACAGTCTGAAAATTTTTGTCCGAAAACCTGAAAATGCACTTTTGGTCATTTTGGGCAGAAATTTTATTGCCGAAACAATGATGTAAGCAACAACCGCAGTAATGCACCAAAAATTGGGGAAAAACTGAAAATGCACAAACATTTTTGGTGCGTCCGTCACATTTATGGCTTCATTTACAAACTTCTAAATTGACTTACTGATCGGCCTCCGTTGTCCGCAGACCGCTCTGCTGACCGTGGTCAGGCGGGACTCGTTCGCCGCCAGCGAGAAGGAGATCTTCCAGGCTTTGTGCCGCTGGTGCCGGCAGCACGAGGACGAGGACGAGTCCCAGGAGGTGATGTCGGCGGTGAGGCTGCCGCTCATGACTGTGACGGAGATGCTGAACGTGGTGCGGCCGTCGGGCCTCCTGAGCCCGGACGATCTGCTGGACGCCATAAAGACCCGGTCTGAGAGCCGCAACATGGACCTCAACTACCGGGGGATGCTCAGTAAGTCCTCTTTGCCCTTCGTTTGTCATTGTTACTGAAACCAGATAATTAAAGTTATCAAATATGTCATAACGTATAATAATATATCGTAGCAGGAAGCCGTAACAGTTGAGTCCTGATAGGGACTCGTTGTTTCTGTGTATTGACCTTTTCATTCACGTTTTCAGTCCCGGAGGAGAACATCGCCACCATGAAGTACGGCGCTCAGGTGGTGAAAGGAGAGCTGAAGTCTGCGCTGCTGGACGGAGACACCCAGAACTACGACCTGGACCACGGCTTCTCCAGACACCCCATTGAGGAGGACGGCCGGGCCGGGATTCAGGTCAAACTGGGCCAACCGTCCATCATCAACCACGTCCGCCTGCTGCTATGGGACAGAGACAGCCGGTGAGACAAGCTCGTCTCAAACAAGAAGTAACAAACTGGATCAGTCTTTGTCCAGAGGTGGTCCGTGTGATGACCTTAAACATCGTCTGTGTGTCTTTAAGGTCGTACTCATACTACATCGAGGTTTCGATGGACGAGCTGGACTGGGTGCGCGTCGTCGACCACTCCAAGTACCTGTGCCGCTCGTGGCAGAATCTGTACTTCACGCCGCGAGTCTGCAGGTAAACCAAACCCTGTGGCTCAGTTACATCCAGAGCTGTTGATCTGTGGCCCGAGCTGTGGTTGAGGAGTTGCTCATGAATCAGACGTTACACGAGTAGTGAATCATTTTAGCTTCCTGACATCTATTTAAATTTCATCAATTAATAATATGTAGTGTGTTAAAAGAGGAGCATGCTGTGCTGCGTTTATCATTCTTCATATAAGCCACTAATCTAGAACTATTCCTACAAACAGACAATAACATCTAATATCACAAACAGGGTTAAAGGCAGGTACTCTGTACTACCTTAGTGTCTGGGGACTTCCCCCCCAGGGCTACATCTAAACCTCCTCCACATTCACAAAACGCTCTCTAGTGGGATTACATATCCCCTCAGGCTGGGGGAACGCCTTGGGATCAGCCGTGAGAAACAAGAGTGCGTTGCTAGGGAGGGGGGGCGTCTAAAGCGCCGCACTTAGCCTGCTGTCACCGCGACCTGTTTTTGGATGAATGGGTGGACGGATAATGAACCAAACTAGCCAAGTGACACCTTTTCCAAAGGCGCAGCTAATTTGGGTTCACACAAAGGATGACTGTAAGAACAGATAAATCAGGAAAATCTGAACATTTAAACAGAAAGAAGAACCAGAAGAAGCTTTATTGTCATTGTACAAGAATACAATGAAATTCAGTTTGGATGTTTGGATTTCAGGTGCTAAATTAAACCCGACATGGAGAAATTTCTCTTGAAATTTCAACATCACCCGTTTGGCACTATCAGTGGGTTCTGTATATATTATTTATATAATACTTTATATATTGAAATACATCCACACGGTTCTTGTTTGCGTCACCACAACATAATGTTTCGGCCATTAAAAGTCTTTCTGCCGAAAACCGGAAATGACCCAAAAATGCATTTTTGGTTTTCAGATTGGTACAGATTCCCGTTATGATGACGCAAAATTGATGACCAGAAATTTTCGGAAGGGGAATACTCGGTGCATCCCTCAAAATAAATATTAATATGTAGAAATAGTCTCTATTGACACTAGTGCAAAGAATAAAGTTGTAAAAACGTAGTGGTCCGTCTATTTGGTGTGGGAGGTAGTGTTTATGTGTTTGGTTGGGGTGTAGGGTGGGTCATGGCTCCTGTAGCAGTCTTTTCACAGACATGGGGAAGAAGGTATGTTTAAGGCTGGTGAAAAGACGGTGTCTTGGGTGGGCGGGGTCGTCCCGGATCTTCCTGACCCGTCAGAGGAGTCGGCCGGAGTAGATCTTGTCTGGGCACGGGAGTGGATCTGCTTGTCATCGTTGTTCAGCCCCACAACGGTTGTGTCATCTGCAAATTTGATTCGTTGTGGGTGGCGCCCCGGGTGGCGACGCAGTCATGAGTGTATAGTGTGTACAAGACTGGGCCCAGAACATAGCCCTGAGGAACGCCAGTATTAAGGACGATAGTGGAGGATGTGGAGGTGCTGTTAGTCAGGAAATTGTTAGAAACATAGCGCCGTCCCTTTAAGAAAGACGGTCGTGTGGAGTTGTTGTTGCCGAACTGAGGGCACGTTGCAATAAAACGTAAAAAAACGCGATCTATCAGCACTACCTTCACAATGTATTAGCCTCTCCTGATATGTTCAGTTTGAATTTAAACGCCTTGACCTGCACAATAAACTTGAAAAGAATCAACATTCAGCAATCGACATTGTGTTTCAGGTACGTTCGCATCGTGGGAACACACAACACGGTCAACAAGGTCTTCCACCTCGTGGCTTTTGAATGCATGTTCACCCACCGCTCGTTCACCCTCGACGACGGCCTCTTGGGTAAGTTGCAGAACAAAAACGACTCGGTGTCCGTACGTGGGAGAAAAAAAAAATATAAACTAGCGTGTGAACCCCTGCTCTCATTGTGCGTGCAGTGCCGAGTGAGAACGTGGCGACTATTTCCTCATGTGCCAGTGTGGTTGAGGGCGTGAGCCGTAGCCGAAACGCCTTGCTCAACGGCGACACGCGCAACTACGACTGGGACTCCGGATACACCTGCCATCAGCTGGGCTCCGGCGCCATCGTCATCCAGCTGGCTCAGCCTTACTCCATAGGATCCTTAAGGTAGATCCGTCTGTTGTGAAGTGATTGTTGACGCAGATTATGATTAAAGAAGCAAATCAGTGCATTTATTGTTATTTATTTGTTCCTTTGTGCTCAGGCTGCTGCTGTGGGACTGTGACGAGCGCTCCTACAGCTACTACATCGAGGTTTCCACCAACCAGCAGCAATGGACGAAGGTGGTCGACCGCACCAGGGTGGCATGTCGGTGAGACGCCGGATTCCTCTTCCTGCATTCACTATCTAAGAGGCTGCAGCTTTTTTTTACCATTTCATTTTATAAAACGATCAACCACAACATTAAAATCACTGAGTTAGGCGTTGATAACCAACGTTCTGCTGGGAAACCGTTGCTCACGGCAATCACACGGGCGTTTCTGGCAACAGGCGCCCCCACCCCATAACAACAACACTCCCCAAAGGCAGCAGCCATCCCCAGCAGGACAGTGCGACCTGTCAAACAACAAATAATCCCTAGAGCCATGGGTAGGTAGCGACGCAGTCATGGGTGTATAGTGTGTACAAGACTGGGCCCAGAACACAGCCCTGAGGAACGCCAGTATTAAGGTAGTATCAAGAAGTCAATGACAACGACCAAGTCAAAGTGATCTGCTTATATATTTCTTTCTTTTGATTATTCTAAGATTATTTACATTACGTTACATCCTCGAGGTCAATCAAATCTATCAACTAGAATAGATGAAGGGCAAAAAGTGGGCGTGTCCCAAGTTGAACCAAACTAAACTTTGATGCATCGACCAATGGGAGCACAGATAGAGCTCATTACCAAGCATCCAATCTTCAGACTTGATAACTCAGACTTCTCAAGTAGGATTCTTGAGTTCGCAGGACGTTTTGTTCTGTAACTGGAACACCAGGTGTGCTTGAAATGCATTCTGGGATACCTAGCCGTACCCGCTGTAAGGCCACTCAAGGTTCCTCCCAATGCATTGTCAATAAAACAGTTGGTGTCAAGTCAAGTACACATCCAGGTGTTTTGACTGTACTTGGTCAGATGGTTTCACTCAAGCAAACACCGTCCACAGATTTGGTTTCTACCAACAAACTCACCGTGCTGATAGCGGCTGTGCAGCGTCAAAGGGTTAATCCACATTAAATCCCGTCATTGGCTTTATTATCAGCGAGAGAGTGATGGCTCTGTCCGTACACTAGCAATATTTCTATGATACGCTCATTTTGCTCTTCGATATTATATACAACATGAGTTAGAGTCTAGAGCAATGGCCCCCAACAACAGCACCAACAACATAACATGACACGAGTAACATCCCCTCTGCCCCAAGGCTCTCTGGTCACTATGGTAACGTTAAAACGTGCCTTCAAAATAAGACACACCACAAAAACAAGAAGTGCATGAAAATCTTGGGGTAATGGGGGACAATGAAATCAAGAGTGAGTCATAGACGGATGTAATGGAGAGAATCCGGCCAGTTTTCAAAATAAAACATCATTCAGCCTCAGATAATAAATCAAACGGAAATAATAGAAGTTATTTATCATCTCTGTGTGGCCTGGTACCAAATGACCCACGGACCGGTACCGGTCCACAACCCGGGGGTTGGGGATCACTGCTGTTGGCTACCAGCCAATGGAGGACAAGGGAACTGCTTTGCATGAGGACAGAGATTTAACGTTCATTGGGCTAAATCTTGATTTTAGCCACATATGTGCTCAAACACTTCAACTATCGTGTGAAGTCTGGAAAATCTATTGGACATGAACATTTAGGACAAAAACCAATGTGAGTGAGTGTCATATTTGTCGTCCTACAGGTCATGGCAGACACTGACGTTTGATAAACAGCCTGCCTCCTTCATCCGCATCGTGGGCACTCACAACACTGCTAATGAGGTAAACTCCATACGATGTTCAGTCGTACCTGAACGTAGCGTAGAGTTAACAGAGTCACATGGACACGTTGTCTGTCGACGTCTCTGCAGGTGTTCCACTGCGTTCACTTCGAGTGTCCGGCCCAGCTGGACACGGAGGTCAACGAAGGCAGCCCGGGTTTGGATTCCTCCGATTCCGCCGCCGCCGCCACCACTCAGCATCAGCATCAGCCGCGACCCCAACGGCCTTCACGCTCCCACAGCCTCCTGCCCACGCAGCCCTCCTCCTCCTCGTCATCCTCCTCACAGTCCCACCACTAAGAGCCCTCCCCTCCTCCCCCTCCTCCTCAGCGGGAGGCGTCGGGAGTCAAAGGGGAGACCTCAGAATGCCCATTTTGCACAGCCTTCCTCATCCAGACTGCACCGCTACAACGCTGCTAAGGCCGGTCGTCTCATCGTCACAGTCCATGGTCCTTCTGTCATAAGTGCATCATTAAAGGCTGGTGTGTCTGTAGCAGCAGCAGCAGCAGCAGCAGCAGCAGCAGCAGCAGCGTCTTCCCAGTTTTGAAACTAATAACTAAGGTATTATTACATGTGCAGGCTCATGCATTTTTATGAAGGTACTTTTTAGCTACTAAGGTTCAAGTTTTATCCTTTCAGACTCACGAGGGTTGAATCTTCTCCAAAGACGAGGCACACACACTGAAACGTGGTCACGCTGTGTCGCCACACAGCTGTAAGGCCGGGGGGGTGGGGCGGGCGGGCGGGCGGGGGTGCAAGGGTGCTATTTGAATATTATACGTTACTGATAGTAATACTTAATTAAAAAGGATTTTATCCATATCAAACTATTTTTTTAGGAGACGGGTCTGAAACGGACTCACTTTTTTCATACCATCAAAGTAACAGAGTAGCATTGGAGTATTTTTCAGAGTTTGGTAGTGAGTCCTTCAAACGTTTGCCAAAGCTGCGGAGCTAATTCATCCTGTGGCATTTGTATGCAAATGGCACTTAATCCAATTATGCGTTTGCATATTAATTAATCGCAGCGGAGCATTTGACGACAGGGTTTCACACCCGAAACTAAAATCTGTAGTCGTGGTGCGCGGTGTGACTTTTTATTTAATTTTATTTTTGATAAGATTCGTACCTCAACAACCCAGAGATGTAACCGAGTGTCTTAACGTTTTAAAGCACTTGAATAGCTCAGCACAAAGTCACTGGGGGGGGGGGTCGTCAAATTGTTAGCTCGTCGGGAATTCAGTCTGAAGGGGCTCGGACCAAAAGCATGAACGCACTAGTGCTGCCGGAACTAAAGTTTATATACAGGAAATAATACAAGAGCAGCTGCCACTGGCACTTTATTCTAGCCGTACGGACGTAAAGGTTGCAGCTAGGGTCTTCTTATTGAAGGACAGTATTGGGGTGCTGGATTTGGTGTCATGCTGTTTTGTGTGTTAAGTTAATTTAAACCTCACCACTCTCGGATTGTTTTAGGTTTGTGTGATTTGAAGGTTTTCTTTTTAAGTGAAGCTGTTTTTTTCTTTTCTTTGTGTTCTCATGTTGCACTTTTTGAGTTTTTTTTTTTCTTTTAAAAACCCTTTTCTCTTGTTTGAAGTTACATAACCGGAAATACCTAACTCAACCCACAGGTGACCCACTAGTGTTTCTGTAAGCTTACTTTACACTCATCTCGTCTACATTTTAGATTAGTTGGAGAAAGTCTTCCTCAATAGCTAAACCCAAACAGGGCTTTGTTCAGGTTATGTTGAAATGTAGAGAACACACTCCCAGTAGTCCACCTAACTTCATGTTTATGCATAGTTTTACTTAATATATATAAACACATATATATATATTATTTTTGACCATTGACGTGTGATTGCATTTCACTGCCTATTGTTCAACACATTGCCTGTCTAAAAATGTGATTATAAAAAAAAGAAAACGTTGTTTATTAATGTTCACGTGTATGTATATATGTGTGTGTGTGTGTGTGTGTGTGTGAGAGGTCACGGGTCACCGCTGTTCAAACACAGTGGACGTCTTTAATCCAAAGCAATACAGTGGTCTCCGTCTTCTTTTGTCTGTCTGGAGAGCTTCTGTCGCAGAGCAAAGGGCAAAACGGTCGATTGATTGGTCAGTCAACGTGTCTTCATGCCAGCTCTTTGGCTAATCTTGACATGTCAGGACATCCCCGGGAGATTTAATTATCGTCACGCTTTAAAGCCACTTTTGTCTTCTTACATAGAATTAGTTGAATTTGTCAGGGCTCAGTTTAACAAGTTCATATTGGTAATTAGAGTATAAAAGTAAATAAATAGGCACCTGAAGGCATCACCACTTCAAAATGCACTCACTTGCCGAAACATTAGTTACTCTAGTGAAAATAAATACATATTAAATACAACAGTGCTGCATTAAACCCCCCTAAAAAAACTGTTTAAATGTTCACAGGCGACAAAAATACGGCCCGTGGGCCAAAAGTGATCCACCAGAGGTCTAATTTGGTCCGCAGCATGAATGACAATGCAATTATTCAATGACAATAACTGCTATTCCTAATTTGTCCACTGTTTTACAAAGAGAACACAACACTGAGAGCCAGGACTAAACAACAGACAGCAACGTGACCAAATTACACTTATTTTTTCTTTAAATTAAATCGGTTATGAAAGTTTTTTAAAGTTTATTAAATTTGCACTAAATTTTGGAGATCATAGTTTCTTTTGTTTACCCTGGGGTTGTCAAAACAATAGGAACGTGTGTCAATACAACACAATCACAATTCGATACTTCCACGAACAGCCTGTGAGATAAAAACAACACAATCCAATCAAATGAGTTGTATTAGAATGTATTTGTGTTCTTTAGTATACCTAATAAACTGGCAAGTGAGTATAAAGTCAATGTAAATCTACTCTAATCAATGATGTCTAATGTGAAAGGTATCGCTTAAAGTGATGCTTTTATTTGAGCGTTTTAGTGTCTTTCAGCTCCTTGTTCTGTTTTTTTAGGTCCTCGCTTCACTATTTTAATTCACTCCTTCAGCTCTCATCAGTATAACGTTAAATTATAGCCAACGGAAAACACTATTTCTCTCTGGTGCTGGAGAATAGTTGTAAGTAGAAGTTAAAAACGACAAATTAAACCAAACAAATCTGTGATAAGAAAAGAAAAACAGTTAATTATACATGTCTTGGTAGTTAAGCGTCTACAGATTAGAGTGAAGCCAGTGATCAAAGCAAGTCAAACTGTTGCACATTTTCACTTTGTACTGAACACAGTTTACTAAATGTTTTATTTACGTATTTGGGTTTAGTTGTAATAATCAGATGACGTATAATATGAAAGGAATCGCTTGACGCGGTGCTTTTATTTTTACTGTTTTGGTGCCTTTCGGCTCCTTGTTTTGGTTTTGGGTCATAGCTTTAACTTAATCCCACTCAAGTTAAGTTTCTTTTGTTAATTATACATTTCTTGGTAGTTAAGCCTCGACTATAATCAGGTAAAACCGATTAGAGTGAAGCCAGTGATCAAAGCAAATTCTTTGTACTCAACAAAGCTTTCTTAAAATTCTCCAACTCGGAAAGGGAAAATATGTGTTTAGTCGCGTAATAACTGCGCTTACGCATCAGATTGCCTTCTTTTTGAGCATTTTAGTGTCTTTCAGCGCTTTGTTTTGGTTGTAGGTCGTAGCTTCACTGTCTTGATTCAGTTTTCGGATAAAAGCTCCAGAAACAAACAATAAAAACTAATATCTGTCTTTCCAGCACAGATAATTTAAGTTGTTGGAGAGTAGTAGTAAGAAAATAAAGAGTTGTTAAACCATACAATAGAAAAAAAATACAATTATTATTAATTAATCCCAATAAAGTTAAGGTTTTTTTGTTAATTATACATTTCTTGGTAGTTAAGCCTCGACTGTAATCAGGTAAAACCGATTAGAGTGAAGCCAGTGATCAAGTCAAATCGTCGCATATTTTTTTTTTTTTTTTAACCCAACAAATCTTTATTAACATTCTCCAACACGGAGTAAAACATTTAGCTTAGTCGCGAAACAAACGCGTTCACACGTCGCATCGCCTTTCTTTTTTTCCGTTTCGCGTTCAGGCCAATATTGACATTTCTGGTTCGACGGGACGCGTTTCCGGCCCCAGCGCACTTCGCACCAGCGACGTGTGAATAGGGGTGGTCCCGGGCCGTCGGAGAGGGGAAGGCCTCGCTCGGGTCTATTTATTTCTCCTTTCTCGCTCACTCCCACGCATCCAACGTCGCCGCAAATGCATTTTATCCGAGTCGGCGGACGCCTGGCGACTGTTTCACGCGTTTCGGTGTCGAGCGAGACGCCGGGGCGCCCCCCGCTTTCCGCCCGTCGGTCGTAGCGTCCGAACGTCCAGCTGATAGCCGTTGAGTTCAAACTGAGCCGTTTTTTTTCTTCTTTTTTTATGTATGTGTTTGACTTAACGGAAGGATATCTCTGTCTTTTTTTCTTTCCTCCTCCTGTGGCCCAAACGGAATCTAGTCCTCCTCCTCCTCCTCCTCTTGGGCCCGTTTGTGTGGACTTTTAAAAAGAAGCCAGGACCGTTTTGTCTCAACTCAACCGTTGGCTTTTTTTTCTTTTCTTTTTTATCTCTTCCTCATTTTTTTTTTAAAAAAAACGCGACAAGGCCTCGGACTCATCCCCGGCCTCGAGTTTTTCCATATCTGGGCTTTTTTTTCCTGTTTCTCTGTGTGTGTGTGTTGTTGGAAGTCATGGGAGACACTAGTGAACGAAGCAAACCATCGAGTCTACCTCCCCGGTGTCCCTGTGGATTTTGGGGGTAAGTCAAAGTACATTAAAATAAAACAAATAAAACGTTTAGCTAGCTTTTTTAGCTGGAAGACGAATCCAACGGGTTCAACTGGTCCAAAAAAGGAAAAAAAAAAAGCCCATTGTTGTTGTTCTGTGTTGTGCACAGGCCGAGGGTGGGGGGTTGGGTAAGTTAGCTAATAAATAAACCACCTAGCTTTAAAAAATATATTTTTTTAAAAAAATGGGGAAAAAAACTCACGCGTTTTTTTAATTTTTTTTTTTCAAAGAAAGTTTTAACACCTTTCTCGACGTTTTTTTACTCTTTAACCGTCCTCTGTCGTGTTTTTGAGGCGATTTCTTTACCCACAGGAGGTGACGTACCCGACATAGAGAATGATTTATTACCAGCAGGTTCCCTTTTAAACCGAGCCCCTGTTTTCTTTTTTTTCCTCCAGTCTGTTAGCTCGAATAAACGCGGAATAAAAAGCGTTTTATTAGAGTTATTTTACACCCACTCCTCCTCCTCCTCTTCTTCCTCCTTTCTTTTTTACACAGTGGTGGATGTGTGTTGCATACCGGATGTGATTCACTGATGTCTCTCTCTCTGTCTCGTGTGTTAGCACATAAGCAGAAATGACTAATCTGTTTAACGAAGACAATCAAACACGCCTACTGCCTCACAGGGATTTAAATCACACCACAACAAGAAGAAAGAAAATATAATAACACTGCTAACCTCCTCTTTATTGACTCACGTGCAAATAATAAAAAAAAAGCCTTTAATGCTTAAACAACCAGGAAGATAATAGCGTTGTCAATACAGAGCATCGTCATATGACTCGTCATTTGATTAGCAGCCCACCACCCAACCCCACCCCTACTTACTCCACCTTACCCCTCCCTTCCCTGCCCTTCACTTCCAGCTCCTCTTCCTCCTCTTATCCCACCCAGATTGCCTTCATTTTGTGCCGTCTGCACCCTGGAACCGGTAAACCCACCTGTCAGCGTCAGGTGACACGACTGGCTTGTGTGTTTATTATGGCCCCTGCCTGCCTTTGGCTCAGAATAACACCTGGCCTGGAGCTGCCTGTCCGCCCACCCGCCCGTCCGTCCTGTCCCACGCAGACTCCTCGCACATGTCGCCGAAACTCAAGGCCCCTTGAAAGCGTCTTGAAGGGATCGTATTCAAGCGTTTAAAAAAGCTCGTAGTAAAGCCTCTAAGCTCGGCGGTATTAATGATGCATCTCCGAGCATTACTCGCATTATTTTGTAGAGATATTTAAGCCGCGGCGTGGCTCATTTAAACTCAAATATCACGGATAGTGTTGGTTTTCACACCCAGTCTGGATGTTGGACAGTTTCATATAGAGTTTCCACCAGCATCTTTATCATTGGCTCCATGGAGTAAGTCCGTCCTCTTGTGAAGTAAAAACACCAGGTGACGAGTTTCAAGGAGGGACAGAAAAACAACCAGCTGTTAAAAACAAGATGAATCAAGCTGGAATCTGTGTTGACGCTGGAGACGCTAGAAACGTGACTCGAACTTGTTCATCTTCTTAGTTGTCTTCTGGGCTTGTAGGTGTTTTCTTATCTGCATTCCCCGCATGCTGCTAGGAGCTGAGCCACTTTTAGCTTTTAGTACCTTTCCTGTGGACGTAATCCAAATCTGCCTTCTGGTTTTCAACTCGTAGTGCCACCTGGGAGAGAGGTGTGTTTTGGGTGAATGAGGCCCGATCGATCGCTCAGATTGCTCTAAAGTGCGCACTTGTGTGTAATTATAGTTGCCAGGAAGCTATACCAATGTTGCTGCGCTGGAAAGTTGGCGTGGAGTCTCTCTGTTGGGAACAGATTATGTTCTGGCAAAGAGAACGGTGACGTAGTCGTACACGCCATCTGAGAGATGAATGTGTTTACAGCAAGATGGCTCTGATTGTTTGGAGGACTGTCGCATATAATTCGTTTTACTAGACTTGTATTCTGATAAGGGGCGGCACAGTGGTGTGGTGGTTAGCGGCGATGCAGCACAGCAAGAAGGTTCTGGGTTTGAATCCATCATGGAGTTTGCATGTTCTCCCTGTGTCTGCGTGGGTTCTCTCCAGGTTCTCCAGCTTCCTCCCACCAACCAAAGACATGCTGGTTAGGTTCACTGGTGATTCTAAGGCCCCGTCCACATGGAGACACTTATTGGATCCTGTAAACGCGTTGTCTTAAAACAAACTTTTCTAAAACCTGGTCCGCAACTCTTGAGTTTTCGTGTGGACGGGGAAAACGCATACGTGTGTTTCGATGATGTCATAGCCACGCCCCTGGAGCAGCCTTCCACCTCTTATATCCCGTGAGACATCTCATAACAACATCAACAACAATGGTGGACTACATGCTCGTGTTCCTGCTGGAGAAGATATTGAGCCTATTATGGTTACTAGGGTTAAATATCAGTTTGGTTTCTTCTAAAGCCGATTTGTAAACAGCGCTCAAGCTTTATGCTCATGCTCCACCTCTTCCTCTCTGTTTTTGGTGAATTTCTGAACTGAAACAGCGCCACCTATAGACCTGGAGTATGAAGTAGTGTTTTGAGTCGTGTTGAGACAGATCCGTGTGAACGCAGATATTCTTGAAACGATGCCAGGGAAAACAGAGGAGGAAAAGATTGTTTTGGTACGTAGGGACGATGGCCTGGAGACCCCGCCTCTCGCCCAATGAGAGCTGGGATAGGCTCCAGACATCTGCGTCCATCCAGAGGACACAGGGTCACAGAAAATGAATGAATGACTATTGTGATAAGCATTAGCTATGCTAGGCTTATTATTATTATTATTATTATTATTATTATTATTATTATTATTATTATTATTATAGCTACACAAAGAAGAGCTTGTCTGATTTGTGTAGTTGCTGTTTTTGGATCATTTCAGGCCACATGACTTTGTGTCATTTAAAGGTCGGACGATGTGATGGATTTATAACGATCTACATAAATCTAATCTAGAAATGTAAGTATTTAGGATGTTAAGTCACTAATGAGTCAGCTTCTTTGCATTAAACTTAAATCTAAATCAAAACGTGAGCACCGTCAAACTAGACAAACAGACGAAGGCTTTTAAACATTGTCTTACTCGCACGTTTACAGGTTCCCTTTACAGGACGCTGCAGGAGGTGTGGTTTTTCTAATCTACCCGGGTGTGGCCAGGTAGCAGGGAGGTGGCGTTTGGAAGCTGATTGATTGTGTTACTAGTGGGTCTCATTGTGATCTGGTGGCGAGGAACAAAAGCAGCTGGAACGGATGAGAAAAGCTCCTGGATGGAGGTGAAAAACAGGAGGTTTAGGGCTCGTCCTGCTGCGTTAGTCACATAGCTCCTGTAGGGACAATGAGAGGAATAGACAGCTGTTTAACTATGGACAGGACATAATGAAGAGAGGCCTAGAAGGGGAAGACAAAACATAAATATGAATAACTGAACTTTAAGATTACAGGAGGATTAATGAGTCAATGTCAAAATCATTGTTGTTTCTGTTCATGTCCATGAAACGTCCTGAGAGCTGTGGGCCTGGAAAGGTGAACTCTGCATCCATCACACATCTGCCCCATCTGCCCCCAGGCAGCTTATTGAGTTCACTCATGTCAGATGTCAGCCACACTCTGAGCCTAATGCCAGTGAGCGAGCGAGTGAGCAGCGCTGCAGGCCTGCACTTTATAAATAAATGCACAGATTGCATACGTGAAGGTGCAGCGCCGGGTTGTTAGAGCCGGACCCGAGCGTGACGGGAGACGAGGCTGACAGAACGGCAGCGTGGCGGCCATTTTCTCCTGCGTCCTCGGGTGTGTCTCGTCCGTCTTCGTTGGCGGTGTGGCGACACAGAGATGACTCCTCAGGGAGATTACGAGAGAGCGTACGTTTGACGTTCAGGATGTGTTATAAGCGTCAAAATGGAGAACAGACAATGTTTCCACATTTCCATGAACAAACGTCACATTTACCAGAGAGCGTAACTTTATTTTGCAAGACAATAATTCCATCTGATTAAGGTCTTATGGTTTTATTTTCACCTTTTATAATCTGTAAAACCAGTCAACCAGTCTGACGTGATCAATAACGTTCCCTTTTCTTTCTCCTCAGGTCCAGTAAAACCATGAATCTATGCTCCAAATGTTTTGCCGGTAAGTTTCTACTCATTACAACATATTTGCCGTAATTTAAAAGTTAAAACCGTTATTATATAATCAAATGAAAAATAAATACTTGTCAGTTCATTGGGTACGCTAATGAGAATCAGTGTCTTCTAATGTGTTTGTAGTTTTATTTGGTGTTTTAACTGTAGCATCAAACCTGATTCATGGGAATTAATCAAAACAATGAGCTCAAAGGCTCTAAAATACTAATCTAAAGTGTCACTTTAAGCCTTAACTCTCATATCACACATGATCAGACAGGAAATGCTGATTCAAGCAGATCTACACTGACTTTACACACTGGCCAGTTCATTAGGTACACTGGTTAAAACAAATACACTTTAGTTTAACAGTCCTGCACTAAATCGTAGCTCCACATCCTTTAAGAAGCTGAGAGCTGTTGATTCAACTGTGTCTTCGGTTCAGAGACGTGACAATTTTTTAAATCATTATTTAATTATTTAATCATTATTTTAAAATCTAATCTAATTAAAAATTAAATAATTATCATAAAATACAATTAATAATATATCTAAATGTGATTTGTCATGCTCATCTTTCTGATTTAAGCCAGTCAAAACATCGCCTCATGTGTCGACCTGACGGTTTGAGCTACATGCTCCTCAGCGTAGCATGTAGCGAGCATGTAGCGAGCACGTAGCGTAGCATCTAGCTAGCACAAAATGGACAGGTGTTTGATAAGAAAGAGACTGAAGGAACTAAGAGCGTCTGGCCAACTAAAATCAGAAAATATGAAGCAGCACTTAAACTAAACAAATGTAATAGTTATTGAATAATGAACAGAAACGTTATAAAAGATGATTTCCATATTTTCTAGCGTTGTCTGTGGGTTTGTTAAGGGGCCAGAAGAAGAAATGCTGTCTGTTGGGCTTTGGCTAACTCCTGGTTTAGACAAACTAACAGAAACTCTTTAGTGTTTGATTTAATCTGGTTTAACACCACAAACTACAGCCTCCATGATGATCATCAGGCTGAATCACTTCCTGTCTGACATGGTTTTAGCATCAGAGCGGACATAAAGGAGGTTTTAGTGCAGGACTGTTACATTAGAGCACATTTATTCTCCCTAGTGTACCTAATGAACTGGCAGGTGAGTATTCTTGATTATAGTAAATGCAAAAGTCTGATTTTAACATTTTATGCTGAATTAATGGTTCTGTGATTTGCTTCCTCTGGCTCTTGGTGAGATAAAAGTTATTACAGTGTCTCACCTGCATAAGACTGTTGCTTAACTACAGCTCTAACACATGCAGAGATTTAAATCCCTCGTGCATGAATGAATTCATGCATGGATGCACGTCAGGTCTCCTGTGTCGGTCTCTGCAGCTGGTTACCTCTCACATGAAAACAAGTGGTTCCACATTTGTTCTTCAACCGGACACACAGCTGGTTAGGTGTGCCGCCAGATTTCAGCTAGGAACGCGAGTCGTTGTAGATAAAATGAAGATGAAGGAACATGAGTCGGCTTGAATGCCCCAATTACACATTTCTAAAAATGTCACCGCATGCGCTACGTCTTTGCGGGCGCCTCCAGCCTGGTTCAGGTGCACGGGGTCGAGGGCGTGCCGCAGCCCCCGTCGGTGGCCATGGCAACCGGCGAGCACGGCAGACAGCGAGGACCTCGGGGTCCAGCTTCGAGTCTGGCGCCGCAGACGGCAGCCGCGCTCAGAATAGACTCGATGCTCAGGAGTACGGAGGAGGCTGAGAGAGTAAGTGGGTTAGCCCACACGTGGAAGAGACGGACGGGTGGGAGGAAGAGACGGCGTCCTCCACGGGCCGTTAACGCGTGAAGAGGCGTAGGTGCAGGTTTCTAGATCAGCTGCTGCTTTCTGGTTTCTGTTCTGTAGTGAGCCGTCAGGAAGTGAAAGCAGGGCAAAGTGTTACATATGTACAGGCTGCAGCTAATGATTATTTACTCATTTAAATATTGAGTATCACCTCATCCCGTCACATGTAACAGCAGACTAACCACGACTACACTGTCTCCTCTCACAGTAAACACTCAGAGCTGATGGTCAGGATCAGATAGTGAACTAAAAAAAGCTTACTTTGATAGAAAAGAGGAAATGTGGCTAGATGACCATAAACACAGAGGAAGGAAACTACACGTAGTTAAATCTACCAAACAGCTGAGGCAGTCATTCAAGAAAAAGAAAAAAAGACAGAATACCAGAGGAAGCGGAGGCAAAACATAATGACATGTGTCAGTTTTCTAATGGCAGAGCATTAACTCGCTCACTGGGGACTGGCAACGATCTGCTGGGGCAGTTAAATAGTTTGGCTGTGGCTTTATGTGGAGACGGACAGAAGTCATTTATTGTTTACAACACAAAAAAAAAAAAACATAATGGTCATGAAGGCGGGTTTAGTGCTGGTTGTTTGTTTGCACTAGCGTACCTAATGAACTGGCACGAAGCGGGTGCATTTCTGTTGCTGTAACTGGGTGTAGGACGATGGTGGAAAGATTTATTTGCGTACTCGATACTTGTAGGGCCGGGCGATAAAACGATAACGATATATATCGCGTGGTCGATATCAATAGAAAATGCGTTCGATAATGTTTGGTAACAATGTTTCGGTCACTTGAACTCCGTTAGGGAAAAATAGGAAGAAAACTCTGTGCCAAGGAATGCCAAGGCATTCT